>JAGFMF010011961.1:845109-923560 GCA_019455555.1 Galemys pyrenaicus | reverse complement strand
TCCCCGTCTTTGCCCTCCCCCCTTCCCCTCCCCTCCCCCATGGTCCCTTTGGTTTATCCCGGCTTTTTGGTCTTATTAAGTTGTTGTTGTTGTTGTTGTTTGCTTTTGGTTATAATTGCCCAATTCCTTGAGCTTATTCTTTATTGTTGTTGTTGTTCTTTCATAGAATATTGAGTCATTTCTAAGTGATTTTCTGCAAGTAATCAACAAGTTATCTTTTGTCAAACTGATGATAAGGGAAAAACTATTCAGTTATAATGAAAGAAGAATGGGAACATATACAGAATTGGAGTTTAAAAATGAAATTGCAAGGCAAGTTCTAATATCAGCACCCGGCCTGGCAGACTCATACTGGATCCTAATTCATATCATCAAATATTTTTGAATATCTATTACGTACCAATGTTGGATATCAAAGCTGTGATTTTTCAGTGTAGAGCAAACCTTTGACAGAGGTGTTACAGAATTTTGATGCATGGAAAATCTCTTTTTGTTATAATTTTTACCTTGTTATTTCAAATATGTCAGAAATAAATTATGAGTTTAGTAGGCTCTATGAGTTGGTGCAAAGACAATAATATAATCAGGCTTAAGAACCACAAAGTAATATCAAACCTGTGCCAAAGAGAGATGCTGTGTTCTCTGGGAACTTGGAAGAATATTTCAGGGCCACGAGCCTACTCATCACAGAGTATTTGGGAACAAGGACAGGTTGTGATGGGTGAATCCTTCCATTAACACTACAAGACCAGGCTTGGAGAAAATGTTTACGATGTAGGAATTTATTGATTTCAAAAACCCTCAAGCTTACTACCAAGCTCTAATATTTAAAACTGAACAATTATAAAATCATAAAACAAATTTATCCATTACACTAGGAAAACGTGAGAAAAAAGTTCTTCCAACTTAAATAATTTACCTTTGGTGGAATAGTAAGTCGCTTGAATACTGTGTGATCTCACTTATGTGTAGACTCCAAAAATGTGCGACTCACAGAAACACAGAGCAAAGCAGTGGTTGCCCGAGACTGAGGAGTGGGGAGAAATGGGGAGATGCTGGTCAAAGGCTACAAGCCCTCAGTGTCAAATGAGTAAGTTTCCAGGATCAAAGTGGAGCAACAGTAATGAGAGCTAATAATACCAAATCATATACTAGAAAGTTGCTGAACATACACATTATATTAAACCTAAAACAAGTATATTTTTTAAAAAAATGAAGTCAGTCTCCTGCCCACCTGTGACTATACAGCTGCCTCTGTTTTACTTTCTCCTTTTCCTAATAAACCTGTCCTTTCAAAATGTAAAAAAATAATAAAAATAAGTAACAAAATATTAAGTCACTCATATAAAGTTCCTAGTTTAAAAAAAAAAAAAGTATGCCAACCATTGATCCGCTATATAGTCTTGAACATCAGCCTGTAATTTCATGAAGTTAAAATTCAAATTTTAAATTTTTTGACATCTTAAAAGGAGAAAGGCAAATAGAGAGGCCCATGCATAGAAAAAGGCAGGCAGATAACTGCTCAATTTTTAATTCTTTAAATTCTTAAAAGTGAGTCATTTTTTTAAGACACAACCATTCGTAATTAGGTAGAAGTGACTCCCATTTCCTGGAGCGGGCCAGCTGCTCGAGCCGCCTGACAAAAGTCCGAGTACGGGGGACACTCCTGAAAGATCGGGGTGCTCCAAAGGCTGGCCCCTGCCGGACTCCTTTTCTCTTGGCTAAATTGTAATTCTGTGAGTCTCATGATATGTGCTTACTGAAAAAACATTCATGGGGGTGGTTATAAAATTGACTGTTTTTCTAGACAAAACAATTGGATGCTAATCATTTTGATGATGAACTACTGATTGGCAAATATTGTAACACAGTTCTAAAACCAATACTGCAAAACCAGGCAGTATAAAATGCAATTGGAATGTGGCTGTTTTACAAAAGTTAGTTATTAGATAATTTCCCAGACTTAAACATTCGCTATGGGTAACTGGCCTTGGAAACTGAAGAAAGACCTCTGTAATGTGGCCCACTGTAACTTGGGAGGCTCTGCATTTCCCAGGTGATAAATGAGTCACGTACACCCTACCAACCATCCTCCCCTCTTCTCTGCCTCTGTTTTACTTAAACCATAATCATATATAAAAAGTCTCCCTAATAACAAAAAACATTGACATTAGTTTGACTCTAGACCTTGTGGCTAGTAGTCTGTCTTATGCTTAGAGTAAAACCAAAATGGTTAGTTGTGAGTGCGTGAAGTCACCACGCCTGCCTTAATATTAAAAATCTGGAATACTAATAAAAACATGCTAAGCTTATAGAAGTAATGTTAACAGTTAAGAACTTGTATGCTTATAAAAAAAAGTGATCTAGCAGTCCACTTTACCTTGAAACAGCATATGTTCTAAATCTTGACTGGAGGTCATAAAGACCCTGAGCTGTTCTTAAGAAAAAATGTAATGATTGTTATCTTTCTGCTCTATGCACATGATGATGTAATCCCACTGCTTGCTTGTAACATATAAATAAAGGCCTGCTGAGACCCTCAGTAGGGTGTTTGCTACACTCTGATCAAGTGATAGTGACGCCTCAAATGCCCCTCAATTCACCGATGCTGTCTCTTCCTGTGGGAACTCTGGCCTTAGCCAGAGCTGGCCTTCAGCATCTTCCCACTCTTCGTTTCCTCTTAAAAGCCTGTTCTGTTTTTCTGAAACCATAGGAAGGTACAATTACAACAATCACAGGACTGTAGACAAGCGTCTTGCAGTCCTACCCATGCGTACGTCCTCTTGTGACAACCTCAGGTGTGAGAATCACTGCCGCTACAGCTAGGTGGGGAGGACAGGGTTCATGCTACTGCAACGCACCAAAGCAGAGTGTGAGCCAGTGTCCGGCTCTGAAAACCCAAAACTCTGAAATTACATAGAGAAACAAAGTTGGAGGTAAAGGTACCCAGGGAGACTACAATTCATATTCTAGAAAGTCCTCAATTTCAACCATGCCCCTTCTCACTTAGTTCAAACTTACTTTATTGATTTAAATCTTGAGACTATGAATATTGACACACAACTGCTGTGTCAAGAGTGGAATAGACCATTTTAGAATTCATTAAAAACATAAAAGTGAGTGGCCCACAAAAAATTAATTACTTAAATAATGCAGGGACTCTGCTTGCAACTTCTACTTTCATTTGTGGAACTAACCAACATAGCTGAGACACAGCAATTTTTTATAGGCAGCAGAATGTCTGACTATTTTCAAAAGAGGTTCACATTTTTTTCCTGTGGGGACTATTTTGCTTTCAGAAACTTGGAAAGCAATTTAAATCATTACTTCAAAGACAGAATTATTTCCAAAATATTGATAAGTTGCATCCCCTAACATGAAATGTGACCTGGTGTTGAAACAGCAAGCAGATATATATCACCTCAAATGAAATTAAATTTTGTCATAGACAAAGAGTAAATGAATGTAAGGGAAAATTCCTAGGAGTAATTAATGATTATAACATAAAGTTATCAAATTGACAATCAAGAAGATCAAGATCAAGAAGATCCTGTGACACCAATGTTCTCACATACTACAGGATTATACTTAGAGACAACATTTCTGGAAAAGCACTTGGCACTATATGACCTTTGATCCAGCAGAGCCACTTAGAGTAACTCATCCTAGCAAAAATTAATAATTAGTTGTAGTCAAAGATTTATACTCCAAGAATCCACTGCAGCATTATAAGATTAAAATGAGGACAGTTTCTTGTTCAGTTCAAAACATGCAATGGAACACCTAACACTGACCAAAAAAAAAAATCATGATTTTAAAAATATATATATATAAAGATGCTTAAAAATTCTGTTACAGGAGGAACAGAAAAATCAGTTCTCAAAAAGGCAAAAAATATACACAAATGACTCTAAATTCATATAGTGCTTATTCACAAAGAAGAAGAAAATGAAATAGAAAAAAACATTAATAATATTCCCTTCTGAATGTAGACTGGTCCAGCCTGGAAAGAAATGTGGTGATTTCTTAAAAGACCAAAAATGGATTTACCATGTGACGACCTAGCATTTCTACTACTGGGTATGTACATGAAAAACACAAGAAACACTAATTCAAAAGAAATTTGTACTCCTGTGTTTATTACAACACTATTTACAATGGCCAAGCTATGGAAACAACCTAAGTGGCCTAAAACACATGAGTTGATGAAGTGTGGCACATATACACAGCGGAGTACTACTTGGTGATCAAAACAGATAAATTGTGTCATTTGCTACAACATGGATGGTGTGAAGACAGGATTATTTAAAGCAAAATGAGCCAGAAGGAGAAAGATAAACACCAGATGTTTTCGCTTCTATGTGGACTCTAGAGACCAAACAAAGAATCAGACAAAGACAAACTGTAAGACAGACCCTTAAAAGCAGGTCATAGATCTGAGACTCTCAGAAGGGATATAGAGAGAGTAGAGGATGGGAAGAGCATGGTAGAAAGTAGTGGAGGACTGTGGGCATTCAGTGGTGAGAAAATTAAGGTAGAAGTACCTGAAGGAAAAAATTCTATACTGTGAAAAAATAATGATGTTTATAAAAATAATAGTAATTCCTTGGTAGTAGCAGAATTAACTGTTAAGTGTTATTTTCTTCTTCCAGTCTCTCTGCAGTTAAAAAAAAAGAGCCCTTTCTTTTTAATATCTCCAAAAATAAAAGCCTAAATGCTTTTTTAAAAACTAATAAAATCTGCTTGAATTTACCAAACATAATTAAAGGTGATTTGCTATATATATTCAAAAGTTGACTGTCGTTACGCTTTGTTGACATTATAATTCACAAGCTTTGCTTGAAAACAACTTCTATACTTACTTGGAGATAATAAATCTAGGCTCAGCAAAGTAAATGAAATACACATTTTATGCAATACAGTTAAAGTTATTTCCAGAATGCTCATCTCTCCACCCTGACGCTAGGATTTCCTGCACTAGCTATAACTCATGCTACTATATGAATATCTTATTATTCAAAAGCTTCCAAGATTTCTTTTGATGCAAAATAATATCACAGATAACAATTTAAATGACTAACCTTCCTCACTTTCTTCCAGTCCTAATCAAACACCCACACCCAACCTAAGCCTGCTCCTAAACAGAATGTATAGCAAGAAATGACATGGTGGATTTCTAGTCTTCAGTACGGGGCTTTAAAGGAAATAGCCCACTTTTCTCCACTGGGGTTCTCCCAGACTGTGATAAATATTTGCTAATTTTGATTTAATTTAAAGAGCGGAGAGGTTAATCACGAGCAATTAATCAAGAGGACAAATTACATGTTATAAATAAATGTTTTGAAATCTCTCAACCACTCTTTCAGTTATTTGTGGTCCCAGCAAAATAACATTTCAATTCATTCTTAGAAAACAGCACAGAATGTGTTCCATATAATTTTCGGTATATATGGGACAATGTTTCAAAATTACAATTTTAACCATTTCTGCACCAGATCAGAAATTCAGTGTATCAGGCAACATGAAGTGTTATTTCAGTCAACAACAAACATGTCAACTGCAAACATGACACCGGTCCCAACAGCCTGAGCTGTTCAGCCAGGTGTGCAGTGGGCTGCCCCATCTAGGTTATGTCATCACCTCTAGGATGTTCACACAACAAAACTGCCTCATGACACCTTCCTCAAAATGTATCCCTGGAAAGCAAATTAATCCAACCACTATGGAAAGCTGTATGGAGATTCCTCAGTATACTAAAAATGGAGTTACCATATGACCCAGGAATTCCACTCCTAGGCGTCTACTTAAAGGACACAAAAACACTGATCCAAAAGAATACCTGTACCCCATGTTTATTGCAGCACTATTTATAATTGGTAAGACCTGGAAACAACCCAAATACCCAAAAATAGATGACTGGATCAAGAAGATACGGTACATAGACACAATGGAATACTATTCAGCAATCAAAAAAGATAAACTAGAGTCATTTGTAGAAACATGGATGGATTTAGAAGGGGCTATGCTTAGTGAAATAAGTCAGAAGGAAAAAGAAAAATATCTGATGGTTTCACTTTTAGGAGGACTATAAAGGAACCAAATAAGGGACCAAGGAAAAGAACAATTTAAAAAATCACAACACAACAAAAACAAAAAGACAAAGACAAATCAGAGGCACTTTGTGGTGGAGGGGAGGGAGAGGGACTGGGATGAAGGCAGAAAGAACACAAGAGACTGAGGTGATGGTGCACTGGTGAAAGGGTGGTGAGAATTCCATGGGGACTACAATTGATGCCAAATATATATAAAGAAAGAAAAAAGTGGAAAAAGGAATGTACGTAGGGGGAAGTGAAAATTATCTACAATCTCAGCATTCCAGAAATTCTCTAGATTTAAAAAAAATATATATTCCTGATCATTACACAACTTGTGACTATATTGAAGCTCAAAATATTAAAAGCTTAGTGATAATAGCAAACATCCTAAAAGAACTAAATGATGTCAAATTGTGAATCAGCAGCTTTCACTAGCAATTCAGAAGCAGTTGGGGAAAACAAAAACAAAAAATGCAAATATGAATGGCTTTTGCAGTAACCTATGAAGTGTAAATCATCCCTTTGACAAAGCTTAAATATCTTGACTAAATACAGACAAGGCTGGTTTCAGAGTTTAAGGACTGCATCATGATAAATTTCTACTAACCTCCACCAATGCAAACGACAAACACATTTTGTCAATACCCGAAATGAAAGGGCCCCTAAGCTTGCCTTGATAAAAATTATCAGTGGCAAACAGGATTTGGAAAATTTTGTCAAAGGAGTACAAGCTAAATTCTTCTACTATGTTGAATTTTAAAGAATGAATGTTTTCATAAAGGACATTTTTTTCCTAATCTCTATGGGAATTAGTAAATTATAATAGTGAGAATATCAATACTACCCATTTCAGGCTTTGGCAAGTCACCAACTACTGTAACAGCCATGCGCCATTTTACATGAGGAAAAATAGTCTTAAAATAACTTTCATTCAAATTTAAACGAACAATAAGGATGGAATGTCACAGACTCAACAAATACTTACAAAGAGAGTGTGGGGTCAGACCCTCCAAAAAAGGTAAACCGTTTTCATCAATGTTTTCAGAGCAGACCTCTTGCCACCTTGGTGTGAGAACCAGAGGTCAGTCAAGACTTCATGAGTCTAAGGAGGCCTGTGACCAGGACTCACAGATGCAACCTGCTTGACAGGAGAGAAGTGAGGTCCCTCAAAACAACCTTCTGTACTTGCCCAAATCTTTTCTCAAGTCCCTAAACTTCTGCCCTCTTGCTAGTTGAAAAAGCAACCACTACTCTCCCTTCTATGACCCAGAAAATAATGTATTTTTGGTTCTAGGTTTCAGTTTTAAAAACCTCGTCTTCCCTCTCAGACTGAGGATAAGGAAACCACCTTCTTGTCTGTTGACTGCTCTGAAAAGCCTCCCCTCTGTGTCCTTGAGGCCCCAAGTTCTAAAATTCAGGATAAATATTCGTTATTTATTCCATTTTTTTTTAGAATTTATGACTGCGAACTGTCCATTCATATGGAGTTAAACTTCTCTTTCCTTTGCTAGTCTGTCTGAGACTATCTTGATTATTTCTCCATGGTGAACTGGAACTCAGAGGAGTACAGGATTATTGCTTTTATGAGCACACAAGGGCAACTGAAATATTTTTTATTGTTACCAGTTATTCCCAGATTTTCCAGTAATCTGAGTAAATTTATCATAGAATATATTCTGCTACTTTTTCAAACACTATATAATGAAAATATGTAAAGTATACAAAGTAGCAGGAAGAATAGCAAAATAAGCACCCCTATACTGGCAACCATATTTAACAACTGATAAGATGTTACCATATGTGTTTTATCTAGAAACAGATTTTATTTATTTATTTATTTATTTATTTATTTATTTATTTATTTATTTATTTATTTACTTCAGAGATCATCTCCAAGTAAATCATTCACATGAACTATCTGATTCATTTGGATATCAAGTCCATCTCACAAACCTATAAAACACTCTTGTATAATACAGTCCCATAAAATCCACAAACAGAATAAATCCTTATGAAACTGGTTCAGCCATTCCTACTAACTACCTATCTACCAATATATCCTATGACAGATCCCTTAACTCCTCTTAACCACCTCTGTCTTTTCGTCTTTAAAAAAATGATGGAGTTAGGCTTGAAAAAAAATCCAAAGTCACTACTGTTTAAGTTTTGTTACTTCAATATCCATAAGAAAACTCTTCTCTGTCTTGTTCAATTTGGAGATGAAATTCCAAGGAACAGAAAGACAACTCAAAGGGTAGGCCTCATCTGGACAGAAGCAGCCTTCTACCCCAACCCTCAGAGCTATGGATGCATTTCTAGAAATTACTCCAGGTTTTTAAAGAAAGAATGACATTTGGCACCATAAAATATTGAATTATTTAATTATCATAAAGTATTGATTTCTCAACTACAGGGGACTTTCTGGGATTCTGACATACATTATAACTTCTCAAATCTTTCACTAACTCCCTGTCATGCTTTGCTACTCAATATTTTAAAACAACAGGTCATAGTAGGTCATTCAGCTTCCATACAAAGCAAATAATTCCAAAAGAGCAAATGCTTCCTTTTGTTACCACCACACCATGTAAGGATCTTCCACCATGATAGTCCATGTAGGATTTGCTTCAAGAATTAGCAAAAGCAGCACTCGGCCATTATGTTCATTAATTCAGGTCATTACTATCAACTCCTCACTCTCAAAATAAAGATGAGGCAGAATTCATCCAAGTTACCAAATTTTTAAATTATTATTGAAATTCAATATATTATCTTCCTCAAGTTTTCCATGTGCCCATGAGCATCAGGGAAAACTAATGTGTAAATTACAAATACAATGGCTGCTTTAATTATAGGTTGAGCAAAATTGGACAATATTTCTTTTGACTAGATACTGCTGCTTAAGGGGCCATCAGTTCTGATCTGAAGATATGGTACCTTTCATGTAGCCTCATCGCAAAGCTAACTTGCTTGGCAATAGTGTGACTTTATTGGCAGAGACTGTACCTTAATATGGAAGCTGGCTTGATGCCCTAAAAAAGAAAATGACCCTGCATTGCAGAAATACACGAGATGGTTGGTATTCAACATTCTACTACCTGAATTGAATCAAACAGAAATTTTAGTAGTATGTCCTTTCACTATTTCAAGTATTATGGCAGCAGGGACTTACAAGTAAATGTGAGTAAGTACTATTGTTGTTTGTTACCTCAGTTCTTGTATGCATAAATAAACAAACAAACAAATAAATAAATAAATCTTTTTTAAAAAAGAATAGAAGATAGAAAGTAGACTGCTGTTTGCCTGGGGATGGCAGGGTCTAGTGGAAGGAAATAGGGAGTAACAGCTGGGGGGTTGGGGGGGTTGGTAAGCGCACTGAGAATCTTGTGGGGGAGTGATAAAAGTCTTGTAAAATTTAATTGTGGTGATGGATGAACAGCCCTGTGAATGCTAGAAAACACAGAATTGTACACTTTCAAAAAGAAATTTATATGGTATATGATTTATATTTCTTTAAAGCTATTTAGCCCAAGAAAAACATGGAGTCAGAATATAACATAGCTTCTACTATATAAACATTATAAACTGAATGAAAAATTGAAATTCAGGTTATTCAACATTTACAAAATATTCTTCAATTCAAAGTCTCCTAAAATAAGATATGGCCTCAAATTCAAGAAACTGACAATTTCAGAAGGTGAAACAGAGAAGTAGTGAGTTTTAACATTAGGCAAGGTTAAATATAAATTCTATAAAAATAAGCACAAATAAAACATAATGGACACTAGAGTAATCTCTTAAAAACTTAGATATGTAGCCAAGTATCACTTGGCTGTGTGACCTTGAGCAATATAAAATAATATATTAAAGCCCATTAAAAGCAAAAATCCACATAAAAGTTAGGTCATTGGTTTCTTACATAAAGAAGGAAGAAAGTCATCAATTGACATCTATAACTTCTATAGACTCTGATGTTCTCTACATCTATAATTTGAGTTGACGCAATAGACTGACTTCTGATATGAATTATTTTTCACTTTTCTTTGACTACTGTATTATTTTCTCATTAAGTGAGCTACATACTAACAGTACAGCATTTGTGGTCACTCTTATACCAAACAACTTACGTCCAAAGGAAGGATATTTCCTTTAAAAGAGACACCGAGAAGCATTAAGTTCTTGTTTCAAATATGTGAATATTATGAAGTTTTTTGTTTAAGAATTTCTTTTAGGAAAAGTTCTCCATGTTTGGATGCTTCAAATATTCACAAATGTTTTCCCCTTAAACACAGACTAAAATTTGGATGCAGTCAAAAGTCAGTGATCTGGCATACCCAGCTGGCACTCAAAGGGGTAATTTTCTTGCTGAGATGAAAATGTTAATGAGTGAATTTCATGGCCATTTTTGATAAGCGAGTACCCAGTTTGAGATACAATGAGCAAACTTTTGTGTCCTATGCCTTTTCTTATCCTGTGGTCTGTTTTCACATTTCTCTAGCCCATTGAACTCTGCAGTCTCCTTATACCCATATTAGGTAACTACCTTTGCTCTAAACACTTACATGACATTTTCAAGTCAGAATGCACAATCCTTTCTTCTGTGTCCAAATAACATCTAGTTTTTTACATGGCATTTGCCACATTCTGTTTCAGACATTACAGTGTCTGGTTCCCAGTCCAGCATCTGGACTGAAGATAGCTCTGAAACAGGCTCTTTGGCCCCACACTTAGGCAAATCAGTTAATATCACTAGGTTTTATTGTGTATGCTATCACATGACTGTATTTTTCATCTAACAGTCTAATAAAATATTTTAATTGGTAGTACCTATAGTCCGAGAGGTTATAGAAAACTAGGTATTTCTGTTTCCAGTGGGCATGTAAACAGGTAGTTTTGTGTAAGAAAGAAATTTTACAACCTGTATCAAATGCCCTTAAATGCTGATTTGGTCCAGTTACTCCATTTAAAAACTTATTCTGGAAATAATCAGGATGCATTAAATAATGTATGAAGAAGACATTCATCACAGAATTATTTATGATAAGAACATTAGTACTAACTTAGCTACTTAACCATAAGGGATTACTTAACTAAATTAATCTGCAACCATTCAATAGACTTTAATTTACATTATTGGAAATTACAAAATAAAAAATGGCTAATCATATGGGAAAACATTCATAATATGAAAGTTTAAAAGGAAGGTTATAAAATCCTAGAAGAAAATTCGATTGCCATTCCTCTATTCCTCCCATTCTTTTTTTCAAGCAAAATAAAGTTCCCTTTTTCTCTCTTTAAAACCTCATCAGTGGGGCCTCCCTGGTGGCGCAATGGGTTAAGCAACTCACTATGAAGCAAACCGCAGCCACTGCAGCACGAGTTCAATCCCTGCCTCCGGCCTGGGAGGGGACCCACATGGTGCAGCAGACCTCTCCTGCCTCGCCCGCTGCTCCCCTCAGCAGTGTGTTTTGGTCAATCTGCCTGTTCTGCTCCCCACTCTTGTCTGGTGAATCCTCTCACCTCATGCGATTCTGGCCTGTACCCCTAGCTCTTGTATTCATAAATAAATAAATCTTTAAAAAAAAAATAAACTTCATCAGGTGTATCCTAAATAAAGTAAAACAACTTTTTCAGTATGATTTCTTAAATATCAAGAACTTTCTAATAAAAAACTACAATTAAATAATTTCAAATGTTTTAGGGTAATCTTAATCTCAACAATGATGACATCAAAAACAGTCCATGAAAGTGCTGACACATACATTTAAGAGTCTCTATTTTTTTCCATTCTCTTCAAAGGCAATCCTTTTGACTTTCTTGTAAAGATTTTTTTCTTTGTTTTATTCAGTTTCTGGTAATGGAACAAGACTTCTTAATATGATGGGGGTTTTTGTATAAATCAGGATAATATGAGTGAAAGTAGATATTTAGATGTGTTCAACAGTCTAATTTGCAATCTAGAGGAACCCTCAGAAATTGGGAGCTATTCATCTAGAGTTTTTGTCACAAATTCATTGATCAAGAGAAGCTTTTTCTGTACTTCTTCAAGCTGAGTCTCAAGTAGAGAAAATATCTTCCTGGGAAAAACGTCAAGGAATTGGGCCTCCCTGATGACAAGGGATTGAGTGCCACACTGGCTTCAGCAGCCACTGCAGTGCGAGTTCTATCCCCAGCCAAGGAGGGGACCCACATGGCGCAGCAGCCCTCTCCTGCCTCACCCGCTGCTCCCCCCAGCAGTGTATTTCAATGGATCTGCCTGTTCTGATCTCCACTCACTCTTTGGTGAATCCCCTCACCTCCCACGCCTCTGGCCTGTACCCCAGCCTTTGTATGCATAAATAAAATCTTTAAAAAAAAAAAACCTTCAAGGTAATTTTTTTCCTATGCAATTGTTAAAAGCAAAGATGGTCCAACTTGCATCTCAGGTCCAGGGAGTCACTGTCTATGGGCACGAATCTTTTTTTTTTTTTAAAGATTCATTTATTTATGCATACAGGAGCTGGGGTACAGGCCAGAATCGCGGGAGGTGAGAGGATTCACCAGACAAGAGTGGGGAGCAGAACAGGCAGATTGACCAAAACACACTGCTGAGGGGAGCAGCGGGCGAGGCAGGAGAGGTCTGCTGCACCATGTGGGTCCCCTCCCAGGCCGGAGGCAGGGATTGAACTCGTGCTGCAGTGGCTGCGGTTTGCTTCATAGTGAGTTGCTTAACCCACTGCGCCACCAGGGAGGCCATATGGGCACGAATCTTTTGGAAAGTTCCCTGGGCAACTGTAACATGCTTCTCCTTGTTAGGATCTAAAGGTTACTTCAGCGATGAAGATAATGAGAATGATAACAACAACCCCATACCAAGAAACAGTAGGGAATTTTTTTCGTCAAGGCACAGTTTTGGCACATTGGATCCACACACAACCAACATTAGAGGGTAGTCTTGACCAGAGTGACAATAATCAATTCTGTAAAGAGTTGTCAACACACATGGTGTGTATTCTGTGCTAGGCTCTTTCCACCATTTTACAAATATTAACAGAGAAAGGGAGAGAGAGACACACACACAAATGTGAACTCCATTTCCTAAAATGGGTACAGAGATGTAAAATCACTTCTCCAAAGGCCAATCATAGTAAGTGGCAAAGTGGAATTATTTAAAATTCACATGGTCCGATGCTAATCTAGCATCAGCTTTCAGCCATTAAATTTCTTGAGAACATGTTATTTGAATTTCCTTGCTTAACACTGAAAATACAATGTTGCATGTTATATTTATGCTTCTTAAATTTACCTGTACCACTTAGGAGCCTCAGTATAAGGTTGAGTTAAATTATTTTAAAAAAACTCTTATTAAAAAAGACCCAGTCTACAAAATTAGTTAACTCTTTTCAATTTACTTTTAAAGGAATTATTATGCCCTTTTATATATAATAATAATAAAATATATTTGAGTATCGAGAATTAGTTTCAGTGAATATATAATTCAATACTTGTGGTATTGAGATTCAAACCAAACTAAATTATGAATCAAAACTGAACCAACGATATTCATTTGCATTAAAATGAACCAATCCATCTCTTTTACAAAACTGCAAAATGAGTGCATGAAAAAAAAAGTCAACGTACAAAGTTAAAGTCGAACAAAACCTTGGATCTCTTAAGATTATGTAGCTAGAACTCAAATATCAAAGCAGTTTTAAAAGAATGTTTCATTATGCTTAAATTTCTAAGAAAAAAGAAAATATCTCCACCCCACAAAATTAGCAGCAATAAAATAACCATTGTGGACAATGTGTGTTTGCTTATCTGTAAAGTAAAATGGTTGAAAGTGATGGTTCCCAACTCTCTAGGATCTTGGGCCACAAACTGAGTAGTCATGTCCCTTAACCTAGCAATTTATGAAACCTGTTTCTCTCAGTGGGGATAATAACAATGTAGAGAATATTTCTCTCTAAAGGATAATCATCTTTATTAGTTAATATTTTTGTGTTAATGACAAATATATGAGAAAATACACTGCAAATTTTAAAACACTAAAAAGGAAAGGAAACTGTAATAGTAGTAAAAAGCCATGTATTAGACATAAAATCTTGCACTTATTTTGATCCTGTAGTTGACCACTCTTAATTTTCTCAAAGAAGAACTAAAATAACAGCCAACTGTGCAAATAGTTCAGTGCCTGCTTCCATTTGATGTTATTCCAAATTTTGCTTAGACTTTACCAAGACGTATTTCTGTATCAGTCTATTATTTATTAAGCATTAAAAACAATTGTCTGCTCTTACAAGTGAGCTTTGTGTAAAATAATCTTCTAGATTCCTACAGAACTGAACAAACTATAATAAAAATAAAAAGGGAACCCTCTGATGCACTTCAGATCCTTTCCAATTTCAATTATTTGAATTTATTTACCTGCTCAGAGATGAACAGAATTGGTGAAACTGAGAAACCTACCATAGCATGAAATTTTCTATATTCTTCTATCTCTCTGGTAGGAGTTCTACTAATTGCTTGTTTTAGAGAACTAAAAATAAACTACCAAATATACTAAGAGAAGCTGGCAGTGCTCTCAGGCACTAATAAGAAGTAGAGAATGTCTGTATATTTAAAATCTAGCAGTACATTTAGTTTGGAAATTTCCTCTTGAAATTTAATAAACTTTACCCCAATGTAAATAGAAATCAACAATGTTTCAGTCACAATTACCAAATAATATTCTAAAGATAAAGAATAATTTTTATCCATACCCACGATGTTTCTCCAACCCTTTCAGAACTACTTTCCACTCCTTGTCTCTGATTCACAGACCACTGGCCTAGACTCATACAAATGCTATCTTGACTGTTAAAGAACTACTCAAAACACAATCTTGAATGGTATTAACTGTTTCTTAGATAACTGATGAAGCATTGCATGATATCTAATTATATTGCTCATAGCTAAATGTTGATGATAAAATGAAGTTTTCTGGTTTAAAATGTTAGTTAGGTAACTTTTATAAAGTAATTTTGACATACCCTTGGGGAGTTGTAGCAAAACCAAGATCAGGAAGTCATATGAAATATCACCCTTGCTTTTGGAAGCTACAAGAAGACACCTGATGATAGTTAAGGACTTGTATATCACCTCGGGACCCACCTTGCTTTATCTGTAATCTCTACCTGCTGACGGAGAGCAGACCACCGGAGGCGGGGGTGGGGGGGGTGGGGGGAGGGAGTCATCTGCCTAGGTGTCTGCGAGGCGGCACGCCCAAGGCATGAATGGCCATGGACTGGTTGCAGGCAAATGTCACCAGATTTGGTAATTTTCTCCTAAACCTCAGCCTTCACGAATTTTCTGAACTAACCAAACCAACAATTTCTCAAAAAGACATCAAGAGATCACTTTCTTATGATGAGCTGGAGTCCTGCCTCCAGGTTAGAGATGATGACTCTCCAAGCCTGTGGCTCAACAATAAATGGGTGACTTGACTACTGAGGGAAACTGACGGTCTCTGGAAGGTGACCTTCAAATATGTGCATCTCAGCTTTCAGATGATGACAGAGTAAAACCGTCACCCCAGAACACTAGACAACCCAGTTACTCAAAAATAGCTGAGTTTTCCACTAGTTACCAGGTAGAGGAGTATTTAGGAATACAAAACATAAAATTTAACCTATCTGGGGTAGGAATCATTCTTCTTTAAAATATATATATATTCAACCTTAAATACCTCTAGATAGAGAGAACACACACAAGCAGTTGAAAAGTGGTATATGAACGTACTACAGCAGTAAGTCTGAAAATCTGATCAGGGACTACATGCTTTTGTGATAGTAGACCATGGCACCATAAGCCAAGATGGAGCTCTCACTGTCCACACATGAACGTAAACACACATGCACACACATGCACAGCAAGTCTTCTGCAGCTGTCACCAGTCAAATCAGAGGATCAATGAGATGGAGTCTCAATTTTTCAGAGTACACAGAGGTGGTCACTCAGCTACCTTACAGGATATGAATTTTCAAGGCTGACTTTGAGATCAGCACCATCCTGAAGGTCTGAAGCTTTAGAAGACGGCTTAGATGATTAGCCTCAGCTTCACTCAACGTATGAATGGGCAGGCACCAAAATGGTGTGTGCACACCACACGTAGAGAGAAAGATAATAAATGGTTATATGAAGTGAATACTAGAAAGCAGGAACAAAAGTAAACTCTAATAATATTTAATATGTGGTTTCACCGTGGCATATGGGTTCAATTTTTAAATGAATATATTAAAATATTTTTACTGCAATGACTAAAAAGTTGGGGGTGATTAAAGTCATGGAAGCTAAGATTATTTAAACATATATACATACGTATAAGCAGGTAAATATAATTTTTAACTGTTTTAAGGCATAGGAAATTTAGTTTATAACAGCAACTTTATATTCTTATCTTTTTTTAGTACAAGTTCACATTACAATAAACTTCACAAAAAGTTGCTTTCACCATGCCATTATAAATATTTCATGAAAATCGGCACTAATTTTATAAGCAAGACTTACACAATTCCTTTCTGACTCGACAAAATCTCCACTTATAATTCAAAAGATTAGTGATAGAATATCCCCAAATAACTACAAAACAGTGAGACAAATTAAAGTTGATTTGCTTCATCTGTTTCACTTTTACTATGCTTACATGGAAGAAAATTTATGTTATAATCATTAATATTTTAAAGCAATCAAAACTAAATCTGGGAAAATTAGCATCTAGCATAAGGTGATTTTAGGTCATTGGGGCAATTTCAATGGTAAGCAGCACTTGTTTTAGTTTCCTGCACAAATTTTATGGGATATATAAGCAGAAAGAAATATTCTTAATGACAAGGGGAAAAAAACAAGTAATGTGGACATAGAAAGAGGGAATACAAATTTTAACTCAGAGCTGAGAGTTCCTAGCACCTCTTTTCATTCCTTCTTACCTCTTCAATACATACAGGAAAAACCACTAACTGAGAATAGTCAACCAATATTTGAATTGAGTAACACATGGAACATTTTCTGACACTCTAGAGAAGTATGAAAATAAGCAAAAAAGATGAGGTACACCATGGAGGAAAAAACCTGATAAAAAGCTAAATGTCCATGTGACATATATAGAGATTCTAGAGAAATAACAAGGGAACAAACATGATTTCAACATGCCAATATAAACTCAAAGTAGTCACGTCTCCCTTATATTATGCAACATTTTTTCTCATTCATGTCAGTCTGTAAATGTTTTTACAATAAACTGTCTCTATATTTTTATGAACACTGAAACTTACAGCATTTCCTTTCTAAGAAACTAAATTTAGAGAGCGTAGGAGGTATAGAGAGACAAAGTCATTACAGCATTTATAATTTAGGGAAAAGAGAATTTATAGTGTCTGAAAGCAAATAAATAACAAACACCTAAACCATTAAGTACTACACATATATCACTGATAATTAAAACATAATTATTTTCCGTTGATATACATATCCAACTTAGTATTTGAGATGAAAATTATTAATCAAAAATTCTGCAACTAAAACCTTTAATTATATCTTATGCATTAATATGGTTCAATAAATAATCAATTTTCAAAATGTAGCCAAGCAAATAAATTATAGCTGTTCCTACTTGATTTATTCATAGTGATTTTGTCACTTCCTATTCTGGAGATCGAGTTCTTTAGACATAATGTCATATATCACTGCCTTATATTGACACCTACTGGAAAGTACTGGAATTGTATATTTTTCATTTTATTCTCTGGGCATTCATTCTGTTCATTCTACATCTAAAAAAACAATGTGGAAGATAACTACAAATAAAATAATTCTCAATTTTCTAAAATACAAAGTAACATTTATTCTAACCATTTCAATTTTTAGTTTCTTTAGGAAATTATAAATCTCACAAAGGCTGTCCAAATAGGCTAATGAATATTAACATATCCAATGACTTTAGCACCAGAGCTTCCTTAGAGTATATTTATGAAGCTAATTAAGCAACTTTTTCCAGTATTTGAACTTCTACTGCTTCATAGATCTACTTAGTACATTGGTCGCATGACTTGAGAAAAACACCTGCCTTTGTGAAAGTATACATTTAGATGTATCAGAAAAATAACCCAGCTTAAATTAAAAAAAAATAAAAAAAGCTTTGTAAACTCATACTTGTATTTACAAAGAAAAAAATGCATGAGTGAATGACTTTTTCCTACCTATTATCTGAACTGTCTGTTCATGAAATACATAAATATTCTACCAGGGTAAATTCATTCTTTGAAGTAGACCAAAAATCAACACACTGAAATAATTTACCAATTTTTATATGTGACTAATTATAAAGTTGCATTGTTTCAATTTTTATGCAAATAAGACACTTCAAGTATTTCTCCAAACAATGCTCTGTTACCTTAATTGTTGCCTAAAACTTTTCAAAACACAGTTTCCAGACATAAATACACTGAATTGATGAAACTGTAAGAAATACAAAAATGATGAGAAAGTTAATAGAATGCTGTTTCTCCTGCCCTCATAATCTGTTGCCATCAAATACACAAAGTGTAGGTGCTTGAACATGTCATATTTTATATGATCAGGAAAATAATATTGCCCTAAAGAAAGTGGATCCAGTTACAAATGAGTCTGCATGGCCAACAAGACAAGAAGATACATCCTTGGCAATGGTATTAAGAAGCTGATATAAATAAGAATAGAGCTGAAGAAACTGCTTCAACATTCCTGTTGTGATTCTTTCCTTTTGTATCCAATCACCCCAATTTTTGACAGAAGTAATGAGAGAATATTAACATAGTTTGAATAAAACAAAGTTATAATCAAAATATATAATGGGTAACTTTTTAAAAGAAAACGCAGGAACTCTCATTCAATCGTTCATGTTTAGAATGACGTAGTATTTGAAATTTACAACTGTCAAACAAGTTGTCTCCTGAAAGCGCACTTAATCCACCTGCCCAAAGAAGATTAAGTTTTTCAGCTTCAACTAGAACATATGGACATTCAAGAATACCAGGGGACATTTCATGATGAGATTAAATCCAGCAGTTTCTAAAATGTGTTTTCATTTTTAATTACTATAAAGAAACAGGCAGTTGCTAACTAATCTACTGAAAGATAGTTCAAACTCTTTCTTTAAAATTTACTGAAATTTTCATAGATTGATGTCCACTCCCTAGTAACACAGCGGGACGGAAGTATTACTGAGGTAACAGGTCTTAATGAATGTAGTTTTGCCATATTTTTTCAGTTCAATAGCCCTTCTCAGATGACAAGATTTTGTCAAATGCCAAATAAAAATATGCACTAACAACAGATTCTTAAAACTGAATTAAGCAATTCCCTATAGCAGCCTTTCAAATCAGTCCCTTAGAAAAGCAAGCTTCCCTGGATAAGAATGCTGAAAATTTAGTTTTCAGAACCTGAGAAACAGCAGAATTGTCAGACACCCAAGATCCTTATTTTCAATCACTCAGTTACCTTACAGAGCTTCTGATAGCGAGGAGAAGAAACTGCCATCCTTTGTAAACGATGCAACAAAACAACAACTTTCTGCAGAGATGTTCTCACCACAGCCATCATTTTAAGTTTACCACACTTCTGGAGACACCTCAGAATTTGCATTATAAATGAAGAGCAATGATCATTTCCTCCCGGTCACTGGACAATGATTTGCCAGTTCTCTGAGCATGCTCCTTTCCAGGAACGCATTTGAAAGACACAGGGGCTGAGGTGCTAGGGGAAAAGAAGCTGGTATTGCTTCAACTTCTTCTCAATTAAAAAAAAAAAAAAAAAAAAAGCCATACAAACGCCGCACAGAAAGCCCCCAGCAGATGCTCACAGCCAGTACTTGCTCAGCCTGGCGTGGTCAGAAAATGAAGCGGCTCGTTGAGCAGCCGAATGCTGCCTGCTGCCTGCTGCCGGAGAGCGCGCTCAACAGCCAAAAACGATATTAAGTGAAACATTAAAGCTGCAGGTACAAAGCAGACATCCCCTGGGAACAGGGACTCAACTCATCACAGCGGTAGCCAGTTTATATGAAGAGACCTAGCGACATTCACTCTCTCGCTCTGAAGAGGGAGGTGTTCGCTATGGGACGAAAATGCAGCTCTGCCTGTCTCTGTGGGCTGGGTGAAGAGAACCTGTGATAAATCTCGAGCAGAGCAGAGGGTCCCTGACTCTGATGCTATCAGCCCATACATTAACTGTTAATAAATCACCTCCAGACAGCTCTCAGAACAAGATCTTCTAAAATAAAACAGCACAACGCGAAACAAAACACCTGCAGGGGATGCGTGGCTTCACCTAAGATACCCTAAGAGCAGTCTTCCCAGGGCTCCCAGATGCCCGCCTGGAAGAAAAGTCATTAGAAATCGAGTTTCTAATGTGAGGTTGGGACTTCTCTAATTAAACAGCAAAGTTAATAAAAATTAAAAAAAGGTCTGTAATTGACTGCAGAACATTCCAAATTACCACATTTCCCCTTAGACAGCAACTTCATGATCTCATTTTATTTGCCATAAAGCTGTTTGAATTTTATGAGTAAGAAACAGAAGATATAATTATATGATATAAAAAGCTACCGAATTCTGAGTTTCTATGCATGGGCACATATTCAGGATGCAATTTCCACTGCGGCTTGAAGATCATTATAAACATCAATTGGGGGTCAACCTACTATTAGGAAATGAGCAAAATAATCCAGAATGACTCAATGACTGGGTCAAAGGGCCCCAGCCAGAAACCAGACATCCTCATGATCGGTATCCTGTACAAACCAGCAGGCAGGGGATGCTGCATTTGGCTGCAATTACCTGGATCCTTGTTTTTAATGAGGTATTGTAGGGTATTTGTTTCTTCTTTTACTTCATATGCCTCCTCAGTCCTTCATTTTTAGCAAGATTTAAAGTCCTAGATTCTGTCTTTCTGAGTTGTGTTTATCTTAGTGTTTTTGTGGGCTCTGCCTGTTTTGTTTTGTTTTTTTTTTTGCCTGCAATTCTTTACTAAGAACCTACACTGCCTCCCTCTGGATAGGCTAACAATGTCCAAATATCTATATAGTGGCAAACAGGAAGAAGCAATTACTGAATAATATAATTAAGTACATTAAGTTAGTAGGCAAATTTGTAGACACAGACAGCAAATGGGTGACTCTGTAGGGATGGGGGATTAAAGAACCAGCCATGGAAGCTGGCATCTTAAGGGTACAGGGTTTCTTTCAGAGGTGATAAAATGTTCTAATTTGACTGCAGTCATGGTTGCACAACTATATACTAAAGATAGGTACTAAATCTACTAAAACATTTAGTTGTGCACTTTAAATATATGGAGTATATGGTCTGTGAATTATATGTGAGTAAAGTTATTTCACGTGTGTGTGTGTTTTATAGTTCCTGACTCTGAACCAGCAGGTGGAGCTGCCAAGATATAGGTATTTGCCCCAAATACCATGTGGGTATGAAGCTAGTAAAGGGGGAAGAGCTGAAAAGGGCTAAACAACCATAGCCTGCACATATGCACCCAAAGACCCAAAATCAGGCTGAAAGAGAACCCAGGAGATGAAAATACACTGATCTCCATGAAGCACATTGTCAGAGAGTGAAAATAGCCATCTACAAATTACGCTGGGGAAGCAGCACAACAGCAGGACTTTACCCAGGAAAGAGTTGGAGCATCTCAATTAATGGATAGTGCTGAGATGTAAAGCCTACATTTTAAAATATCCTTTAAATGAGAATATTCTAGAATAAAGGATTTAACAGAAAAAAAAAAAAGCAGTTTCCAAGTCCTCAACAGTCTTTTATTCAAACATTGAGAGAAAGTTTCTTTGCCCAATTTTCTCACCTGAATGTGTAGCTCCACAGTAACAACTGCCACGAGGCACCTCTCTCCAGGATGCTGATATTCAAATATATTACTTCAACACAGTCCGAAAAGAAGGCACCGTCACAACACACTCTCTCCTAACCTATATCAATGCCCTGGCGCTCCTTTTCTATGCCCACAATCTCAGGCTCCAATACCACCTTTAGGTCTACCTCTCCTCCCTCCCTTAGTCTCCCCATATATTCAGGTCATTAGGTCTGGTCCCCTGCCACTGCCCTACTTCTGATTATTTTCACCTCTGCTCAGATGGGTACTGGAGTATCCAGACTGATACTGCTCTGGTCTCATTCATACCCCGAGTTCATAATGCCATCATCTAGGTTCTATCAAATACAAATGCCACTGCATCACTCTTGCTTTATACCATTTAGAGGTTTCTCCCCACTGCCATCAGGTTGAAATATAAAAAAATAAAATAAAATATAAAACACGTCCCAAGTCATGCAAGCCCCTCTTTGATCTGAACTGCATAGCTCTCCAGCAGTTTCTCCTTCCAAAGGATTTGGTTATCTCTTATCATTCCTCTTCTACTGAGAGGCAAAATGTAACCTGCCTTGCAGCAGGACAATGAGACATAAAGACATGAATCTAAATGATCATTCACCCTCTGCAGAACTGACACATATAGCATACTCTAGGAAACTGAGCTTCACCTTCCATGTGCTTCTAAATTATCTATGAAAATATACCCCAAATTCACCTTAAGCTGAATACAGAATTAATGTCATCTTCAGAAGGTCTCCAGTGACCCTGAATACAGTTGACATAAGATATGAAACAAGGACACCAGTGAATGGGCCCTGTACACAGCCTGGCACACCCCCTTGCACCCAGGGCACACATGTGCAAAGGTCTTATTCCATTTTTCAAGTCACCCAAAAATATATTTCTGCATATTCATTTTCTTCCACAAACATCATTTTCAAACAAGTTCATTCATACATAAGGAGCAATGTTAATGCAAAAAGCCCATAGGAAAATTAAATTTCTCTTGCCTCAAAAATACTCAGCAAAAGGTACTAGGTTTCCACCAATCATCAACCTACAGGTGTTGAAAGTAAAAGCATAGGATTCACTTAAGTAGATGGAGTGAATGTTTTAAAAGATCACTTAATAAAGGATCAGGGAGTAAAAAAAATCATGCAAATCATCAAGTGAAGCATTCTAAACATGAGAAAATTCATGTATTTATTAATAAATGCTTTTTAAGTATTTCTTGTGAGCCAAAACAGACAATTTTAACATTACTTTTTTAGAAGGATTTACTACACGTTATCATGTGATAGTCAGTCTGCAAGCTTTCTCCATCCTGATGGAAGTAAGACAAGTCATCCGCTTAGTTATCTTTATCTAGAAATATTTCAAACATCTCCATATGTATTTCTTCACCTGTTTGAATATTTATTGACTGTAGAGCAGCTCCTGGTTATGGTAAGGAAAGATCCCAAGATAAAATAAATATATGGCAAGAGATGACTGAACGCTAAGACAGGCCTGTGCTGGGTTGCCACACATCCTCTGGGTCCATTTCAGTCTCCTTTGCTCACTGTACACAAACTGTCACCTACTGAGATGCACAGCCCAGATATCTGTGGAATCTATCACCATTACATAAATTAATTATCCATGAGCATTGAGGTCAGCTTAAAATTGGAAAAGTTTCAAAAAATAATACAGTCTAGCTTCTACCCACATTATAAGCCTAAAATTGAGATGATAGCTAAATATTTTATCAATTAACATTTCTGGTGGCTTCATGAGTTTCAAGAGGATGAGACAAAAGAACAGATTTAGCTTCAATACTTGTCTGCTCACTCTCATTAGCAAGTCACTGCATAAGGCAAAGAATAAGAAATAAAAGGTAAGACAAGTAAACATGGATTGTTTATGAAATAAATCTTAAGAAATTAACCAGACGACACCCAATAGCCTTCATGCCTGGAAACAAGTTATAAATACCTTAAAATTTTTTTCACCACTTTTTAATGAAAACAATTCTGAATTTAGAGGACTATTTGTAAAAAAAGAATAGTTCCAAGAAATGTTCTCTATCTGTCATCTAGACCCACATAATTATAAAATGATCCTTTGGATATTTCAAAGTGAAAAAGTTGTGAAGATCAAAAAAGGTGATCAGGCTGAAGGTCACGGTGAAGTGAAGCTCCAAGGGGCACTGGGGGGCAGAAAACTACTTAGAATGTAGCACAGAGCACTGTGTAGGCAACAACAGGGAGTCACAATGCTTGGAGAACCATGGGAGCGACTGAGAGAGGAGAAGACATGCATCAGATGTCAGCGGCCACGTGCTCACGGGGGTCTCAGAACCGTCAAAATGCGCAAAAACAACATGAGGAAAAGAAGACTTCAAGATGGAAACTATGGTAGACAAGGAGATTTCTCAAATGGAAAAGGTTTTCAACCAAATTCTAGGTTACCAGGCCAATGGCTAGCAAGAATAGATTACCTATAATCACACATGTGCACGTGCGCACACACAACACACACACACACACAGAAAGTTCAAGGTGCCCGAGGCAGGTGTTCTTGGGGCTAGAAAGAAAAAGATTCAGACATGCTTCATAAGATTCCGCCTACATATTTTAAAGAAAAGGTTTGTATTATTACACTTTGTGTGAAAGAAAAATTCAGATCAAGCTTAAGACATAAAAATTATACTTCAGTCTTAATGCTTACTTGTAAACTAAGCTATAGAACCTTTGTAGCTTTTAAACTTAGTATTTATAATAATATAATAATGTAATATATAGTGTTATATATTATATATAACGATATATAATATATAGCATATATTATATATAATAAATGGAGAAAGAAAAAACTTCATAACCAGAAGAAAAATACCTCTATAACTGTTTAAAATGACAGAAAACAGAGAAGCTATGAACCTGTAAGTCTAAATAAACAACTGTTACTGCCTGAAAACAAGGTGTTTTCCTTCTATTAAGTAAAAAGTACTTTATAGATCTTATTTCCAGAAACCAATTATTCATAGGACTTCACATATAGATAAGCTGATGAGCTCGCCTTTTAATGGTAATAAATTTGCATGTAGATGGATCAAAAGAGTACAACACAAATAAAGACACTGAGCATGATTCCAGGCACTTACCTCCATCTGCTGGGCGAGCTCCCGGGCCAGGGTGGAGTCCTCGAGAGCATCCTCCCGCTGCGAGGCATCCGCGAGCACGTTAACCGTGGCTTCAGCTTCCTGCATCCACTTCAGGAAGTTCTCCAGGTCCCTGCGAGAGGCCTGCACCGTCCTCAGCTCAGCCTCCAGGGCACTCTGTCTGTCAGCAATGCTGCAAGAACATGACAGGCGTGAACATTACTCTCAGTGTGACAGTCCACATCACGCACGCTCTGCAGAAAGAATTAGCAGCCAGCCCTCAAAGGAACTTCGCTACTCAAGCACCGAACACAACTGAAGGTTTATTTATATGTGTGTCTTGAATGATCCTTAATGGAGGAGTCATGAGAATTGTGAGAAGAGACACAGGGAGAGACACATGGACATGAACAAAATCATATCATACCCTAAAGTAGTACGTTTCCATTTTACAATTTGTATACAATTACAAGTTATCCCCTATACGTTACCACAATGTTAGTGAAATAATTGACACTCGAAATACAACGTCAATAAATATTTGTACAAGGAAGTACTGAATGAATTCGAGGAAAGATTATGAAAACTAGTCTGAAGGGCCTATTTTATATAATTTTAAGCAATTGAGATTGATATGTATTGCTTTTATGTTGATTTAACAATACATATGGAAAACATTGTACAATCAATTTTATGTAAATCCTTCATTAAATCTACATCAAAATTAAAAGACTATCCTGATGATGCATGGTATAAAAGATACACTGGCTATAAGTTCTACCTTCAAAACTTAATATACCTCAAAACTCCATAATAAGAAAAGAACTTATTTTAAAACATGGCTGCAACAATTTTCACCCTTGGGTATTTAAACTCTAGAGAATTGAAAATATATATTTACGCAAAGATATTTCTTTGTTTAGTGCAGCATTACTTAGAATAGTCAGAAAAGTAGAATTCACAGATGTTCATCAACTGAGAGAAGTGATAATAAACAAAATGTAACACTACAATTGAAATATTATTCAGTTGTTAAAAAGGAATAATTTATTCATGCTACAACATGATGAACCTTGAAAACATTTCTCCAAGTGAAAGAAACCAGTTACAAAAGGATATATTATGTGATTCCATTCATAAGAAATATCCAAAGAAGTAAATCCATAGAGAAAGTAGATTACATGTTGCTTAGGATCTGCGACCAGAGTAGGCGACTGAGTGCTAATGGACATAGGTGATCTTTTACAGGTGGGGTGATAATATGTTCTGAAATTATGAGTATGGTAAGGATTGCACAGGATGATGAATAAACTAAAAATCACAAAGATGCACATTTGAAAAGAGTAATTTTCATAATGTGTGAACTATATCACAATTTTTAAATTCAGCGTGTATAATAGTATCTCATTTATATATATTTTTTCTGCCCATCTGTTCATCCTACTCTTTATAATTCATCCACCTGTCTTTCTACCTTTGCGTACAGGTAAAGGGAGAAATAACTGGAATGTTAATATTAAAAGAGTTATTTTTGTACACTAGGATTTAAGGTGGTTTATTTTCCTATTTGTATTTTTCTGCGTATTTTAAATTTATAACAGACAAATATCTTTATACACTAATAAACATATTCTTCAAAGTGGGTAAAAGATTTAAAGACACACCATAAAAAATAGATGGATGGAAAATAAGCACATGTAAAGATGTTCAGTATAAATCATCAGAGAAATGTAAGTTCAAACTATACTTCTATGTCAATACAAATTAAAATGACTGTGAAAATGATTATACCAACTGCTGGTAAGACTGCAGAGTAACTGTAACTCTCTTACATTGCAAGTAAGAGTCCAAAACAGTACAGCCACTTAAAAAACAGTTTGATCATTTTTTACAAAGGTAACCATGCACTTAATATACAATTGCAGAGTCATAATTTTAAGTTGCCAAGAAAACTAAAAACACAGATCCATGCAAAATCCATAGGCAAATGTTTAAAACAGCTTAATAAAGTCATACATGCACTTAATGGAATTCCATTTAGCAATAAAAATAAACAAATTACTGATTCATGCAGCAATATAGATGAAATTTCAAATGCATTCTGCTATGTGAGAGAAAACACAAAAGCTATGCACTAAATGTATGCTTAATATGCATACATACATAAATGCCATTCCATTTAAAACATCCTGTGATGTCATCAACCTCAAGTAAGTATTTATTTTCTAAAAACCCTCTAAAAGTATTTGCCTATAGAATAAACCAAATTGGTTGCCTGGAACTTAAAGTTCCTCATAATCTACCACTAATTTTCTTTTCCAGTTTTATTCCCAAATTTTCTCCAATACTCTACTCAAGTTAAAGTGGTATGTTCCTTTTTCCCTAGAATATTGTTAGTACCATGTCCACTTAAAAAAATTTCTACCCCTTAAAAGTTCTTCCCATCTTTTCCACTATTTAAAATCTTACCCATCTTGAAGGGTTAAGGACTACCTTCTACAGGGCATCCCAGTCCAATTAGCTGCTCTGCTTCAAGTCAAGAAAGGTCAGTATTTCTCTTTACACAGAAATTAATCAGATGCATGCTGGAAAAGTCCTTGGCTTGTGATCTTATCATTAAGATTTCTTGTCTGTCCACCTGTTCTTTAAACCCCTGGTCTTTTAAAGACCAGGCAGGTGTCTCTATATTTCTGAGTCCTTATTACTACATTAAGCATTTATAGAACAATGGCAATCTATTTATAATAGATCCTTATAATTATCTTCCAAACACCATTTTTCCAAAAGCTACTGAGAGATGTCTTAGGCATACTCAGTTTGTAAGCTAAGAAAGAAGAAGCTATGGGAAGC
This sequence comes from Galemys pyrenaicus, assembly GCA_019455555.1. Taxonomy (NCBI): domain Eukaryota; kingdom Metazoa; phylum Chordata; class Mammalia; order Eulipotyphla; family Talpidae; genus Galemys; species Galemys pyrenaicus. The sequence continues at coordinate 895,588 of JAGFMF010011961.1, read as the reverse complement.
ACAACAGCAAGTGAACCAGAGCGGGGAGAGGCGAACAGGCTCTCATGCTAATGGTGGAAGGAGATCTAATTAAAGAGGCTCATGGATCCAGAGCATCATCCCCATTCCAACTGCCATGTTTTCTTGCCTTAACAAAACTAATAAAGGACACACTCTGATAAAAGAAGCAAACAACCCAAGAGAGAATCAAAACAAAAACATAATAGCCAGGAAATTAGGAGGAAAGCACAGGAAAATACACAGGATGACTACTAAGCTGCAGACCTGGAAAGCTTATCTCTAAAATAGATGTATCCATGAAAAAATATTAGAAGCGATAAACTGCTTAAAGTGACTAAATTTATAGGAAATTATATTGTCAGCTTATTAGAAAAGGCAGGAAGAGTGAGGAATAGGTGCAAAGAAACCTAAGCATATTAAAACTAGAAAATTATTAATTTCAGGTAAATCAAAATTATAGTAAACTCAGTGCTTAGTGCTCAGTGCTCAGTATAATAACAAACTGAATATCTGTATTTCTAAAAATGCAATGATCACATGGCACAGTCACTGTGAAAAATGGCATGGCAATTCCTAAAAAAATTATAATATCATTCAGCAATTTCACTTCTGGGTTATATACAGAAGAACTGAAAGCAGAGTTGCAAATATATCTCTGTACACCCAAGTTTATATCAGTATTATTTCACAATAGCTGAAGTGTGGAGACAACAGACGTGCCCATGTACAGATGAACAGATAAAAACGTTCAGTATATATGTACAGTGGAATATTATTTAGCCTTGAAGAGGAAGAGAATTCTGCAATAAGCTAGTGACAAAAAGACAAACACTATATGATTCCATTTATATACTTAGAGTAGTCGAAATCATAATGATGGTTGTCAGGAGCTAGTAGTCCGGGAGTGGGGGGGTTCTTTAATGGACAGAGTTGCAGTTCTGCAAAATGAAGAATTACTGGGATGGATGATGGTGATCATTGTACAACAATGTATATCTTTTAATACCACTGAACTGCACATTTAAAAATGGCTATGATAGTAAATTCTATATTACATGCATTTTACTGTCAAAAAAGTGAAAAAAATGTGAGATGAGGATAGGAAGAAAATAGTGGCATAAGAAAGCTACATCTTATATAATTTACCAGAACAGGAATAGAATAGATGATGTTTAGTATTGATAAACTAAATATCCCCATATTATTTAGAATATATGGAAATGTATAAATAGCATAAGAAGTTATAAGAAAAGAAAGTAATGTCCCCTATGGCAGCAGATTGTGGTCAGTAGTTAGAGAAACACTGTTTTGCTACAAACCTGTCAGAACATTTTTCAGCTTTTGGTAATTGTATGCATATATCTTTTTAGTTTTTAACAATTAGAAGTTACCCAGCAGAAATGGGTGATTATTGATGATTTTATTTCCCACCTTACCTTGCCCATATGTTCAATTTTTGAAACAGCAACAGAAAAACATTAAGAATAACCAACGAATATCAAAATAGCAACCAATAATAAGATTGTGCCAAAATGGCACTAGAAAGCAAAGACTTAAAAGGAGCAAATAGCAGTGATTTATCTACGAAAAGACAATTCTTACATTAGAAATGTTCATAAATTTAGCCATTATGAAATCTAGTAAAGTCAAAACCTTACATTTTAAATAATCAGTATCCATTGTTTTTAAGAATATTCATATGCACTAACAAGTTATGTGGCCAACAGCTAATGCAGATTAGCTCTTAAACCCTAAGAATTCCCATAGCAGTGAAAAGACTACATATATCCAAGAACCACACGCGTGAAGCCAGAGGATTCCCTACCACCGACCCAACAAGCATAAGGGATCAGGCTGGCAAAGGAGGTGGGAAACCCAAAGCATTGTGCCAAGGAGGAGTTAGCCGAGAGGATGGAGAGCACCAGGTCTTCGACAGTACTCCACCGGCCGGCGACACCAGCCCAGCACATTTTAATGACAGAGGGGCATTCTGAACCCAGAAACAATACCTTTTATGACAACATAAAGAAATTCTGCTTCACAAATATTCACTCTATAAGAAACTGCCACATCTAGAAATGTTTTCTAGATGGTGGCGAGATGTTTACTACATTGTTTAGGAAAGCAGACGCACGCAGCTCTTAGATCAAGGCTGACGAGACTCACCACTGTCTTGCGCTGCTGCCCGTCTCCTCAAGCCTCATTTCCATCATTTCTCAAGTCTACTTGGCACACAAAGCTCCCCGGGGTGTGAGTCTTGCTTATTTCCTGAGTCATCTCACTACTCCAAGCCTCATGCTTTATTTACCCACAGAAATGAATCAATTACTAATCTTCAAAATGATCAACATTTCTGTTCCGTCCAGAACTTTGTTTTCATTTCTTATACATAATACATCCTCTGAGGATATCGACCCTTCACCAAATTTCCCCTTCCTACTTGGTTAATTTTTACTTACCCTCCAGAACTTAGTGCAGATGCTCTCCAAACCCTCAGCACTTCATTCTAAAGCAGGCCATGATTTCCCTTACCATGCTTATTGGCATGCCATTGGTGCTATAAAAGATCACCACTAATTTAATGGTGAAAAGCAAGACAAATGGATCATCTCACAGCTCTGCAGGTTACCTTTTGACAGTTCTCAATGGACGGAAGTCAAGATGTCTGCAGGGCTGCATTCCTTTCTGGAATCTGCAGGGGTGAATCCCTCTCCTCAACTTTTGAGCATCTCAAGGTAATTCACATTCCTCTGCTGTGGCCCCCTCCTCCATCTTCAAAGACAGCAATACTGGCTTCCTCACTACCTCACATCTCTCTGACCTACTCTTCTGCCTCCCTTCTCTACTTTTTTAAGGACTTGTGATGGAACTGAACTGACGCAGATAACCCACAAGAGTCTCCCCATCTTTGGGGCCAACCGCACTGCATCTCCAATCATGTTGAAAGCAACTGTTTTCTGAGTCATCTCACTACTCCAAGCCTCATGCTTTATTTACCCACAGAAATGAACCAATTACTAATCTTCAAAAATGATCGACATTTCTGTTCCATCCAGAACTTTGTTTTTATTTCTTAATACATAATATATCCTGTAAGGATATTCACCTTTCACCAACTTTCCCCTTCCTACTTGGTTAATTTTTACTTTGGAAGCTTCAGCTTCCAGATCACAAGTGCACTTGGTACTCCCAGAATCCACACACAGTCACAATCCAGCAAGTGCTTATTGAATAATCAAATACAAAAAAACAGGAGCAACATCTCCCTTTAGTAATATTTTAAGGAGAAAGTGAGTCATATATCAAGACATAGCAAACACTCAATAAATATTTTTCCTAATCTGTATATGAATTGGTTGAAATTCTGGGAAACTAATTTGAATTATAGCATACAAATGTGCAATTTACTAAGTGTCTTAGGGAACTTTTTTAACTCACATATATTTGGTGTCATGTTTTTTTTATCATGAGTATAATCAACTACACTGAGAATAATGATCATACTGAAAATTAAATTCTATTTATAGAAGGAAATTTGTCCTCTTAGTAGTATAATAAGTATACATTTCAAAAGTGCACACATATATTTTACAATATAAATTTATATATAACTTATAGTCTGATTTTTGAAATTACTATAATTAACCAGAAATTACTGAAAAAACAGCTCTCCATGTCACCCGTTTTACTCATTTTTAAAATTTAGTTCCAAGGTTAGAGTGTGGAATATACAAGAAGAATTATTTTTCAAGGGATTTTATATAATTTATTGTAGTATCTGAGAACCAAAAATAGTCACTAAAAAGGGTCAGGAACACATATGCACTCTTACTAATAGGCTAGTAACTTACATATAATGTCATTTGTATACTTCTCTCAGACAAAAGACATTTATGCCTACGGCTTCCGTCATTTACTAGTTATATGACTTAGGGCAAATCACTTCAAATCCATCTTTAAATCCATCTTTAAAATGAGAAACTTAGACTTGATGAGTAAAGGGCCCATTTCAGAATCTCCAGGGGCTCTCTGAAAATTATATAACCCATCACAGAAATTATAAAATCTACTAGATGAGCTCTTCTAGTCTTACCCTATTTCTGCTGTCTAATTCAGCTTCATTAAGAATTACTTCATTATGGAAAGCAGTATGGCGGTTCCTCAATCTACTAAGAATGGAACTTCATATGATCCAGCAATCCCACTCCTAGGAATATACCCAAAAGACACAAAAACTCTTATTCAAAAGAAAACCTGCACCCCTATGTTTATTGCAGCACTCTTTACAATAGGGAAGACCTGGAAACAACATAAATGTCCAGAAACAGATGAGTGGATCGGGAAGCTATGGTACATATACACAATGGAATACTACTTAGCAATCAAAAATGAAAAACTAGATGCATTCATAGGAACATGGATGGAACTGGAAGGGATTATGCTCAGCGAAGTAAGTCAGAAGGCAAAAGAAAAATACCAGATGGTTCCTCCCTTAGGAGGAATATAAGGGAACCAAATGAACACCAAGGAAAGGAATAAGAACAACAACAATAATAATAATAATAATAATAAAGATACAAAAACCAAAAATGAAAAGACAAGGACAAATTGGGGATACTTGGTGGGGAGGGAAGAGGAGGAGTGTTGAGGGCAGACGGGAGCACGGGAGACTGAGGTGATGGTGCACTGGTGAGATGATGATGGGGAATACATGGGGATTACAATTGATGTCAAATATATATAAATTTAAAAAAGTAAAAAAAAAAAAAAGAATTACTCCATGGACTTGAAATGTCACTGATGGGAACAGATGAGTGGTGTGTAGACAGCAAAAAAAGCTGGGGAGCAGTACTACAGAAGATCACCCAGTACTGAACTTATATTAGTCTCTGATTCTCAATGCAGAGTTTGCATCTATTCTTGTTGCTACATCTTGGAACAGAGAAAGGTTCTGGAAAATGTGATGAAAAATATAGGAAAAGGAACAGTATTCTAGAATTTGTGACTATTAGACAAAGGCAGAGAAGATGTTTTATTAATCTTTTAAAATCCACAAATAAAAAAAAATAACTGAAACTTTGAAAGATACAAGATTGGAAGTATGAAGGGTAGCTTTAGCAGAAATAAAATTTTCTACTTCAAAAAGGAGACTTAAAAAAAATTCTTTAGTGCAAGAAACGGTACAGACTGAAAATATAAATAGTTTCTCATAAAAATTTAAGGAATCCATGGGTGACAGATTTATAAGTTTATATTAAAGGGAACTGGGATTTTTTTAATGTAAACTCTTAGCTTTAAAAGAGGTTGCTGTTATAAAAGCAACTATGATATGCTACAAAATAGCTTATAGTCATTTTGTAGCATAACAGCACATGGCCACCCACATAACTGACTTTTTAAAATGGTATTTAAAAGATGTTAAATAATACTTGATATTTTAAGCTACAAGATATATATTGTGTAGTCAAGTTTGCATGTATTTATAATTGGTCAAAGAGTGTTTGAACACAAAGATGTGAAATTTTTATTTTTTTCAGGCTTTAATGGGAAAAGTTTGATCTTGAGAAACCCACAGATAAGTGCTGCTAAATTTTGAAATAATTAAAGGTGACCTTTACCGTTACATGAGATTTAAATTTGCTTATCTGTTTTAAGCAGAAAATAGCTGCATCAGTAGTTTGAGTAGCATGGGAAAACTGAAAATGAAACAACTCTAAGCTTTTCAATAGATACCTTCACAGTAATTTCACTCTTTCATAAATAAAATTAACATTTATCTGGAAAACGTATTTGGGGAAATGCAGATGATTTAATGAAAAATTAGTCACTACTGACATTCCTCACAAACTAAGATCTTTTGGTGACCAGTACTTATACTACAGAGATTGAATCATCCTCAGCCTCTTAACAATTCATGCCAAGGGAGCTATGGGCATGGTTCTTAGCAGCTAATGCCACACCATTAGCTCAAGAGAGAAATCCCCACCCCACGAAGTCTACCCACAACCTTATAAAACTCAAAGGCAACCCTGGGGCTGCCATTGCCAGTAAGTATTCGAGACCACAGAGCTTCTCTGTGAGAGGATTTACCATATCACATCCCATTTCCTTTTTAGCTAAGTTATTATTGAATATTTGGTTCTCATTAGCCAAGCAACATGTATGATACCACTCCCTGCCTCCCCAATCTGTCCCAATTCACCATAAAACCTTCTTCCCTTGTACCAATAACCCTATACTATGAGCAACAGATTCCTCAAGTCAATCCCTACACCTTGTCTTAAGTGAAATGGTTTCCTAGAGCCATCAATTTCCCTGCAAATCTTTGTTTCTCATGTTACCATCCTTTATATACCCTGTCCCTTCCTCCCTGACCCTTCCTTCCAAACCTCAGAGTCCTCACTATGCTTACTGGTGTCCACCAGGATTTGTAACTATTTTACTTTGTCACTGTAGGGCAAAGGTTGATCAGGTGTTTCCACCTTCCCACCACTGATGATGGACACCTGCGGTGCTGCGAGCATTCCAGGGTGGGCATGCGCAAGTGGGCTCACCTGTGTTGGACATGGGCATAAATGGGCGGCGTCATAAGGACGCCAGAACTGTGAGGACCAACAGACAGAACTGCAAGGACTGACAGAGAGAACCAACAGCAGCAGCAGCAGAGAGAGAAGCAGCAGCCAAGAGGGTGAGATGCGCTGGGGCACCCCTGCCTGCCATGTACCTGGCCACCTCTACTAAATAAAGCCTAAAAGCCACCGAGGGCTCCAAGACTCTCCTTCCCTGACCCGTCTGCCAGAACCATCCCGAACCTTGCTCCTGTGCCACCTCCATCCTGCCGCTACAGTCACATTGTCCATTATATAAACATCCAAGATTGTCTTTGTCATCCTGATTTCTTCGCCAGAAAAAATTCACTCGAATTCCCTCCAGATTGCTATAAATGGCTGCATTTCACCTTTCGTTATAGCTGAAGAGGGCGCCACGGTGTGGATGAACCACAGCGTCTCAATCTAATTGTCTACAGATGGGCAGTTAGGCTTTTTCCACCTATCCCTCCAGATACTACCTGGTCTCTTTGTCTCTCTTCACAGCAAACTTCCCTGAGGTTCTTTCCACAGTGTTTCTTCTTCCTCACCTCATTCTCCAGCTTCTACTCCCATCACTCCCTTAAAACTGTTCGGTTCAAAATCATCAGATATCTCCAGTCTATAGAATCTCATGTCATGTTTTCTGATTTAGCCGTTGAACATTCTAAGAGAAATTCCCTCTAAGAAATACTTTCCTCTCTCCATTCTTTTTGAAATATTCTCTTCCCACCACTTTTGAACACCACAAATCTTAGGTTTCTTTCTACTTCTTTGAAAGGTGCTTGTGGTCCTGTAGGGTAAAGGTTGATCAGGTATTTCCACCTCCCACCACTGATGATGGACACCTGCGGTGCTGCGAGCATTCCAGGGTGGGCATGCGCAAGTGGGCGCACCTGAGTTGGGACACGGGCATAAGTGGGCGGCGTCATGAGGACGCCAGAACTGTGAGAACTGCGAAGACCAGCAGACAGAACTGTGAGAACTGTGAGGATCGACCAACCGAACTGATGAGCAGCAGCAGCAGAGAGAGAAGCAGCCGAGAGGGTGAGATGCGCCAGGGGTTGGGAGGCCTGCCAGCCTCCTGGCCCCCCGGCACCCCTGCCTGCCATGTACCTGGCCACCTCTACTAAATAAAGCATAAAAGCCACCAAGGGCTCCAAAAGACTCCTTCCTTGACCCGTCTGCCCAGAACCATCCCGAACCCTGCTCCAGTGCCGCCTCCATCCTGCCGCTACAGGTTCCCTTTCTTCTCTCCTTTTTTTGTTCCATGGTGAACCCCACATTCCAAGAAATAAGCCAAACATCTTTTTTCATCTTTATTCCGTTCCCAGTCATCCACAGCCCTAACCTCCAACGTAAATGCTGAAAACTCCAAATTCCAATCTGAGAACATCTGAGTTTCTTCAATTGCCCACGTGACCTACACTCCAGGAAATAAAACAGTCATCTTACGTGAACATGTTAAGATACAATTCTTTATTTTTCTATTCCTAATTGTCTTACAACCTGTCCCAGTGAATGGTACCACCACACATCTGTTTACAAAGGTTGCTTCCAGTCCCTCAGACCCCATATGTAATCTAGCAAAACACATTTCTTGTCCCCAGAGTATATCTCAAAATCATCATCTTTCCACAACTGTTGGCACATAACCTAGGAAGCCCACCATTGCTCACCTACACCACATCATTTACTTCAACTGCTCTTCTCAGTAATTCTCTCATATCCTTGTAATATTAGGCAAGGCACACCTTTGGTTAATAATTCCAACAGCTTTTCATTTAACTTATAATATTCAAACTCCTTTCCATGTCTTACATGGTCTGGCTTCTGACTCCCCCTTTACCGCATCTCAAACCTGTACCAAATATTCATACTATTTAACCACATTCTATCCTCTTTCCCGCCTCGTGACTTGTACATATGTTGTTCACTCTGGAAGTCTTTTCAGGTGGTTCCTCTTAATCTGAATCAGCTCAAATATCACCTCTTAAGTTATACTTTCTAAATTTACCCAGGCTAAGTAAGACCCTCATCTGTGTATTACTTTCCTTAATTTCCTTTTCCTCAAACAGTCACCTATAATTATATGTCATTTTCTTATTTACTATAAGGCTCTGCCTAGGTAAAACTACCCATGAGGTAGTACTAGTGCATGTTTATGGTGAATATTCAGGGCTGATTACTACAGAGCTTGACAAAAAGAAAACTAAACACACGTTTAATTAATTAACTAATAAGGAAAAGAAGAAATGAAAGCAAAACCAAAGGCTAAAGGCGTCGAGTTTGTGGACATAAACTATACCTACTGAGAAAATATCTGCAAGATTGAGTTCAGTATTTAAAAATGGAAACAGTAAAATTCTTAGGCATTTACCACAAAGATATTGTTAGTAGTTTTTTTAAAGGCAATAAAACAGTACTTGAAATATTACACTTTTCTTCTTTGCAAGCTTCCTTCCCTGCTCAGAAGGGAAAACTAAACATGAAATGCTAGCAATGAAAACAAAAGAAACAGGTTGAGAAATAAAGGTGACCTTCAGGCAAAGAAGTAAGCTTTTGAGAGGATAAATCAAGTGGACTGACCCAAATCTCTGAACCCTGTACCAGTGTACAGACTGGAGGATAAAGCTGCCAGGACTTCTCACCTCAGTCCATTGATCTGGGAGTGACAGCTGCCACGACCCCCATTTGTACAGCACAAAGCCTGAACTGGCTGATGTCAAGCCAGAGAACACAGTCCCAATATGAGTATTTTATATTGATCATTCTTCAAAGGAACTGACCAAGCTGAAAAATGGATAAATGCTGAAGAAAAAATGTTTTATTTTTAATAACCTATAGGGACAATGAACAATCACTACTGAAAAAAATCATAGCAGAAATGATGGAAATTTCAAAATATGCAATAACAACAATTGAGAAAGCAATTAAAGGTAAATTCAAATTTTTGGAAATTAGTCTGTTTTCATAATAGTCCACAGCTTCATAAATTCAGTCTCTAGTATATACAATAGTTGTGTACTTTCTTGGGAACTATGCACATTCCATATATTCAGTTGAACATTATTAATGTGAATAAGCATTAACTAGAAAGTCAGTGCCCTTTGAAAAGAAGAAAATAAAGTTCTTCCACTAGATAGTCTATATCTATGCTCTTACATGAAATAAGTCTATCTTTTTTTATTATAACACCCTGTATTTCTAGAATGCTCAGGCTTCTGCTTAGGCAGAAAACACTTAAATGCAAAATAAATCCAGCAATGTGGTGATTTTACTAACTGCTATGACCTGAAGGGGTGTGTGTGTTCCCCCCAAAATCCCTATGTTGAAACTCTCATGTCCAATATGACAGTATGAGGAAGTGGGCCTCTGGGAGATGCTCAGCTTCTGAAGACAGGGTTCTCATAAATGAGATCAAAGTCCTTATAAAAGAGGCCCCAGAGAGCGCCATCACCCCTTCCAGCATGTGAGGGTACAAAAACAGGACAGGGCACGCACTCAACCATGATGGAGCCCTGACCTTGGGCTTCCAGCCACCTGAACTGGGGAAATACTTTTCTGTTGCTTAAAAGCAACCCAGTCTGTGTATTTTATTAGAGTAGTCCAATGGGTACTAACTTAGAAACTTATATTTTCTAAGATGATTTGTCTGGCAAAAACACGTGGGAGAGTTCTACTGCATTCAGGACAGAAGATAACCAACTACATTACCAATGTGAGTAGAGGCTGTTCAAAATGACTTTAGACAAACAAGTGATAACAACCAAACCTTCCCCTAACTGAACCAGAGGTGGTGCTGTGAAATAGTCTGAAAAGCTGAGGTTTTAGAGGAGGTCATTAAATGAGCAGGTGCTGATGATTGGAGTAACCTTTGGTGAGCACATACCATGTACAAGGAACTTGCATGTGTAAGTTTTGATCCCCACTGGATCTTCACAGAAACCCTGTACATTAGATATGGTCTCTAATTTAGAGCCAAGAAAGCTGAGACTCAGTGAGCTGAAATAAACTGCTCAAAGGTTCACGCAGATAAAAGCTGTGATTTTAATCAAGGATGACCAGAAGTCATAGCCAGTGCAATTTCTTTTTTATTGCAACATAGGCAAGCTATGGCTTCTGGGAGATAAGGCAAAGAAAAAAAAATAGTAATTAATGATTTGTATATTCTTTATAGAATAAAGTTATACTGTCTCATTACCTTTCCAGTATTATACACAAGCAACTATGTGCATTTGTCTGTATATGTCTGCAAATATACATATATGCATGCACATACACAAACACACACACAAAGAGCTAAAAGATCATTTCAGAATCAAATCAAGCATCTTTAATCTCACTTCAATCCAACAGTTACCACAAGCACATTTCAACTATTGCTACTCAATTTATAGTTTAAAAAAATCTGTTAACTGTCATGAAGAGATATAAGGGAAAAAATCTACAGGCAAAGAGTTCTGGTGAAGATATGTGAGTTAGTTTAAAATGTACAGAGAGCCTTGTTACTTACGGAATCCAAAATATCAGAAGCCAGTTGAGAACTTTTTGACATTAGGTACCTACTGTTATAAAAGCATCTATGCCATACCACCCCCAAACAGGGTCTGGAGAGCCATCAAACACATTAATATTTTGGGTTAGGTACAAGGCCATTCACAGTAAGTGAGGTAAAGCAAAGACTAATCAATAGCCTTATGTCAACTCAAAGCTTTCTGTTATCAAAGTGTACCGAACTCTGGCAGCGTAGATAAGGGACTATGGATGAAAAGCCAACTCACTTAGGCCAACTGCAATTCATACGAAGCATTTCCTTAAAACCGGCATTAAACAAATTACGCCACAATGACAGAGTTCTAGGTGCAGGTGTAATGACCCCTGCCGAACTTGGCTGACGATGATGTAAACACAAAACAGAGTTGGGCAATAAGAGGAAAGGTGGGTGGGAAGCCTCCCAGCAGCGTGAGTAGGGCACAGTGACCACGTCCGGCACTGACAACACTCACAGCAGCGGCCCCGGCATCTGCAATCAGAGCTGGTTACTAAATGCAACACAGATTAGAAACAGTAAGAGAAGCCACAAATAGACCCCAGGAACAGGGACACAGGGCTGCCACCAGCACTAGCAGACAGTCTGCCAGCGACGACCCCAGTTCCACCTGAGCTGTGTGATCTTGGGTATTCCTTATATTCTGCGGCTTCAATTTATTCAGAGACATTACATTGGTGAAATTCTGCCTGTCTCCTACAACTGTTGTGAGGATTAATTAAAATAATGTATGTGAAGAGTCTGACAATGAGAAGACACCCCAAAATATATAAATACTAAGGGGCGGGTTGAGCACAGCTCTGTGAAGCTGTCCACGGCCACTGCAGCACGAATTCAATCCCTGGCAGGGAGCTGACCCATAGGGCGGGGCAGACCTCTCTGGTCTCGCCTGCTGCTCTCCTCAGCAGTGCATTTCATTCAGTCTTCCTAGTCTGTTCCCTACTCTGTGTCTAGTGAATCCTTTCAACCCCTCCACCCCCACCACCACCAGCCTGTATCCCAGTTCTTAAAGACATAAATAAATAAATCTTAAAAAAAAAAAACACATACACTAAAAAAAGCACAACACCTCAAAAGTATAGTAGTTAGGAAAAAATTACCAATTATTGAGAATTCAAGAGCACGGAGAGTATTATTATAATTTTGTATAGAAAAATCTTAGCATTGCTACGTGACTCTGAACATGTCATTTAACATGCCTGAGCCAGACAGCACTGGATTAGAATAGGAAGTCTCAACAGAAACAGTAAGTGGTTCTTTGGGAATGAGGGAAGTGGAAAAAATTCACTCTTTGTAAGTATAAGCATAAATCACAGCAACAGATACACAGCAAACCTATGATATTAAAATTTCACAAGGGACAGAGATGTGAAATGATTTCTTAGGGGTTTGATTAAAAAACGAAAAAAGACTGAGGACTGATTTAGACGAGATGTAAGGCTGCATAGAGCTATGAAAGGCTTCAATTCTATCTTCACAAAATAATTGGCATTCAAAAAAAATGTTTAGTATATGGTCATATGCTTAATATATGGTCTTAATATGGTGGTGCAATAGGTTAAGTCTATCACGCTATCCACAAACACTGCAGCACGAGTTTGATTTCCAGCCAGGGAGGTGACCCACATGATGCAGCAGACCTCTCCTGTCTCCCCCTTGCTCCCCTCAGCGGTCCATTTCACTAGATCTGCCTGTTCTGCTCCTCACTCTGTCTCTGGTGAATCCTCTCACACCCCTGCACCTCTGGCCTACACCCCAGCTCTTGTATGCATAAATCATTTTTAAAAAGGCAAGAAAAGTTCTATATACTCTGGAAGGATCCCCAATTAGGACAAATCAAACATTTTATAATTTTTGAATAAACATACATAATATGTATATATAAGTTGGAAATAAAAATTGTGAATATCATTGTGCTTGAAAAAAGAAAATCTTCTTAATACACAAATATTCCCACTGTCACTCATGAAACCATCCTGTCACCCACAGTTTTGTTGCATTCTCCCTAGTTTATAGATAATGAAATACTGTCTGCATAGTAATACATTTACTTATTTCCAAGAAAATGCAGAAAAAAATTGAATAAGGAAATCTAATTGTAACTAGCATAAAGTTGGAACACTGTGGTTGTCTTAGCTATGATAAATGAAAGATCACCTTGGAATATAATTCATTTTTAATTGCCTCTTCCATCTAATCTAACTACTGCTGTAGGCTGTCTTAAAATATTTACAAAGTGAAAGTAAAAAAAAAAAAGTATTGAAGGTGCTAAATAAAGGGGGCCCTACAGTCTTAAGTGGTCAATTTTTCATTTTTCTGGCATTGTTTATAACAAAAACAAAGTCATAACTCTAACATGTAGAAATTTTGGAAACACTTAAGTGTATTTAACGACAATCTCCATTTGTGTTAAAGCTAATGTGTGTAGTTGAGACATAATTGACATCTAACATTGTTTTAGTTTCGGGTATACAATATAACGACTTGACACTTGCATAAACTACAAAATGATTACAACATTAATTTTAGTTAACATTCATCATCCCACACAAAGTTGTCATTTTTTTTTCTTGTGATGGGAACTTTTAAGATCTACTCTATTAGCAATGTTCAAATATACATTATTGTTAACTGTTGGCACCATGCTACATACTAACCCCCAGCACTTAATTACTTATAACTGGAAGTTTGTGACATAAAAATACTTATAGTTCACCCTCCTTTCTACCTTAATTTTGGAATTATTCCTATAGTCAAATAATCTCTTAAAACAGCTGTATTCACATGCTAGGAAGACCAAAATTATAGCTATATTGTGATTTAAATATTTGTGAGGTTTTGTAGTTGTTGGCCCTGTCTTGTTTCCTCCAGAATCCCAGGTATATATAGAAACACATTTAGGCCCTCATCATTCTCTGAGTTTTTCAAAAGACTGTACTTTAGAGATTCTAACTAAAAATGGCATCATAAAAATATATAAAATGTCAAAATGTTATCAAATATTAAGCCATAATTTATTACCAGTAATATATTGCATAAAATGCTTGAATATTATCCATTTTATTCACAGAATAAATGTGTTTTGATATCAAATTAGATTTCAGGCAGTTGCAATGCATTTGAATATATAAAGATGTGTGCAAAACCATAATTTCATTTAGACAGGTATTCCCAGTACTATGTAAGTAAATACTTTTCTACTGATGATGAATATAAATATGCAATCTTAAAGAGGTGCTAAGCACTGTTTACAGTTCCTCAAATCATAAGTGCTCAAGTGACAGAAAAATCTCTTATAAACACATATCTATTTTAGACTGTTCCAAATATACTAGACAGACTAATGAAAGAAAAGATAATAAATTAGTTGGAGACTGATGTATACAAGCACATTTCAGAGGTCTAGTGGGTGGATCCTCTACTAATGAGATCTGATCAAACTGCATGCTATTTTAATGACTATTAAGGACAATATTACCCTAAAGCATCTGTACCTAACAAAGTGCTCCTTCCATCAGCATGGGGCAGGATATTCCAGATAATACCAAGAGGCAGGAGAAAAATCAGAATTCATAAAATAATCATTGGCAAGGCTCAGATTTATTCAAGGAAAAACCATTGTAGAAATTCAGGTAGATACTGTATATATTCAATATATGTATAGATATCTACATATATGTGTGTGTATGTATATATATGTATATATATACAGAGAGAGAGCATATGTATGCTAAATGTGATAATACTAACTCAGCACAACTTAAAAATGGGTAAAATAATGAACTTCCAGTTGTCATATATCTGGTATGCTTCCATGAAAAGGCCAAAGCAATCAAACTCTAATCTGCTAGGGACTTAGCATTACCTTTGTTTGAGGTTGACCCATGATGTTTTCAGGTACTCAGTGGTTTCTTTCACGTTCCTTGTGTCATCACTAGCATATTCTTCCAGCAATTTCTGCAGGACATTATCGAATGCCATTATGATGCCATCACCAGGACCCAGTTCTTGAAGCAATATCTAAGGTATAATTTTGAGTATAATTGTTAGACCTGCTCACTCAGTAATGAGTATGATCAAAACACTGGATGATCCCAGTAGGTTTTCATATATTTTTGAGACAGATATCTAAGACAGAAAACAAAGGAAGAGACAAAACCTTGTGTGTAAGCTTACAATAAAATAAATTAGAAGTGAAAAGGAAAATGTCTAAGAAAGCAATAAGGCACACAGCAGATATTAAAACCTCTTCCTGCTTGAGGCCCTTTATTACCTAAAACCACTTGTGTTTTTCATCCTTTCTACTATTCACCTGATTCTACAGCAACATCCATCATATAGAAATGAATGTAAAATTCCTCTACATGTTTAGAGAAATGGAAAAAGGCAATAACCAGGAAGTCTTCTGTCTCTCACCCCTCAGTATCCAAGTGTTTATGATGTGAACTGCTTGGAGCCAAGCAAAGTTTACTGGGAATTCCTTGAATAACTAAACTTCTGCTGCGTGTATCCATAGATCTTGGGTCCTTGATATGCCTTCTCCATCTTTGAGAGCCCCTGGGTCAAGATACTCCCCAAGAAATCTAAATGACAAATGAGTGTTCCTCTAATACTTTATATATAATGACTGGCATAAAAATCCACCCTAAAATTTCAGAAGAATCCTAGTGCTGATTAGGAAAGACTATTCTGAATAGGATGGCTGAACATTGGGACCAGTTTTAATTGTGTGCTCAAGTCATATGTCCAGGAGAATCAGCTTGGCTGATGACTACATTTCAGTCACTTGGTACAAGCAGTCAGAAATTTAAGTGGGGAGAAAGATAAATGAAACCAGGACATGCCTTCTAATGTTAACTGTGGAATGACTTCTATGATTGTAGAGAAAATATAAAACGGCACCTTAAAAATACTCTAAGTGCTAAATATCATCAACTTTATCATCAAACCGATCACAAGAAAGGTAACTGCTGTGATGATACCGATAAAACGGTTTAGTTATAACAGTGTCAATAGAAATTAAGTTTATTTGTGATCGAATGTTTTCACTACCGTAAACCTCAAACAAAAGTTTCAGGAAATCTCACAAATGAAAACAACCTTCAGGGTAGAGATGGAAAAAGCAAACGAAGAGTTTTGGAAATACTAAAATAGTCTTTTGCCAGACACCGGTTCAGGGGGTGTTCCATTTGCACAGAGTCAGTTAGTGTAAATCTAGATACATGCATATCTATTTATTACTCTCCAGAAACTTTTCGAAAACTTCCCTGTTATATTCTTTACATATATATATATATATATATATGTGTGTGTGTATATATATATATATATATATATCTTAATGTGTACTCTTAAGGAATGGAAAAAACATCGTGAAGTTCTAAACAGCACATAACACACAAAAAAGTACAACCAACTACCTGATAGTACCGAAAAATACCTGAATCTTACCTGATTATCAGAAATCTGCTTGATAAGGGGGTCCCACCGGGCTTGTTGGAGAATATAGAGCCGAGCCTCGTATCTTCTCATCAGCTCCTCGGTCTCCTCCCTGTGGTCCTCCCACTGAAGGCTGTCGATGGCCATGTCCTCCAGCTGCTGCTGCCTCGACTCAACTCCGTGCTGAGTGCTGTCCCACTGGTTCCTGACCTTTTCCACTGGCGGAGGCATTGGGAAAATAATCCCAGAAAATCACTATTAGGCAAGGGAAACAGACCTGATACCAACTATGTCATAAATGAGTTTACAAATAGGAGAGAAAGGAGGCAAGTTGCCACGGACATTTGAAAGGAATTTTAATACACATCTGCTGTATTATACAACTGATACATTTCCAAAACTACTACTGAAGAATGAAGTCTTGGATTGAACTCTATTTTAAATGTACTGAGATAATTCACAATAAAAATAGCTGATAAACCAAATTATGAAGAAAATAAATTCCTATCTGGTTAAAGGAAGGTAGAGTTTGGCAGGCTTGATACACACATGTATACAACTTTAAGACATAAATAGAATTACTTGTCATTCTCAAAAGATGCTCTAAGGTAGTCTTGATTTTAAAATAAAACCAACTATTTAAATATGCTTTTCACATTTGTTTTACTGCAACATGAAAGCCTTCTAAAAAGTATTTTTGTATGCTAAAGTTCTAAAGAAACATTAAAAGTAGATTCAAGTTCTATGAATCTAAGTTACCCAGCAGCTCTTTAACATAAAAAAAAAAACCATACTGATTCTTACCCTCTTTTTTTTTTTTTCTTATTTCTCCCTCATGTTCTCTTTCTAGTATCTTTCTCCCCTCTCACGCCCTTCCCTTTCTTCTATCCTTTTCTCGCTTTTAGCACAAAGTTAAGTAAAAATTTAAGGAAACAAACTTTTGATTGATTATTTTAGGGGCAGTGATCTTGAACTGAATAATCAGCATAGAATCAAAACACCTTCTCATAGGAACAGTCGACTTTCTTCCCTTCAGAAATACTGTACAAGGTGTTAAAACACCTCCCAGTTTATATACTACCACAAATATTTATTAAATACCTATTTTATATCAGGCACTGGAGAGCCCCAGGCTCAGAGAGTTGATTATTCACCATGTATGGAGAGGAGAGGATTAAAGGAAAGAGATCTATGAGGTTTTTACCGAGGAAAAGGCCACCACAGTAACTAAAGATAGAAAACATTATAGTTCGCGAGGGACCAGAGAGGGTGGGGAAGACTTCACAAAGAGGGTGACATTTTAGTTGCTAAGTAGAATTTCACCTGGGGAGAAAAGGCCAAGAGGAAAAAAAGTAATATGAATAAAATAAGTTGTCCAAGAAATGTCAGGACATCTTAAAGAAAATGTATAGTACAGAATAGCCACAGACAGGGCCCAGGGCTGCAGCGAGGGGACAATGACAGTGGACTTGGATGGTCCCCAGATGACATTCCTGGGAACTGAGATTGTTTCATGCGCCATACAGATTTTACAGCTGTGTTAGTGCCAGAGAGAAAATTTCTTATTGTTGTTTATTTTCCTTTTGTTTTATTTTGCTTCTAATGAAAGCAATTCCAAATTAGTGTCGGGCATATAAGTACTAGCATTACTCAATAAACATTTTGAGAATGAATGTTGAGAAGATGAGTTAAGGGAGATGGGAAGGTCTAGTTTTGTCCCCAGCCTGGAAACATAAGTTCCTAACCCTTGCCCTGTACTTCTTGCTCTGCTCCTATTTTCTTGCAGACTAAATCAGAAAACCAGGAAAAACTGGCTGAGACAAAATGGAGGGAGAAATAAGACAAGAGTTAAGCACACCCGCCGGCACCATGATCAGGTTACTGATCAATTAAAGTTTTAATTGATGTCAATTAATACTTTAAGGAATTCATAAGAGAATTGTTACACAGTGGTCACCAAAATAAAAATAAGAGCTACATTTATTAATAAACCACAGCATCAACTATCAAATAACATTAACTTCTAGTTGAATAATCTCTGAGTTAGTGTGAGTGCTTCAGACCATTTTCAGGAAAACTGGATAATAATATATACTCTCTTAAACTCACATTTTTCTGTGATTGCTGTTCTCACATCTGAACTGGAAGCTTTGTTTTTCAAATTCTGTGCCAACGTGAAAACATAATCAAGCTGAGGATGGCGCTGTTCTAAATCAGTTTTTGTGATCTGTTGAGAAGAAATGAGTGTTTGTTAACAACAGTTCATAAGTGATGTGAAAAGAACCCTAACATCGACCAAGTTGCTATCTTCCTCCTATAAGGAATAGTGTGACACTGACGTTGCAGCAGAGAAAGCAGGATCTGGAGTTAAATGTCTCAAGTTCAAATCTTAGTTCTCCCACTTCTCACCCGGATCCCCAGTATCTGTATCCACAAGAAGAAATAATAAATTACTTATGGTTCATATATATCCAGTCTGAGGAAATTCAATAATGAACATACCTTAAAAAACTAAAAACATTAGCAAGTATCGCTGTTATTCACACCTTGCATGTCTGCTATCAGATGTGAATAGAAACCAGTGACACCCACAGAAACAGAGGTGAGTTAGAAGAGAAATGCTAAATTGAATAACTGCAAATTAAATAACCTTAGATACAAAACCATAGTTTCAGAAAGTTACTGTTTTTAAGTGCTGATAACTATGGGAGAAAAGTTGACAATACCAGGGAGACAGTGTGTTTTAAGTATAGTACGGATACTTAGCCCAAAAAATTTGAAGACTCAATTGACAAGTCAGTACAAATAACTGGCAAAAGATTCTCTACCATCTTTTCCTCTTTATGAATTCACTCATTTTGCAGGTTTCAATTACTCCCATAACTTCAAATCATATTCTAAATGGATTATTCACAATTACTAATCCTGAATCCCAGAGAGACATGTCAATGACTGCTGATCATTTCCTTTCAAATGGCCTAAGATCCTCTCGACTCAACATATCTGAAACGAAATCAATCAAACCCTCATCCACATACCTTCTTTTCTAGTTCTTATTTCCAGTAATTGCAATAGCATCATCTTAGTCGCTCAGAAAGAGCTTTTTCCTTGCTGTAAGCATCTCTTGTCTCCACTCCATTCTATTCCCAGTCTTTCACTAAAGCTGAGCCTGATTATCATCAGCGTCCAGTCAAACTTTTTAAAAGAGTAAAAAAAATAGGTGCTTGCCGAGGCTTCTAGAAGAGTTCAAAAGGCTGCGCTGCCCCATCGCCCCTTCACAAACTGAACAAGAGCTTCCATACAGTTTCTCATTTCCCAGTACATCTCCTTATTGCGCAAACGTTGACTTGGTCTGTCTCCTGTCCCCCAATTCCTGTCTGGACCCACTCCACTGCCAATGCCAGGAATATCCCCCTTTGCCTCTGGATGTCAAAAGCTCACTCTCCCCCCCTCCAGCCTAACAGGTTTCTGCAGCTTCCCTCTGGCTCCTGTGAGGTCCTACCTTGGGAGCGACTTCCTGCCTGTCTGTATCAGGTGTCCCTGCCTCTGTCTTGATGTCTGTAACCTGGAAACAAAAACTCTACCTACCTCACAAGACTTTTCAAGAAGCGAATGAGACAACAGATGTAAAACACTTAGAAAAGTAACTAACTCATAATAAGCACTCAGACAAAACAGCGATTGGTCATTCCCAATTTCTATCTGGAATATTCTTTTCATACTCCTACAGAACACAAGCAATGGGGGAGGGGGATAGTGAGGGAGGGAAGAACTCCATGAATTGAAATTAGATAGTATAATAGGTATAATCATAAATTTATAGTTAGGAACTTCTCCCTTCCCAAATCAGCATTTAAACAAGCTCATTGTGAAGTATAAGTCAGAAAAGTGAGTCAAAAAATCACCTTACATCATCTCCTAGGTGCAATGGTAATGCCAATTACTTGGATTCTCATGTGCCCAGTTTGAGATCAGTTTTGGAATTTAAAAATACAGAGTATGGGCCTCCCTGGTGGCACAAGGGGTTGAGCACCACACTATGGGGCTTCTCCAGCCACTGCAGCGTGAGTTCGCTCCTCAGCCAGGGAGGGGACACCCATGGCATGGCAGACCTCTCCTGCCTCACCCGTTGCTCCCTTCAGCAGTGTATTTCAGTCCATCTGCCTGTTCTGCTCCCCACTCTGTCTCTGGTGACTCCTCTCATCCCCCCCATACCTCTGACCTATACCCCAGCTTTTATATGCATAAATAAATAAATCTTTTTTTTAAATAAAAGTGAAAAATACACAGTCCACAGCACTAGCTGATGAACCTGGTCTTCCCAAGACAGGACAAATGCAAAAGAAGCTTTACTGCTTGGCACTACCTCAGGAAGGCTGTTGGAGAGAGAATTTTTTCAAGCTCCTTCCCCCAGAGTATGGGATAAGCGTGGGGGATGCAGGCAGATTCATCTACCTCTGTGCTGGGTGTTTCCATGACAAGCCTTACACTGTGCACCTACTTTCATGCGGGAAACTGTCTTATTGATCTCCTTCACATCACCGACAGTGACAATGTTGGACTTCAGCATCTGGTCGATCAACACCAGCCAGTCAGCCAGTTCTGTTATCATTTTATCCAGATCAGCAGGAATTGAAATTTCTGAGGCAGGATGAGACTGAACAGGAATGTCTGACGCAGATGATGCTAGCTCCACCTTTTGGACACTAGGATGAGCTGAAATAAAAAGTGTAGCAAATGTTAGTAAATCAGTAGCATATGCCAGTCGTGGAAGTGTTAACCTGTGTATGTGTGTTTACATAAAACCTAGTTTAAGTAAAAAAAAGGGGGGGTTTTTCATGCTAAAATGGCAATGTTATTTCTGACAGTATTATCTGTATGTCTCTGACAGTCATGGAGTCAATTGCACAGGACCTCCCAATACTACAATAAAAAGGCCAGCTCTGAATCAGTAGTTAAATCACACTAACCAAGAGGAAAAACAACTTTTTTAATCAACCATGAGAAAATGAGGAATGTGACTTTATTTTGTCACAATTGTTCTTGCCTTGATATGGAGATATTTATTACACTATTGTATTATTTTTCAATTAACTTTATAACATAAGCACTATTTAATCTTAATATCATTGTGATTATCAACCCTAATTTCCTACATATATTTCCATTTACTTTTAGTTAACCCTTTATCTACAACTGAAACTTTGTTCCTCGAATTTTACTTTACCAAAGAAACTCACAAGGCATATCTTTTTGTGTAGGTGTTTTCCATCTTGCTGATTATCACCTTAGCATAGGTTTCCTAAAGCGGAATTAATGGATCAGAAAACACACACACATATACACATATTTAAAGTATTTAATACTTATAGCCAAATTGCTTTCTATCAAAGTTGGAAAGTTAAACTTCCAGCAGCTGTGTGGAACATACAAATATCTTGTATCCACACCAAAAACATTGTGTATCTCAATGAATAAACATACATCCTTCACTAGTGTCTTTATTTAAAGGCTTTTTTTTATTACTAGGAAGAATAACTGTTTTCAGTTTGTTAATCAAATATAGTATAATTTGTAATTGCCTTCTTGATCGTCCTTCTTTTCAACCTGGGCGAGAAATGAACCCTTGGCATATTCTTGAAAATGATATTATTTTTAGGATTTTTAAAATGTATTTTTAACATATAGATGTTCTCAAATGTTGGGGTAATCAAATCCATAAATTTATCTTGGGGGATTAACTTTTAAAATTAGAGGTTGTCTTCCCTAGATCTGATATTTTCTTTTCCTGTTTTTTGTTT
This sequence comes from Galemys pyrenaicus, assembly GCA_019455555.1. Classification (NCBI taxonomy): domain Eukaryota; kingdom Metazoa; phylum Chordata; class Mammalia; order Eulipotyphla; family Talpidae; genus Galemys; species Galemys pyrenaicus. The sequence goes on along the minus strand of JAGFMF010011961.1, from coordinate 873,209 downwards.
ATTTCTTATTTTTAATGACAGGAGGCTGTTTTTTGTTTTTGATAAAAGAGATGGTTGAATTTTAATTACATAAAAAACACTCTACAATATACAAGTATATAGGAAATAAGAAGGACAATAAACATAGACGAGGCACTACAATTCCAAAAACTGTAGTCAATCTGTAAATTTGACACGATACTAACAAAATCCCAATGGGTTTTCATATAACTTGACAAAACCATAAATTCAAATTTCTGACTTTAAAACTAATGTAAAAGAGAAATGGCCAAGAACAGCCAAAAGATTGATTTGGGTAGAGGGATATACCCTACCAGATACTTAATTTTACTGCTTAGGTAATAAGGAACAATTAACTCAGTATCTGATGGACCCAGTCAAACCAGTCACAGGAAGAGCCATGTGCTTAGATTCACAGAAACGTGACCTTGACAGAGACTGTTTTATAGGTCAACAGGCAGGAATCTGCTGGTCAATAAAAAACGCTTGGGAAAGCGGTAATCAATGGCTCATGCAGGAATCTGGTGGGATATGTATGGCCTCAAAGCATCTTGGTAAAATTAACTCTTATTACATTAAGGACCTGAACATAAAAATCCAACAACTTGAAACTGTTAGTACAAAATATAGACTATCTTTATGACTTCAACACAGTCCTACAATAAAATGGAAGATATGAATAGTTCGGCATCACCTAAGAATTCTGAATAGAGCACCATAAATAAATATTTTTAAAGTTGCTTACTAAGGGAGAAGGTATTTTCAATGCACTTCCCAGAGAAGGAATTTGTAACAGACAATACATGGAAGAGGAAACAAGAAGGACAATAAGCATAGAGTAAAAAGGCTTAACCACACATGTATGTGACTTCATATTCTAAAGAAATAGCCTATATCCCCAGGTCACAGGTTTGCAAAATGATGTCTGGGGCGCACTAGGTCTAGACGGCACTAGGGGGCATGACGCCAAAGCTGTTATCACCATAAAATATATGCCTTTCGCGTTCATTCTTTCCCAAGTATAAAGTGGTTTCACCCAAAGACAGCAACATATGCTGCATCACACTGAATGCAGCAGCAGATGTGAGAATTCAGTAGGCATCTACTAGAACACAAAGCTAATTTTTTAAATATAAAACAAAGCCATTTTTCTAGTAAATTTGATTTTTTGGGAAAATATAGTTTCGTGCATTAATATTTTTTTAATTTCTACTAACATAATGGTTTTGCTATCACTATTTTAAACTAATAATTCTTTAAATTTCTGCTCTACTTTCTAAACAAGAAGTTGGTATGGATGCACCTAAAAATCAATATGCTAAGTGAAAGAAGCATCATATCAGTCCATTTATGGAAAATAGCCAACACAGATTGATCCATACACATAAGAGAGAGTGATAGTTGCCAGGGGTTGAAGGGAACTGGGAGGAACTGCTGAATGAGTCAGAGGTTTAACTTTGGCATGTTGAAAGTATTTTGGAATTGAACAAAGGTGGAATTAGCACCTATGAAGGTGCTAAATGAATTGTTTACTTTAAAACTCTTACTTGTATTTATTTATTATCAGTTTAAATGATAAGAAACAAAACATTGTACAGGAGGAGAGGGACCCTGAAACTCATACCTATCTCAGGGATGAATATCTTGTCAAAAATACACCATCTAACCTTGGAAGGGATAGTTGTGTGTCTGTTTTTTAGACTTTTAAATATGTATTCAAATTTTCCCTGCTTCCCTGCCATAATATGTGAAAACATAAGACAACCCAGTTCATCAGGTCTCCTCCTCATGGCTATGGAACTGAGCTTCTATTTAAAAGGGAGCATTCCCAAAGGTTAACTCAAGTGTTCTGGATATTAATTAACAAACCCAGTCAAGTATTTCCTGGACAAGGTACTGGGAAATACAAGTAAATGAGAATATAAACTTCGCCTTCAGCAACTTTTCAATCGTAAATGAAAACATTTTGTCACTCATCATTTTTTCCAACTCCTGAGGAGGAAAAGTAGGAGAAAGGAGTGGAGGAGGGAGGCATGGAGGGAGAAGAAGGAGGTGGAGAATCCACAGCAGGGGCTGCAGTGGTCACAGCAGAGGCAGCCGGCTAGGGTTAATCACGTGTATGGTTTTGCTGGGTGACTCAATGAGGAGAGCAGGCGAGGTAACTGAGAGAGTCCACAGGCTGTGGTTACAGCAGATAGAGTTTACTTGCTGAGGGGAGAAGAAAATAAATACAGAGAAAACTCTTCTTCCTCCACATCTATGTGATCACCATGTATCACCATTCTTGGAATGGAGAGTCCTTCCAAGTACCACCTCACTCCTGGTTCCAGGGATAGCTAAACCTTCTGCCCAGTCACGATCAGCGCTGAATGCACGCGGCCTGAGTGTGCTAACACAGGAGGCTTCAACTTCCTTCCTGACAGACTGCCTGTTCCCAAAACACTGTCCCCAGTTTCCCACCTGGCCTCCCCCCTTCCCTCGAGCAGTCTGCGAGAGCCCAGCGCCCACCCAGTCCCAAGACAGACAGAACATCCTACTTGGCATGGAAAGGAAGGCTTGGGACACACCACTTCGTGTTCAAAGACTTTTTTCCCCAAATAATTGAAAGTGGAATAATAAATCACAAGACCATGAAGTTTCAGATACATTCTTTTCTAATTCATATACTCATAATAAAAATCATTCGATGTTGATCAAAAATGTGTTTGCTAAGAAAAAACAGCATCTTACCAGCAATTCTAGTCTGAGAAACAGAACAAGGCTCCGGGCTGCACTCCTTGAGGGCGCCAGGCACCTCTCTGCAGATCTAGAACATTGGGCCAAACAGAAAGAGGAGACTATTTTATAAATCAAGATTACATCTTCATAGGGCATGTGGACAGGGTTGGGAAGAATTGTAGTCATTTCTGTTACTATATTTACAGATATACTTTACAATTTTAATATATTTGTGACCAATTCCTGGCGTTCTAGCTTTAATAAATTTGTGACATGCTAAAAAATAAAAATAAAAAAGATAGCTCTGTCAATTCTCTTCCCTTCAATGCCTAAACTTCAGTCTCCATTACAATCCACTGTGATCTGGCTCGGTCCCTCACTCCACCACAATTACTACCAAGAATGGTATCCAGTCTTCAACTGTCCTCACTTTCCAAAGTATGATGTTCTTATTCCCCTCCCATGAGTTCTGTAATATTCTGCAGTTCTGGCTTTGCTCCTCTCTCTGACTGATCTTCTAAGTGTCCTTCACCAGCTCATTCTCCTCTACTATCCATCAAATGCAGACATTTTCCAGGATAGGTTTTTTTGGTCTGCGTACCCTTGACCTGGGCCTCTGAGTTTTGAGTTCTGATGGTTTCATCCATCATGTGGAGTTTCTAGAGACTGAAAATACCCAAGACCTTATCTTCAGCCCAACTCAGTATTCAGACTTTTCCAAATCTGAATTCATCTGTCAGCCTTTACAAACTTTTCTAATGACTAAACATCCCCTTTGCAGATTTTTCTAACACCTCTAACTCACCCTTCTACATCCATCATTAGGATCACTCCACCCAGGAGCTATGGTGAAAGAAGCTGTAGGAATCTTCCAAAATGTGACTTTCCCTGCTTGCAATCCATCAACAACTGCTGCTGCCCTCAAGGTCATGAATACTCAAGATGCACCTCTGAGTCCTTGCGCTACAAAGTAAGGCTGTGAGCCTGGTCTCTGGAAGCACTGCTCATGCTCACATTCTGCTCTGAGCTACTTTCAGGACCCAAAAGCTCTGGGCTAACTCTCTGTCGCTTGTATCTCTTTCACTTGCTTCTCCCTGCATGCTTTTCTGACTCTTCATTTGACCAGTGCTTAACACAGAGCCTTACTAATTAGCTTGGATATGTTCTCCTCCACAAACTGCCCAGGTTACCCTGAAAAGTCAGGTAGATGCCCTACCTGTGCATCACCATGGACACCTGTAGGTTATAATTGTCTATCTGTCTCACTCATGATAAGCTCTTTGCATAATAGCCTACTGTAGCCCCAGTTCTTAAAAGGGTATCTGGAATAACTGAGAATTGAGTAAAAAGCTATCGGGTGAATGAACAAGTGCATGAATGAATGAAATATCCAAACAAGTATTTCCCAAGGTTGGTCTACTAGAATTCCCAGCACAGCAAGCAACACGTAGTCTTGAACCTGAGAACCTGAGTAAAATCTCTAAGAACTCATAAGATGAAGCAGGTTTTTTTTTTTTTTTTGGCTGTGTCTAACACAGTGGTCCCAAAAGAAACCACCAAGTCCTCCTCTACTCAAAACCCACTGTCACCTTTCATGTTAAATAAATGTTTTCTTACTAAATATGGTCAAGTTGAGTCTAACATGTTTGAAATAGGACCAACATAGCTGAACAGGAGTGGGAGAGGTAGAGAGTGGTTGATGAAGTCAGGGAAAAAAACAGGAAGCCAGAACACTTGGGGCTTAACAAGTCACAGGAAGGACGACACCTTTACTGGGTGAATCGGAAAACCCTCCATGGGCTTAGCTCAGGGGAGTTCCTTGATCTGACTTTTATTTTAACAAGTTACTTCAGCTGCTCTATTGAGATGAGACTGTCAAAGAACAAAGAAGAAAGCTGGGAAGCCAGTGCGGAGGCCAGTACAGTAATCAAGACACAAGAAGATGTTGGCTGGAGACAAGTTAAGGGCAATAAGAGCTGTAAGAAGCAGTGAGTTGCATAACCTTTTCAAAATCAAGAAAGGCTAAGAGAATGTATAGCACACACCCCATACCTGCCATCATTAAAAAGTTGCTACTACCCAGATATAGCTATGGAGCCATTTCCATCAAGCAGATAGGTATCTGAAACAGAAACTAATGGCAGTGCCTCCAAAGTTTGTTTTTTTCTGAGATATAATTCACATATCATTATGTTAACACCCAGGGTTTTGACCTGACAATAGCGCTGTAACTATCAGCAACTGAGGTGGGAGAAAGACAGTCAGAACGACAGGAGGTACAAGCCAGTCTGGGATGCAACTAGGCATCCAAGCAGACACACTGAGCAGACAGGTGCATGTGTCAGTCTGGAGTAAAACGAGAGAGGATCAAGCCAGAGACAAATCTGAGTGGTTCATCAGGGACAGTGAGTCAGCCATGCCACAATTCTCAAGCAGAGAGGCCAAAGCAATAAAGCACTCATACCATGGGATAGAGAATGATGGCTACTATCTTAAAGCATGAAGAGGAGAGCTTCCCTGGTGGCCTAGGGGTTAAGTCTCAGCACTCTTACCTCGACAACCTGAATTTGATCCCCAGCCAGGGAGCTGGCCCACATGGTGCAGCAGACCTCTCCTCTCTCACCTGCTGCTCCCCTTAGCAGTGTATTATAGTAGATCCACCTGTTCTGCTCCCCACTCTGTCTCCAGTAAATCCTCTCAGCCCCACACCTCTGGCCTAGACCCCCCATAACATTCCACCTAAAACCTAGTAAATATATATCAAATGAATAAAACATAATAGTTAAATATATAGATGTGCAAAGGCATTTACAGTATAACTACTGGAAATTCATTGCCTAATTTTAATATATACTCTGTATGTAGTGCAGAATATAATGGGTAAATGCCTTACCAAAAATGTCGATCTAAAGTAAAACACCTTCTTGAAAATATATACTTCTATCCATGACACAAAAACAAATCCATAACACTAGTAACCATTAGTAAAATGTGATTATATTTAAAAATTTTTAGGAGTAAAACTGTTAGTGATCTCACTAACAGTTTTTTGACAGCAAAAATCAAAAAACACAAAAAAATGGTCACAGTAATTGTTAATGCATACCTTATTCCAGGTCAGATTTACAGTTTTTAAGCTTTCTGAAATTTTCTCTCTTTCATGTAAACTCAGACTTTTATCAGAAAGCATTTCCAATTCAATTCTATTCAACCATTTGAGTTTTTCATCTTGTACATCCATTTCCCGGGCTAAGTCCTAAAAAAGTCAGAAGAGACGTGTGATTAGAAGGTTGTCACACTGGAGAAATCTCCAGAACTATACTAGAAAGAAGTGTAATAAGCTTTTCTTCTTCGTCACAAGAAAAAGACTTTGTAAAAAGGGTGATGGATATTAACTAGACTTCCTTGTGGTGATCATTTTGCAATAGGTACAAATACCCAATCGTTACATGAACACCTGAAACTAATACAACGTTATGTCTAATTTTTTTTAAAGAGAATAATATAATTTGGGAAAATATTCTCATAAATATGGACTTTTAATTTTTTCATAGAAATAAAAATAAAGTCTGTACTTAGGTGAACAAACTATAACTAATACAGAAGGGGATGAACACACACCTGCAGGTGGTTGTGTGTGCACGTGCACAAACACTCTCGTGCACTCTCCCCACCCTGATCCCTGCCAGCTTCTCAGTAGGGCCATATTATATTTCCATTGCAAAGATAATGAAAATGATGTCCATACTAATGAAAGGCAAAAAAAGAAATTGCAGTAGGCGCTTCCTTGGTGGACTAGGGGTTAAGTCTCGGCCGTGTCACTGCTACGACCTGAGTTCAATCCCAGTCAAGGAGCTGACTCACAAATGGTGCAGCAGACCTCTCCTGTCTCACCCACTGCTTCCCTCAGCAGTGTCTTTCAACCCTTTCTGCTCCCCACTCTGTCTCTGGTGAATCTGTCATCCCACCCCACACCTCTGGTCTGTACCCCAGTTCTTCTAAGCAAAAATGAAAAAAAAAAAAAAGAAGTTGGGGTAAAAAGGGTCAATTACATAGCAATCAGATGGAACCTATACTTTCGGTGACAAGCATGATACACACAAGCATGAATACCTGAAACCTGTCATGTTATAAACCAATGTTACCTCAATTAAGAGAAAAAGAATCAACCGGAGCATTTATGCACCTTATCTCTACTTGCCATCCTGCCTGAGCATGATGTCCCACCTGCTGCTGCAGATTGTTGGCAAACAGGATGTTCCAAGAAAACCACTGCCATTTTTAGATACAGGACCAATTTTGTTATTCGGTTGTCTCATTTTGAATATAAAACTTAATAGCTATTTGCCACATACTATTTTTTCCACTCTTATTAAGTCTTTTTCCCCAGATGCCTTATGCACCTTTAGACAAACTCTCATCAATTAATGGGCTTCCTTATAGGTGTTCTCTTATGCATATGCATGTGTATATACACAATCACAATTTTTAATGAAAATTTGAGCACATTATTATTGTTCTGCAATAAGAATATTTAATTAACTATTGATGCTTGGGTGTATTTATATATAGATGGTTTTATGTATTTTTACATAGTGTATAAAAATACAATCATAAATAATTCTTGCTGGGTGCAAAATAATTAACGCACCCATGAGACTAAACCCACAGTAAGTTACAATGAGTTACTGTGCAAGTCACTCAAGAGTTTTCTTGTAAAACCCAAATTTATTAATGAGAAATTATCTTCCATATCTAAAAGTAAAAAAAAAATTCACAGAATTTATATAATCTAAAATGGTAAAACTTGTTCAAAATAGCCTAAAACTCTATATGTAATATTCACATGACAATAATTTATCACACTCATGTGTGTGAGCCTTATTTCTATAAGACCAAAATTATAGCTGCTCTTCAAAAAAGTTCCTCTTTCAAGCTGACCACACTTACCACAAAGTACAAAGTTTCTTTCCCTTTTCTTCTTCAGTCATGCAATGTGTTATTTATAGAGCAAACATTCATGAGTGGAAAAGCATTGGCCAATGCAGGGATAGCCTAACCACTTACTGTTAATTCTTGCAGGTTTTTTTGCAGCTCAGTGCTTGATCTCTTCTGCACAGCATTCTCAGCCTTCATTAACCAACAAATAATCTCATCTAGTCTTTTTCTATATTCCATCACTTGCTTGCTTTCTCCTTTTAACCTAGAAGAACATACCATTGAAATATATTGAGAACTATCAACTAACTAGACCAATGATTATATATTTGCTTTGACATCCTGATTCACTAACCACAAAAGAAATACATAATTATTGTAATATGTGTTTGAAATATGTTAATAGCAATGGCAAAGATTATTTCATAAGAACAACTCTTCCTTCATCAAATTAAATTAAATTAAAAAAACATTGCAACTAAAGAATATTATGTTCTCTTCTGACAGATTACATAGAAACTTCATATAAAATAAGTTTTTTAAGAAACTAGATGCCACTGTACACCATAATGGACTCTATAAAAAAAAGACATGAAAAATGTCCTTATCTCAAATATTAAGCAAAAACACATCATTCTCCCTGAGCACTCCTTGGAGCTAGGAAGGCATCATTATATGAGATTATTCACATCAGGTGGCAACTGTTACACTACTTATTCACAGGAAAGAAAAAATAAGAACAAGGCAAAATTCTGAGAACTGGACATTTTTACAAACTAGGAAAGACAGGGAAAAAATGGAAATCTGGTTAGTTTGTTAAAATAACTACTTAAATATAGCACCAAGTTTTAAAAGAGACCTAGAAAAAACTAAGTAAAAGTTTTAAAGAATTTAAGAAAACAAATAGTCATACAAATATAAAATGAAGCAGCCTTAATTAGATTCTTTAAATGTTATAATAATATTTATAAGTATATACACCATCTGTCAGAAGAAAAGAATATGATTAGATCTCATATGACAAACAGATAACCTATTTTTAAGAAAGGGCTCAAAAGCTATTTAGAGCTTGTTGGTAGGATCCTTATTTTTATAACAGCCATCATTATCTGTTGGTTTAAAAATAGAGGGCAATTTTTTAATGAATTACATTATCAGCCTATGACTTTGTCTTTTTAATCATAATAAAGACTTAATGACGTACTATGTAAAATGCTAAATAAGTGCTTGTATATTTAGTCATCAACAATATTTGAAGGAGAATTTTTCATTATTTTAAAAAACAATGAAAATCACTACAAAATCACCAGGTGTCATTTTTAAGTAACGATCAAGACAGAACATAGTGTCCAGATTAATAAACAAACAAACAAATAAGTAAAACAATGGTATTAAGACATCTAATACCAAACAGGTAACTTGCCTTCTTTAAGGAAGAGTCCTTAACGTTAAATAACAGTTCTGGAAACACCTAAAGCACTACTGTAGATTATTTGTTTCAAACAAAAAGTTTGAATTTAAATTTTCCAATGTCTCCTAATCATGACTTATTTAATATTTTGAAAGCATATGTACAAAAGTATTTGTACCAAAAATTTATCAAGTAATTTTAATAAGACCTATTTGAGTCAAACAAAGTTTTCATCTCCAAACTAGCTAAGTATAACCTATATTTTATATGTTATCCTGAAGAGTAAAAATAAGTTACAAATTTATGTACAAACAGTTGATAACAATTGCTCATTATGGAATAACACCATGAACTGCTGAACTGGACAAAGGTTTAAATGCAGACACTGAACTCAAAAACTAACTCCACTGTGTGCTCTTCCTCAATGCCTTTGACACTTGTGCACACACAAGGCCTAATGTTACAAAGTGGCCCCAAGTTAACTTCCAACTTGAAATGAAACTGAGCATGAAATTATAAAAATACTGATCTAGTTGAAATACAAGTGGAGCAGAGATTCACAAATCTTTTCTCTTCCAAAAAATAAAATAAAAATATGTATTAGCTTCATTTTGTTAGTTCCAGGAGCAATAATTACCACACTCCATGGAGATCCATTTGAAAATCTTTAGGGTAATTTCTGCACTTATTGCTAATACTGTGCCAGCAGGTGTGTTTCTGCCTTGAGACCTGAGAGATGTATCATTTTCCAGCTAGAGAAACTCTCCATGCAAACTCATCAGTGACACAGTGCTAATCCTGATCCCCAGAATCCTCTTCTCCTGTTTCATGAATTTCAGACTCCTCTTTACTATTTCATGTTTCTCACATGACCTGTTCTACTCCGTTTCCCAGAAGGTCCTCCCCAGGATGCAGTGGTGGGATATTGGTAAGAGCGCTTCAAAGCCAGCTTTAGAATCCTTCCCTCGATGTCTGGACTCACAGCCCACCGGCCCTGCCTCTGTGTCAACACTGTCTCTGCTCAATGATATTCTCTTGGTGCACACCATGTCAGTATTCCCTTTAAACATTTTCGCTGTTCCAGTCTCTGTGTCCCTTAGTCACTACGCATCCCCAGTGATAACACAGACTCCATAAATATTGATTAAATCAATTATTAGCAAAATTCAGCAATCACACACTTGGTGAATATATTCTAGATGAACTTACTATTATAAAGCCTAGATTTTCTGAGTGTTTGCTATATGAGTGAGTGCTGAGAGTGCTGAGGGCATAAACATTTACAAATACTGTTCCATGAAATCCTCAAGACACTACTCTGGGACAGTATCTCAGCCTTCCTTTACAGAGAGGGACAGTTGACCAGAGAGCTCGGTGGCTTTCCTAGTAGATTTGTACAGCCCAGTATTTGAGGGAACAGAATAGCATGATTGCTAATTTTTAATCACACACTGAACAAGTAACTCAAATTCTCCTCTCTGAGCCTTAGTTTCTAAAGCCTCACCCTCCCGGGCCTCTCTGATGGCGCAGCAGGTTAAGCAATGCACTATGAAGCAAACTGCAACCACTGCAGCACGAGTTTGATCCCTGCCGCCGGCCAGGGAGGGGACCCACGTGGCGTAGCAGACCTCTCCTGCCTCACCCGCTGTTCCCCTCAGCAGTGTGTTTCAGTCCATTTGCCTGTTCTGCTCTCCGTTCTGTCTGGTGAACCCTCTCACCTCCCGCGACTCTGGCCTGTACCCCAGCTCTTGTATGCATAAATAAATGAATCTTTAAAATAAATAAATAAATAAATAAAGCCTCACCCTCCCTTGGAGGGCAGTTGTGATAATTAAATGAGGCAGAGTGTGCAAGATACCAAACCTGCCTTTGCAGCATGACAATTTCTCAAGAAATATGCACAATCATTTGTCTCATACCCAAACACAAGAAATAAGATGATGTTAATGTATTTTAAAAACAAGCTATAGGCCAAATACTCACATTTAAATATTTTGCCATAATAGTGAAGCTTCTGGCCTCCCTGGTGGCGCAGTGGGTTAAGCAATGAACTATGAAGCAAACTGCAGCCACTGCAGCACGAGTTTGATCCCTGCCGCTGGCCAGGGAGGGGACCCACATGGCTTAGCGGACCTCTCCTGCCTCACCCACTGCTTCCCTCAGCAGTGTGTTTCAGTCAGTGTGCCTGTTCTGCTCCCCATTCTGTCTCTGGTAAATCCTCTCACCGCCCTGGACTCTGGTCTGTACCCCAGCTCTTACATGCATAAATAAATAAATCTTTAAAAAAATAGTGAACTTTGATAAAGCAGTAGATTGACCTTTAACAAAACAATTATCACTAAAATAACACATCATCTACAGTTAAAATTACAGAAAAATTAATAGTTGGGACTTTGTAATCTAAGAACTCTCACATATCCCTCAAAGAATATCATTGTTGAGAAGGAATGCATTAAGCCAAGTAGAAATCCACTAACTCTTGGTTGTCTCAAAAAATGACTTTGAATTTTTTAATAAGCTATAAAGTAATATGTATAATGTTGAGTATTATACTTACTAGTAATAAAGCATCTTTGCCATCAAAAGACATCCTAATCAAATCTGAGACATGGTAGGACAATCTGACATAAAAAACAACTCTGGTTTACAACATGGTGTATATTATCTTAATAAAAAGAATAATAAAAGTAGAAGCAAATGCTGGTGAATTAGGGAGGTATTTAACATACACTAATGGCAGGTTATGAAAACTATAAAAATATTTAACTTTCCTTGGTCTGAAGGATTATTTTCAGTATCAGTAACGCTAAATGAATAGCAGGCCTTAGCAATAAATGAATATGAACTAGCAAAGCTAGTAAGGTATCAGAATAAGAATAAGGTATAAGAATATTAAAGTCTTGCAATTAAAAAAGATTAAGCTTATTATACTACACAGGAATTGTATTATTTGCAAAGCTCTGGCATATCCAGAGAGAAGACGCCCTTTGACACTCAAAATGACCAAGGGAGAGGGGGTAGCTAAGGAAAGCAGTGAGCCCTGGTCAAGAAATAAGGGAGAGCAGACCCTGCACACAGCATGTCAGACTCAAGTGCAAAATATCTTTCAATTACTTTGATTTCCTGCCACAGAACCACCAAGTTATCAAAAACGCTCAGAAGCAAGAGAAAGCAAGGTACTTTTTATGTGTATGCTCTCTGAGCAGAAAAGTGAGATTTTACCTACAGTCCAAAAATACAGTAAAGGCTGTGTTCTAAAAATACTGAGCCTGGATAATGGAGGCCTTAAACGTGAATAAAACTCCTACTATAATATTAGACGACAAAAGAACTTTGAACTTTTCCGCTCATAGTTTAAAAAGTTCAGCCTGACACATCTTTCCTGGTAACCTCCAGTTATCACAGCTAAATCACCTTGGCCTTCGATCCTTCACGTCAGCCACAATCGCACTCCAGCGGTGGTTTAAGCCTGCCAGCTTGTCTTTCAAGAAGCTTCCATCTGCAGGGCGCAGTTTCTGTACAATCTCATCACCAGTTCTGTTTAGTGCTGCAACACTGGACTGGTGGCTGCTGATCCCCTCTTCCAGCTCCTATAACAGAGTCAACCCAAGAATCAGTCTGCTAGTAACTTAAACTGTTTGGCTACGGTAAATCCACCCAAGCATGGTAGCTTCAATTTAAGGGTGGGAGAAACAACATCCTGAAAGGGTATTTTATGATCACACCAAAAAAGGCATTTTAAAACACTTCAATTACATGTCAGTGAACACACTAAATGGAACCTCTTTTGAAGTCTAACACCACTTCGTGAATGTCACCAAGAAAAAACAGTGAAAGAGGGCAAGCTAATAATATTAAATAAATAACAGCTGTTTATAGTGAAGCTTAAGCATCAATCACATTTGATTACAGGGAGTTGCTTACCTTCTTCCAAACATGTGCTTGGTAGCATCTCTTAAAAAATAAAAAACTGTCATCCCCATATACCTTTACACCCTATCATATATAAATAAGCCTTGATGTGCATTTTATTGAGACATTGCTTTACTGCCTGGCAAATTTTAAGCAACGGATTAAAAAGAAATATTTTAAAGTCAGATTTAAACACTTGTCTGTAACTTCCAAATAAGAAGATGATGAACATGTTGATGAGAGAAACAAAAGCATTCTCTAACCTCTCATGAGCCTTCTACCTAAAATGCATGTTAGCATTTAGTTTAAAAAGGAACAATTTTTTAACAATAGCAAATAGAAATTTTGGTAGATTCTGGTGATTATTTTTAAAGATCTATTGTTTTTGGCAGAACTGACTTAGCTATTGTGTTATATTTTCCCAAGACTGAATTAGACTTACATGAGCAGATGCCCTAACATACCTCAAAAATAATCTATTTTATGATAATTATCAATGATACAAAGAAAAATAAAATGCCTAAATGTTTAAGTGCAAAATACACAGGTATGCCTATATATTGCTGTTCTTAATAGAGCCTTGGGTGCCAAATTTTTTAAATGCTACCCTGAATATAAAATTTTCAAAACAGATTTTTTTTACATTAGCCAGTAACAAATATCTTTTATTTAAATGTCCTCAAAATCATAACTAAAAATTGCAAAAAAAAAATAATTTAAACCTCTAAAACTAGAAACTTGATCTGGAATAAAATTTACAAATTACGTAGTCCTGGAAAAAATTAATATATTTGTTCCCTACTTCTGAAATCTGTCTAAAATGCCACACATGACATAAATAGGCCCCCTTTTTAGCAGACCCCCATCCTCTGACAGCAAACACTTACCTGCTGGTGCCTCCTGGCTTTCTCTAGGTCTAGACCACCATCTGGAACGCAGGTCTCAGCCAGCAGCTCTTCAGCTTCTGTTAGCCACTGTGCGAGGTCATTAAGGTCACAATCGAACTGTCTCCATTCTTCCATAGCTCTATCAAAGTAACTGGAGGACGACAAGGCAAATAAAATAGGTGTTAAACTTCCCGGGATTGTCTAAAGCAATTTTTTCAAAAGGAAACTCAAACTTCATTTAAAATGAAAACCTCAAAATGAGAGAATTTGCAGCTCACAGCTCTGCAATACCAGTTTTCATTGTGAATTACAGTTAATAACTCCTCTTAGAGAAACCTGCCTCACATCGGGAGCTAAGCAGGATGCACACACTGCCATCCTGCCCCTCTCTCTCTCATACCTGCGCGCACATACTAGGCAGCTTTTGAATGGAAGACAGACTTCTCTGACTTAGAAAATCAAGATTGATTAGCTGTAGGCACACTCACCCAACCAACTTTAAACACTTAACATTTTGAAAACCTTGAAATTTAAAATATGATTAATTATCCTATTCTCTTGGTGGGGGAATTTTGACTTCCAGAAAACATAGTTCCCAGCTAGAACAAAACCCCAAAAGATTCTTCTCCATCCATTAGCCCTGTTATGGATGGAACTGTGTCCCCCCAAATTCATGCCGAAACCCTCGCCCCAGAGTGACTATGCTTACACAGAAGTCATGAGGGAGGTAGAGTTAAATGAGGTAACATAGGCAGGCCCTCATCCCAAAGGACTGGTGAGAAGAGAGACATCAGAGATATCTCTCCTCACCCTCTAGCCCCACAGAACACAGAGGAACAGCCAAGTGAGGTCACAGCAAGAGGCAGCTGTGTGTAAGTCTGTAAGAGGGGCCTCACCAAAACTAACCCTCTGGCACCTAGATCTTGAACTTCCAGACTCCATAACTTGAGAAGAACTAAATGTCTATTAAAAAAGCCACTGTCCAAGGTGACTTGTGAATGCAGCCCCAGCAGACACCCTGCGTGATGACTCAGCCTGAGTGGCCTATTTACCTGAACACAGCTCAGCATGAAGTGCCTGCAAGTCCAGAGCAGGCAATGAGGCAAAGGGCTATCAAAATTTCTAAATAGACCTAACTCCTTTGGAAATGACATGACGTAAAGCTCCAGTGCTTGTCACATTTGGAACACAATGTAAGGATAAACAGGAACAGCTTTTTGGATGAGGCTCCTTAAGAATTTCCTTCTGCCTTTCTTGTTAAGATAGTAGTGCAGAGAGAGGTTTGCAAGAGTTCTGTGAGACTGTAATAATTCTCATAAAGTTTTACATCAGAAAAACATAGTATTATTACTTGAAATAATAAAGTGATCCCTGACACTGCTAACTAGTAAATAATGTTCCTATTTTCTCTTTCCATGAAAGTTCAGTTAGTATCCCCACAGGGCAGCAACATTCGATAGGGTATGACAAAAACAGGACCACTTCCAATTAAACACTGTACGTGAGATCAGTCAGACCATCTTCATTATCTTTTATAAAATGTGCTATAACTAACAAATTCCGACTTTCAAGTTGCCACAATAATGAACAGAAAACACTGCTGAAAAGGATTTTACAAAGATCTAAAGATTTTGAGACTATAAATATCAAATTAGTAAAAGGGATTATCGCTGTAATAAATTTCAAATGAATTCAAGCAGCCATGGATTCAACAGGGAAGAACTGCAAAAAAAGAGGAGAGTCACATTAAGCATGATTTGTAAAGTCAACAGCTTCTCAAACTAGTCCAGCCAGCTGTGATGGGGAGACAGCATGGAATCATGGAGAAGTATGGAACTCAGATAGTTTGAGCCTCATCTCATCTTTTGTTTGGACTGAAACTAGAAACATGATTGCTATGTCTGAAATTCCCAATGGCTTGCTATCTCTCCCCTACTACTAATATTCTCTACTAATATTTCACTACTAATATTCTCTGTCTTGGGAGTGGAACCATTGTTACCTAGGTCTTCAAGCCAAAGACTTGAGGTCATTTTTCATTTACCTCTACTCCATCAACCACCATATGTGACCCATCCATCAACCACTCTACTTCTATAGCAACTTCCCTAATCAAGTTACCATATGTGACAAGCATAAACCATTCTCCTAGCTCACATCTTACTCTCTACCATTTCATCCCACCATCAGTAACTTCTCTTGTCATTTCCTTACTAAATATTGTGATTGTTCCCTATTGTTCTCAAAGTAAAACACAAACTACATCATATGATACACAACAACCTTCTGCTATGGTCCTATCAGACCACTCCCTTTCATCTCTCTGCTATGATTTCCAGGTTTATGGGATTTTGTTCATTTGCATAAAAGCATCAAAATCTCTCCTAACTTTATACAATATTTCCATCCTCTAATTCCACTAGTTAACTTCGCTATATCCAGAAAGCCTTCCCAGAGTCCTCAGGATTCCAAATACGGTATTTTACTTGCCCCCATCCTAGCACTATGCACTGTTTAATAATTTTTCTACTATAGACCTTTGGTTCCTCAAAAATAAACTGTATCTATTTACTGCATCTGTCTTATAATCCTTTGTAACAACTTATATGAGACTTGCATTAGTCAGCACTCAAGTACTCCTCAAATGGATGAGGCACAGGTACTTGGGAGAGAAAGTTAGGTGGGCAGGTAAAGACTTTTCCATGGCGCAAAGAATTCTAAAACTATTTTTAGGTGGTGGAAAAAGAATGGTGGAATTAGAGAGAAAAACCCTTTCTAGCAGAAGATAGAATTCTAAGTAAGAATCAGAAACTGGGAAGGCAAAGAAAATTTTAATTAATTTCACACAAAATGAATGAAGAAAAATTGAGCAATATACACAAGGTGTTAGAAATCAGGTCATCTGAAAAACATTGTTAAAAAGCTTTTCTGCCTAAAATGAGATGTCCAAACTTGATCCACACAACAGGGAATGCCACTTAAAAAAATCTGAGACCTCCATATACACTTTTGGCAGGAGAATAACTACCAATAATGACCAATTTTGTGATGTAATGACAGCATTAAAAGTTACTTTTTAACCAGTTAGTCTTCATCTTATAAGCAAGTCTAGCCAAACTGTAAGAATAATCATATATTCTCTAAATGCACAGGGATGATTCTAAATATCCATACAAAAATATATTACCAAAGGATCCTTGAAACATTTCTCCTCAGGGACCTCCCTGTGGTGCTACTGCTTAAGTACCACACTATGAAGTATCAGCAGCCACTGCAGCATGAGTTCAATTCCCAGCCAGGGAGCTGACCCACATGGCACAGCAGACCTCTCCTGTCTCACCTGCTGCTCCCCTCAGCAGTAGATCTGCCTGTTCTGTTCCCTCTCTGTATCTGGTGCATCTTCTCACCCCCCACACACACTTCTGGCCTGTATCCCAGTTCTTGTATGCATAGATAAATACATCTTTAAAAAAAATTCTCTCCTCAAAGACCATATAATCACATAGAAGTGTAACTAAAAGAAAATAAAAGATAAAGAATATGATGCCTCATTTTTGTGTGTATGTCTCCAAAGTTTTCTGATTACATTTTTCTGCATGAACTTTACATGTAGGTACTTTACATTGGGCTATTTCACATCAAATTGCCTTTCTACTACATATGGAGATCTTGCCAAAAAAAATTAATGCTTGTATTACTGCATATTGATAGGTCTGGTCAAAATCTCAACAAAAGGCATTCAAAAACATTCCATTAAACAGAAGGCTATTTCAAATGGAGGCTCAAGAATATATATGGTTTCCAATTATCCATAAATGTCTCTGTTCTTCACTCTAGTGATCAAGTGTTTAGAAAGAGTGAACATGAGTGAAAATATGTGTAAACTTTTTTTAAAGAAATGATCATATTAAAAACTAGGGGTACTTTCAATTTAAGATGTTGTGTGACAAATGGTCATCTATACGTGAACTAATTCTTTTTTCTTCAAGGAAATACATTCATCAGATACATTTATTAACCAGAGCTTATAGTGAGACTGTTAAATATATTAATATTAATGTGTATTGATCTTGATTTTGGTCAATGATTGTAAAAGCTTTTTTAACAAAACAAACCAAAACATTAATTTGGCTGACACATACCCTTTATGATCATTATACATTCTGTTAACTCTGTCCCATTTTGCATTCAACTGAGTAAGTGTATCCCGAATTTGAATGGCTTCAGGTCCAGAAGCTTCAAGGATAACATCTGGTTGTTTTTCATGAATGACTGCAATCTGTTCTCCAAGTCTGTCCAGTTGGTCCTTGATATTCTATAGTATATTGTCATTCATTAACAAAATTCATAAAAGAAATAAAACAATGGAATCACACATAACCAAATATTTATACTGCATTACACTCATTTAAATTATCATGAAACAAACTAACTGTTGCTCATCAAAACTGGTCTTACAGTGAAGAATGTTACATAATATCCAAATGGTGACCAAAAAATCCTCACAGATGTTCAAAGTGGTATTTGTACAGGACAAATAAAAAGCTTCAATAACATTCTACAAAGGTAATGAGATGTTTAAAACTGGAATTATTTACATCTCAAATACCTCGTAATACTAATTAAATGACATAAATGAGTTATCGACTGTATTAGCAATTTTATTGTGACTTTTTACATAAATGTAATCAAATTACACAAAATCCTTGATGGTATTTTATAGTTTGTGAATGAACTAAAACTTCCAGATCCCGAATTAACTTACATTCACCACCATTCCATTTCTCAATAACTGGCCAATCTTAAATCATTAATGACAGCACACTAAATGCCGGCATTTTACATCAACTGAGAATTATATTTATAATAAAGAAATATGGTTTGTGCATGTTGGATTTAAAAAGTCCCTGATGTTGTAAAAAGTAATTGTGTACTTAAAAATTCATATAATTATTTTTATTGAAGTGACACTGCATTATAACAATATGTAAGTTTCAGGTGTATATCATTATAAATCAAAATCTGCATATGTTATATTAAGTTCACTACTAAAAGTCAAAAATTAAATTTTTTGATATTTCATTGATGAATATCAGAAAGCCTTATTATCCATATACATTACTAATTCCTTGGTTATAGATCATCTACATATAAAAGTTATAAAATCATCTAAGTAGGAACAAGGACAAATTCCCTACTTATTTCCTTATTAACTGTGCTTAAACCAATGCAGTGTTTAGAGATTTACCTTCAGAGAATCTTCCTGAAAAGAGGAATCTTCAAGGACAAAAGTACTCAGGTCTGGAGTATTAAGTGATAATTCAACATCATCCATGGAAAGTAAAACTTTGTTAATTTCAACTAGGTAATCTGTGGGAAGAAATGCTGATCTAATTCCAGAAGCAAGTTGACCTGTTTTCCTTTGTCGAAGAGGGGTTACCTGTAAAAAAAAAAAAAAAGCATTTAAAATAACAATAATGCACACCTCTAAAAATAACCCCTCAATGAGTAATAAGAAGTTGAAGAAAAACCACAAGACTATTTTATGGAGGAATTCAATACCATGACCCAAAATCAAAAACTAAGTCCAATTGTTTATACATTAGACTTCCGTTGGTACAGACACCCTTAGTAATCTCTATTCTAATTTTTATCTGTAGCCTGCTGTTGAACACTATAAGTAATCCCAATCTTTGAAAACAATGCTACAGGGCACTAATGTCCTACAAAAAACAATAGCTTCCCAACATGCTAAATCCAGACAGATTCTGAATTTCTAGAGGAAATACTGTGTCCTCTAGTTGGTGTTCAAATGACCACTTAATTCCTAGATGGCTAGATTTTAATAAATGCTTTTTCACTACTTGCAATGACCAAAGTGCATTTACCCATGAATTAAGGTATCTTCCTTGACCCTCACTATATACCTATGGCGACCTTCTAAAAAAATTATCCCTCAAGGAAAGGAATAAGAACAATAATAATACTAACAATAACAATAAAGACAAAACAAAAACCAAAATGAAAAGAGAAGGACAAACTGGGGACACTTGGTGGGGAGGGGGAAGGGGGAGAGTTGAGGGCAGATGGGAGCACGGGGGACTGAGGTGATGGTGCACTGGTGATATGGTGATGGGGAATACATGGGGATTACAATTGATGTCAAATATATATATAGATAAAGGGAAAAAAATTAATGGATTTAAAAAAGTATCCCTCTATAAATTCAAAGATAATAATGAAAATTATCATAAATATAAATTTGTTGAGTTAGTGCTCCTAAAAGTGGCTGCAATTCCTAAATGAAACCAAGATTCAAGACTAAAGACAGAGTCAAAAACACTGTGTTCCATCTAGAATCCTTTATGATTTGTCTCCTAGATTTAAAAAACTACTGCTACCACCAATTGAAGGGCAAGCCTGAAGAGGCCAGTCAGAAACATTGCTAGATTCCCTGACTTCATCCACATACACTAGGAGACCAGTAGCTAACGAACACAGAAATGTCCCAAGTTTGAAAAAAAGCATATCAATAACACTGTTTTTCTATTCAGATTAAGAGGTCCTGTAGGATCCCCAAGCCTTCCTATTCTTGGAGCAGGCTCAAGTTAGTTCAAGCCTCAAACATGTGTTTTCTCTATTCCCAAAATAGACTCATCCCAAGAGAATGATCAATCAAAATGCCCTAGGAGAAAAAGTGATCCCTGAAGTCTGACCCAGACGTTACCTCTGGATACTTTTTTTTTTTTTTTCCCCGAGAATTCTGCTGGGACACACACAAAACAAGACAAATATATTCAAAGTGGCACTAAAATCAGAGAGTTCCATGATATAGGGTGTGTCATACAGCAAGCTAAATTCCAAATAAATAGTTTAGTTAAATACTTTTTAAAATTTTCTAAGTTTTGTTTTTATCAAACCATATGATAAAACTAGCACAACACAGAACTAAATATCCAACAACTCTGGAGAATAAAGATGTTAAGATCACAAAACAGGCTAAAAAATCATAAAGGAAAAATACAGTCATGTATAGATAAAGAAAAAGTTTTAATGGTTGCATGTTAAAGGTAAAGGAAGAAGAAGTTAAAATAGGCAATATATTTTATAGTGAATATAACAAGAGGCAAATATCTGTATTTCATAAAGCGCTTGTACATATTTTAAAAAAATATATAGCAATACTCTAGTAAGCAAATGGGAAAAGGTCATTAGATGTAAATTTCAAATAAAAAAAATTATCCCTGAAAACTGGTGGTTCTTAATTTTACTACACATTAGAATCATCTAGGGAAAAAAATTAAATGCTCCTATCTAGGCTCAACCTGAAAAATTTAGATCTAACTGGTTGGGGGAAGTTTGGGGAATCTGATTTTCTTCAGAACCCCTCCAAATGATTTTAATGTTCACACTTAGGAAGCAGTTTTTAAAATCATAGGTTTGAAGAGGCACGTGGATTTAAAACAGAACAAAAGCTTTTCAATTACAGTAACTATTGCTAGTGAACCCAAACTGAAATTAACCTGTAATAGCATATATTAGTACTTCCCAAAAAACAAATTTACATATATATTAAAAGCCCCCAAGTCACTTCTATTTTGGATCAATAATGATTTCTGATTTGGAATCCAAAGATCAGTGGGTTATGGGCTGAATCCTTTAAAAAGTACTTAGGGAAAGCTCACTTTTAAAAGTAACAATAAAGCAAAATATTATAATCTAATCTGAAAGATGTCAGGAATAAAAATGGAGTTGAGAATTAAAACACTTTCCAGGTATAATAAGCTGATAAAACCTACTGCAATGAAGAGGAACAAAACTGATCAGACACCAGAGTGGCTGAGGTGCTGCATTCTGGGGAAAACGTGGAGAAAACAAGCATAGCTGTGCTACATGGTGAGTGGCAGTGAATTAAAGAAGCTGAAGGTCAAAAATAGTGACAAGTCTAGCATGTAAGGCTTGTTCTGTATTTTGTGATAGTTTCCCGAACAGCTTCCTTAGATCAAGAAATGACATGGTCAGTTAAGACTTGGGAGTGGAGAAGACACATAATTCTGAGGAAAATAAAAAAGATGGATTAGCATTAAGAAAATCCAGACATAAGCAAAGCAGTGGTGGACACGTTATAAGAACTCATGGGAGGAAACCGTGAGTCTGAACCACCGAAAGGGTAGTGGACTAAGAGAAATGAGGCATTGTCCCAGGGTCACACAACAGGTAACGGGTAGAGCTATGTCCAACATCGGGCACAGACCACCATCTTACTTCATTCAGACAGGATGGTGTTTAAGCCCCTGCTCAATGTGTGAGGAATAAGGTGTGTGAGAAATAAGAAAGGTGGGGATATTTTAGGGTTCCACCTCAAGAAAATGGATAGTTTTTAAAGTAATTATCAGAGATAGCAAAGAAAGTAGGAAACACAGGTTGGAGGAGGATGAAAGTAGCAGGTTCAGCCTGTGACATGTTTAAGATGGTAGCAGATACAGAGAGAAACATCCAGTAGGAACACGAGGAGTCTGCAATCCTCTATGAGATCCCAGTGCCATCAAAATGTGAAACTGTTCTAGAAGGATCAGCCGACAAAGGACTCCTGGGCGCGCCATCACACTTACTGTGCAGCTGGGCAGATGGCCACTGGAAGGGAGGTGGAAGTGAACTGTTCCTAAACATAAATCATAATTTATCAATTTACCATTTTAGTTGTAAACTAGAATTTTTTTCCCAGCATGGTCAAGATGTCCACAAACAAAACACAGAACCAAAGGAAGAAGGTACTTCTAAAGGGATCAATGGCTTCTAGGTTTAATACTTTATTAGAAATCTACAAGCAATGCCCACTAATAATATTTTGTTTCTATTTTCTTTGAATCTGGCCCCATCCAAAAATAAAAACTTATCTAATAATACACAGTAGGAAGGAGGAGATACCATTTCAAGTCATAGGTCTCATCCATGAATGTAGCAGCAAATATCTGAATGGCAAGAGCAGGATAAACTATTGAAAGGAAACAGGAAACTACTGAAAGGAAACCCCATGACAATACCTTAGTTTTGTTGTATTTTTTGTGTAAAAGTAATAACTGCGAGCGGATCCTGTCTTTTTTATTATCCTCCATAGGTTGACGTAACATTTGCTCTCCTCTTTGAAGAACTTTCTCAATCTGCATGTTCTCCTCATCCACCTGAATGTTTAAAAGAAAAAATTTACTTCAAAGAAAAATGCACTGGGTCACTTGTTATCCGTTCCCAAGTGTGAGAACAAACCTACAAAGTATAAGTCAAGATACGTTAACCTGAAAGATATACCACCAAACGTGTATGTTTGCCCCAAAATATTTTATGTTGGATTGTAAAATATCTCCTAAGAATGCTAGACTTCAGAAGTTAGCACGAAGATAGTACTATCTTTAGATAGATTCGTGCATTACATAAATCGCTTGGCAATCTCACATTGACAGTCATCAGAAAACCACATTTGGATCAGTTCTGTCATGTTTGGCAGATTATCTGGGCAAACATCTTTGATGTGCAAATATAATTAAAGAAGAAAAATGAAAGACAATTTTGAAAATCTCCTTGAACTGACCTTTTCGTCTTCATCACTGGATTCCAACTGTTTCTCCACAAGTTTTAACATATTTTCTATATCATTTTCTAATATTTTCAATTCTGAAAAAGGCACATCTGCTTCAAATGTCTCGGTGGTGACCAGACTTTGGTATGAGGATGGATCCTGGCCAATGAGCAACTGTAGAAGGAGAAGTGTTCTTTGAAAATAGATTCTTAACTTGATCTTCTGTCATTACCAACCAGGAGAGTGTCAGGAGAGGGACTGGTATTTATTTGAACAGACTTAATTTCATTCAATCATACAGCAATAATTTTATTAATGTAGGCTTTTTGGAATTACCCATTTTCTCTAAACTCTACCCACAGATAGGAAGGTATGTGAAATGACTTGGCAATTTGAAATGCCATGTGGGGGATTCTGAGGCCACATGTGTG
This sequence comes from Galemys pyrenaicus, assembly GCA_019455555.1. Lineage (NCBI taxonomy): Eukaryota > Metazoa > Chordata > Mammalia > Eulipotyphla > Talpidae > Galemys > Galemys pyrenaicus. The sequence continues at coordinate 849,338 of JAGFMF010011961.1, read as the reverse complement.
CACAGCAGGAAAGCTCCATAAATCAACTGCCATCCCTATGACCTTAGGCAGGAAGAAATGGCACCAAGTAATTCAGATCCATTCTAAACAACGTCTCCCAGTTAACTCTGCCAGTGGACGTACCTTGGATTTTGATACCCAAACTTCAAAGTATGTTTCTTAATGTAGTATTTTCAGATAATATTGAAAAACTTAATACTTATTTGGTTGAATGCAATATAACATTAATAAAATTAAATTCAGGAAAATAATTACCCTCACCTCTCATTACAGAGGTCAAAATTGGCACCTTTCAGTAGACTCTTTAAGAAATCTATATAACAGTCCTTGTATGTACAACTTTTGCAACAATTTCAAGGCATTCTAAGAATTGAGCTTAAGAGCATACTAAGAGTTGAACAAAAAGACATGCATAAAAGATTTTAACAAAGCAATAGTTACAAAGGTGCAATGAAAGTGCTGATTTGACCTAGAATAATATTATAACAGATCATGCAAAGAAAACTCAGAGCCATTAAAATCATGTCAAAGATCATCAGTCTTAGAGAAATCCTTGGGGAGTAGACTCTATGCAAGGAAAATGAAAGCGAAAAATAAATAAACGGGATACCATCAAACTGAAAAGCTTCTGCAGAGCAGATCATACTGTCATCAAAACAAAATGACATCCTATTGAATGGCAGAAGATATTGTGAAACATGCATTCGATAAGAAGTTAATACTCAAAACATTTAAAGAACTCCTAAAATTCAACAACAACCAAAAAGTAGATTTAAAAATGGTCAAAAGATCTAAGTAGACATAGACACTTTCCCCATGGTAAATAGGCACATGAAAAAATGTTCCCCTTTCTTATTATTAGGGAAATGTAGACCAAACAGCAGTGAACTATTACCTCATACCTGTGGATATTAACTAAAAGATAAAGAAACAGTAAAGTTGGAGAGGATTTAGAAAGAAGAAAATGCTTGTACACTGTTGGTGAGAATGTAAATTGGTGCGATCTCTATGGGAAAACCATAGAGTCCTCAAAAAATTAAAAATATAAATTCTACACAATAAAATTATCTCATTTCTGAGTATTTACCTAAAGAATACAAAAACACTAATTTGCACACCCCTGTTCTTCACAGAACCATTTACAACAGCCAAGAGTTGGAAAAAACCCAAGTACTCATCAATAGACAACTAAATAAAAAATATGTAGTATATAGAGATGGTAGAATATTATGCAGCTATAAAAAATACATTATCCTGACATTTGCAACAACATGGATGGGCTAAATGATATTTTGTTGTTGTTTTTGAAGACTTATTTATTTATACATACAAGAACTGGGGTACAGGTCAGAGGTGCAGGTGGTGAGAGGATTCACCAGAGGCACAATTTAGACTATAAGAGCAAATTATTGGTTACCATAAGATAAAAGGGAAGAAATGAGTGCCAGCTGGGTAACAGGGTCATCAACTGGATGTAGGATGGAGCTGGAGAGTGTTGAACTCACAAAGTAGTACAAACAGGCATATATTGTAAAGAGATTTACAATAATGCATGCCTTAAACTTATACAATGTTAAATATAATACAATTTCAATAAAATATTTTTAAAATATATATATTCATAAAAATCATGTCAAAGAAGAATACAGAAGACAAGATAAAAATTTTGACATTTTAATATCTGAGTAACAAAAGATAGGAATGTCCAAATACTAACAAAGGTTATTTATGAGGATAATAACTTCAGTTCTTTATATTTCCTGTCACTCCATTTCTATGTTTTATGCATTCATATATGTGTGTTCATATATGAAAAGTCAGTCATAGACCTATTGCAAAGATTAAGTGAGCTGAGGTCAGAAGGTAAAAAGATCAAAACTAATGAAACCAAAAGTTAAAACAAGATTTTTGGTTTCTTTTAGGTGTGAATAATTTCAGCATATTCACAGCTTATGAAATAGTCACAACATAGTAAAGCAGAACTCAACACAGAGACTTCGGCAAGAGGAGACTCCCTCATGGATGGTATCAACACTTCAGTGCACAGCTCTCAAGAGATGGAATAACTGAATACTCAACAAAATGCCACGTACAGTTGGGATGCAGAAAAATTCAGGGTCCTGTACAAAGAATGCCTGGGTAGGTAACCCCCAACATCAGCTACCTTGTTTTCTTTTGTCCAGAAAGCTGTCAAAATGTTTCCAGTCAAATGAAAATATTACTTCCGAGCAATAAACGCATGCCAAGTCTTAAGATCACTACAATAAAATGTTCATTCGTCCTCTCATGAAATAAGGGTAAGAAGAGGAGAATGAGAAAGACACACTCAGAGAGAGAAAAAATATGATATAGTAACATGAGTAAACCGGTTTTTTAAGGATTTTTACTTCTTATCTCCTCGATTAAATTTAAAAGCACCTTGTAAAATTTAGAAAACCAAGTAACAGTTCCTTGCAATACGTGAAATTACATATAACACTTAAGACATGTCAACACATAAAACACAAAAAAATAAGTTCACAAGTGTGTAGAATGTAAAAATTGGTGGCTATAAAACAACGGATATAATATTCGTGCCAAGCTTGGAAATTAGTATCCATTATTTTATAGCTAACTTAACATTCCATTAAAAGTTTGAAATCTTTTCTCAGGTGGTTATTTTATTTTTTTTATTTTATTAAAATATTTTAAAATTTACATATACTTGCCATTAATTGTAATCCCCATGTAGTCCCCATCACCATCTCACCAGTGCACCATCACCTCATCCCTCGTGCTCCCATCTTCCCTCAACCCTCCCCCTCCCCTCCCCACCAGGTGTCCCCAGTCTGTCCTTGTCTCCTCATTTTTGGTTTCTGTGTCTTTATTGCTGTTATTGTTATTATTATCATTGTTCTTATTCCTTTCCTGGATCCTCCTTTGGTTCCCTTATGTTCCTCCTAAGGGAGGAACCATCAGATGGTTATTTTAATTCTGCTCTGTTGCCGTCTCTCCTTCACATGCGCAATCACAAATAAGGATGAATGCTTCATTCCATGAAATGATTTTACATTCAGATCTTGAACATCAATACCACATAATCACCGATCACTTAGATACAGACACAGAGGGAAAACAGTCTCATATAAAGCTACCATGACTCACTTTGGCACTTTTGATGTGCTGGGACACCTTCTCAAAGTTTCTACTCAGTTCCTCTAACTTGGGCTCTACCAGCTCCTTGCCTGCGCCTCCACGCGCACTCATCAGAACAGCGGCTTGATCGCGGGCATTTTCCACTTGGAGGTGGGTTTCATCCAGCTCAGACACTAAACGCTAATTAAAAGAAAACACAAAATTACGTCATGAGATAATCATAACCATGCAAGGGTGGAAATGAAGGTTGTCTAAAGAAATGTCCAGAGTCCTAGGAAGAGACTCCAGACAATCTGAGGAAGAGCAGTTCACATCTAAGCCACCGCATGCAAGTCCTCAGTTTTCCCCATAAAAATGGGAAGAGTGTGTGTGCACAGGCCACTTGGCGGGGGTCCCACCAACAGGAAGGTCACAGTCTAATTGGCCACTTTTTGGCATGTCATTCCTCCTTTGTATTTGTTACCTGCACAATTTCCTCCCGTTTACTTGCTGGTTTGTTCTCAATTTCATCCAGCAGAGCTTCTGCTTGATAAAGCCAGGTGCTTATGTGAGCAACATTCCCATCAAATATTTCCAACTGGTTCTGGTGGTTCTAGAAAGGAAATTAATAGACAAAATGCTAATACATCATATGAAACACATGACAATAATGTCAGACGTTATTTAAAGGACCTTCAAAGGGCCTACTGAATGCTGAATCTCAAGGATTTCCACTTTGCTGCAATGCTTTTCCTCAGTAAATAAGTCCTTCCTAAAACTGTACAGCTTTGCTTCAGCACTTTTGTATTTATTTGATATGGACTTCAATAGAATAAAAAGTTGAAGATGTATAAATAGTGAACATTTCATTTTCAGTTTCATTTTGTTTAGCTCTTTTGTTCTTCATTCTTCAAAACCAAATAATCTCAATTTCTCAATGATTATCATAAATTTTAAGAACTTGTTTAAGAAAATAACAATATGAAAGAATAATTAAAATACGGGCTAAGGGGCCCTCCCTGGTGGCGCAGTGGGTTAAGCAACGCACTATGAAGCAAACCGCAGCCACTGCAGCATGAGTTCGATCCCTGCTGCCGGCTAGGGAGGGGACCCAC
>JAGFMF010011961.1:820122-845083 GCA_019455555.1 Galemys pyrenaicus | reverse complement strand
GCCCGCTGCTCCCCTCAGCAGTGTATTTCGGTTGATCTGCCTGTTCTGCTCCCTGCTCTGTCTGGTGGATTCTCTCACCCCCCGTACCTCTGGCCTGTACCCCCGTGTTTGTATGCATAAATAAATAAATCTTAAAAAAAAAAAAATACGGGCTAAGATTCTGTCCAGTCACAGACTGCAACTAAGACTACAACTACCTAGAAGTCAGGCCCTTTGTCTTTTTAACTCAGTGTCACCAGCATTTAATAAAAAATCTGGCACAGATCACAGTACTATATCCTGAAGGGGGATATAAAATATGGTTTTAGATAATACATTTAAGGAAGTGAAGCAAACAATTAAGCCTATTAAACTTGGCAAAGCGTTGAGACTAAGGCAAGAATCTAGAACTTGATCAAAAAGAATCAGGAAGTCTTACTCTTAAATTAACAACTCTTTGGATAAAGGAAAAGAGAAAAAAACTTAGAAAAAAGGGCTTCAAAGATGAGGAAACAAATTATTAATCTATAATATGAGAAAAACAGATGAAAATGCAAAATGAGAATTTTCAATATGAGAAAAGGCTTGACAGTGATCTGAATTCTAAGCAGTAATTGCTCAGGACTAGATGTATGTACTCAATAAAGCACATAAATCAAATGTTCTCATAGGATTAGTAAAATATTATTTAAAAGGAGAATTTGGAAAGCACATATTCAAAATACCTAAGGAAAGGCTGTAAAAATGTGGAATTTAATAACTGTCATAATCTTCATCATAATACCTATAATTCATAGTCTATGGTTATATGAGTGCCTTATGTTTTACATAAAATAATATCACAAAAACTGTCTAAAGAAGAAATTATAATAATGCCCATTTTACATGAGAAAACTGAGACAAAGAGCACTTAAGTAACTTGACCAAGGTCCCCCAGATGATAGTTACAAGTTTTACTACGCCATCAGAGGCTAGAACCTCTGCTCTTAACTAGAACACAATTATGAAACCACTATAAGTATATTTATGTATATGTATCTATTATAATGTCAAAAGTGAATATATTAAATTTTTTAAATAAAACAAGTAAGGTACACTTATTAAAACATTAAAGTGCATATTTCTGGGGCATCCCTGGTGGTGCAAGGGTTAAAGTCTCAAAGATATCAATATATCACCAGCCACTGCAGCATGAGTTCGATCCCTGGCCAGGGAGGTGACCCACATGGCACAGCAGACCACTTCCATCATGCCTGCTGCTCCCCTCAGCAGTGTATATGAATAGATCCGCCTATTCTGTTCCCCACTTTGTCTCCTCTCACCCACTTACCTCTGGCTAACACCCCAGTTAGCATAAATAAATAAATCTTAAAAAAAAAAAGTACATATTTTTATGTATGCCACAAATGACTTACTACTTAATAGACATTTTGAATTCTTTCTAGTTTTACCTTTCCAAAGGCAAAATTAAAAGTAGCCCAATGAAAATAAGCCAAAAGCAAAACATTAGGATGACACACCGAAAATAAAGACTAGACTTATTTTCAAATAATGGAAGGAGAGATGACTCATCAGGACATTTTACCAGAACGCACCATCAGGGTGCTGCACCAGCTCTCGGTCCAGGTGCGGACGCGGCTCCAGCCCGCATTGAGCACACACAGCTGTGCCTCCAAAACATGCTCGCTGCCCTCAACCAGGTTCTGGAGGGCAGCACTGCTCTCTGTAATGGCATTTAAGTCAGTCTTCTTCTTTTCCAGATCCTTCAAGACAGTCTAGAAAATAAAAATACCAAGACCCATTTGATCTTTCAGAACAATATAAAAATTTACTCAGCCGTAGTATTTTTTGGCTTTTCTTCCACATAGAAATTGTGGTCCGTGACTCCCTAGGTTACTTATCAGATGTCAAAGGTTTCAAAACTTTAATATCTCTAAAGTTCCTAATAAAAAGTAAAACATTTAAGTATGCACATGCCAAAGAACACAATAAATTAGATGAGAAAAGGTAATTGCACTTTCACTTTAAGTAGTGATTCCATTTATAACACACAAACACCAATTATCTTCATAATAACTCTCGATATAACACATCAATTTCACTTCCAAAAACTACAAGCTGACAAGTTCTGAACTAATCCAGAACTCACAATTGCAAAATATTAATTATGACATTATCTCCTTGACTCTACAGGAAAGTATCGATGTATACTATATTTATGTGCAAGGGTTTTGTCCTCTAACTAGGTGACTTAATATAATCTGCTGTATAAGTGTTACAAATAAAATGTTTCACCTTAAGTAAACTTCAGAACTGGCACTCTTAAGCTTTGTTCTTAGAATTATCATAATATACAAAGACGATACTCTTTAGAGCATAATGATTTCACATTCATAATTTTGATCAGGAAAAGTGTGTAGACAGAGAACGTTGAATTACCAAATGAAAACTACCAAGTTCTTCTAATCAAAAAATAACATGCACATATCTACCCTTACTACACAGAACCTTTTTAAAAGAACATTTAAACAGATCATTTTTAAGTGAAATCTATATGCAGACTCATTAAATCATATGTTGGAAAGCATAAAAGTTGCAAATTCACAAATGAGTTGCAGTATAACACTCACTTGGCCATGGCAATCACTGGTATATTAACTTTTTTATGAAGACATTAAAATATTTCCCAAGCACTCTCTGCAGCAGGGACTTACAAAAGTAGAATACCCACACCTATTTTTAAATGATATTCAAGGAATAAAAATACTATTTAAGTTTACCAATAAATGTTACTTAAATTTCACATTAAAATTTAAGTGCAAATACATTAAAATATTGTAAAATATGCCATATTTTTTAAATCCGAAAGCACAGCATTGAACAAATAGATGATTATGATATATGATGTTTTGTTTGATTTACTCTACTAAAGAGAATGTGCTGTGAATTTTTAATTTGCATATACCAAATTTTTGTTATTTCACATCTGAAATAAGATTAAATGAGAACTTAAGAGTGAACTGTTTCAGCAAAGACAAACTTATTATTCTAAGTCTTTTCTAAACACTGATGAGAATCAATTGAAAAACTATTTGAATTTATATGAATACACAGAGATAAAGAATAAAAATTAAACAAAACCAGCATCACTCATGTATGAACTAAAAGCAATCAGTTAAAAAAAACATACTTTCTACATACCTATAAAAATAAGATAAATATGTATAAATAAACAGCTTCCAAATATACATAAAACTTATGAAGGAAAAAAAAACACAGCATCACATAGTGATAAAAAGGATTTGGGGAGGAAAATGAGACATACCAAGTTACTAAAAAGACTTAATATAATAAAGATGTCAATTCCCCTCAACATAAATTTATAAATTTAAGGCAATACAAATAAAATTTCTAACAGAATTGGTTTAAGACTTTGAAAATAATAACTCTTTAATTTATATGAATGTATTCAAAAGCAAAAGCATTAAATACAGGAAATCCATTAACTGCAAGTTAAAATATTTCATAGAGCCACATAGTTAACAGCTGAGGAACAATGCTGAAGGTCAGAACACCAAAGCAGAAAACAAAGAAACCAACAGGCAGAAAGGATATATAAATTTTACATGTCAAATCAATGGGGAAAAGATAATGACTCAATAGGTAGTGCTGAAACAAATGCTTAACTATTTGGAAAAAAGGTTAGAGCCTTACCTCATGACATACACCAAAATAAATTCCAGAAGGATTAAAGCATTAAGGGTAAAAAGATAAAACTATAAAAGAGCTAGAAGAAAAGGTAAGTAAATACATAAACTTGGAGTTGGCTTTCCAAGCACTAAAGGCAGAAATAATGAAGAAAAAAGATTGACTTTATTCTTTATAAAAATATGTAATAGCAGTGTTCTTTTAAAAAAAAAAAATCAGAACAGAAAGCAAACTATAGTGAGAAAATAAAAATAAAATCCATAGCACTCTAAGCATTAATAATCATAACAGGTAATGAACTCTAGATTAAAAGATCAAACTGATGGTATAAAAATGATCAGAATCACAAAAGGCAAATTTTTTAAATGAGCTACAAATGGCCTTTTAACTTAGGAAATGTTTTAATTAAACAAACATAAGATGGTGTTCGCCTACCATCATCAAAGGTGTGGTTAAAACAAGCAAGTAGGAATTCTCATTCTCAGTTGGTGGGTACAACATTTTTGAAGGACAATTTCATAATATGGGTAATGGTTATTTCCCTTGACCCAATATTCTTTAGGGCTAAGAATTTATCTTCAAGAATCAATTATAAATGTATGCTATGATTTAGCTGCATAAGTACACTCATCATAGCATTTTTTACAATAAGGAAAACTGATAATTTGAATGGATATGAATGGAGAAATGGAAAAATAAAATGTACAATGAAATACTGTGTTCATCTCCATTATGTGATACAAAATCACTTACAGATAAAAGAAAATGTTTAAGGTGTAAGTTTTTAAAAGAAGATCACAAAACATTTCAACACAATATAGTTACCTTGATTTTTACACTAGTGTCTATGCATGTAGACACATGTGTACCTATAAACACCAAAACAATAACAGGGTATTCTTTGATTATAGGAGACTTGTTGCTATCTTTTTTTATTGCACTATGCAAATATCATTCAGTTAGCACCTATGATTTTTTTCACTAATAAAAAAAAATGATGACTTTCAAGTAATGCATTTCACCAAGATGATAATATTTCCTTGAAAAACTTGAGATTGATGAAAATAAAGTTTGGTGCCTTTACCCTCATCCCCAAGACACCCAAGAATTCCACCATGCTTCAAGTCTTTTGTGTATCTCCTTCTCCACCCCCTTTTCAATGCAGACAGCCCATGGCATAAACATTTCATGAGCTATTTTCATGAGAATACTCTGATACCTAACTTCTTGATTTGATATTTTCTTTCTAACTTATCACCAGATAAAACTGATCTCTAAAGCACCCAAATTGAAAAGCTGTGTTGTCCACCTCCTCATCAGACCTCGCATCACTTCCCCGAGCACCTGGAAAGGATGTGCAAGGAGACACTGTGGCTCATTATCAACTTGTCACAGCACTGACTGTTCAGCTGACTCCCGGTATGTACACTTCTTTAGCACATCATTTAGGAATAGAGAATGCCTTAGCTTAAAAAAAAAAAACCAAAAACTGCTTTGTGTTTTCTTCAATTCTTTGTCCACCTTAAAAAAGAGATCAACTCTCTGATATCTGTGATTTCAAAGTAACTGTATTTCTTACTGAATTTTTGAAAGTTCTGTGCCTATGCTCTTTACACCAGGAGGTTTGCAATAGAAAGATGACTAGTATAAAAGTTATTAAAGAAGACTTAACAAATGAATTCAGCACAATACTTTGTAAAGAATGAATACTCGAAAATGTCACCAGTTTCGAAGGTGATAATTATAATGTTCCCAAGGACCACATAAGCATAAAGCCTCTCATGGCTTTGTGAGTGATCCACATGAGTTTAATGCTTTGGGCATCAAGACAAAAATATCTGATTAAGACAGTTGCTTTTGAAACATTCTTATCCTTTCTAAAGGACAAAGAAGTAGAAAAATAATGGAAAAATAAAAAGGTTTTATTTAGAGTGAAATGAAGAGAAATGACATCCCCCAGATTGCCCTGAACCAAACGCCACAGGTTACACTGGGGGCGTTAACACTGAAACACAACTCACTTTTGCCCAGGAAATTTCTGTATCCAAGTCACCAAGCAAACCTTCTGCAGTGGATTTCTGTACCAATTCTGCTTCAGTAACAGAAAGCCATTCAGAGAGAGCAGCAGAGTCTTTCTTCATCTTCCGGGCCAGCTGTGATGCCCTCTCTAAATCCTGCTTTCCCTCCGTCACCTGAAAAGGGAGGACAAAGACAGGAGAGGGTGGGATGGAGGGAAAAATGAACATGAAAGGTAATGAAACAAAACCTTAACTAAAGATCCAAACTGATTCACCTTTAACCCCCAGGACACACATAACCTCTGCCTGTCTCCTGTCTCCTAGAACCTTCGTTTTCCCACCCTGCAAGGGGGCAGTGGCGCGGAAGTGGTTCAGTGTCAGGCACACCTGGGTTTTCATATCTTGGCTCCACCGCTTACTCCTTAAGTGACCTTGACAAAAGCAAGCTCTCAAAACCCTCTATGAGTATTACAGGAGACACACACAGGACCTGGACCAGTCTTTGCAACAAAGGGGTCAATGAATATTATATCATCATTTTGAACAGAAAATGCATCAGAATCTTCTTAAGCAAACCTGTTTCAAAACACCACTGTACACACTATAATCTAGCAATTTGAGGAGGAAACAGCATCATTTTCATGATTATATTCTTTGTAATTAACCACTTAACTAAAAAGCAATAAATGGGGCCTCCCTGGGGTGGCCTAAGGGTTATGTCTCAGCACTGTCACTGCTATGGCCTGAGTTTCACCTCAAACCAGGGAGATGACCCACATGGCACAGCAGACCTCTCCTGCCTGGCCCACTGCTCCACTTAGCAGTGCATTTCAGTAAAATCTGCCTGTTTGGCTCTGCATTCTATCTCTGGTGAATCCTTTCGACCTCCCAGCTAACCCTACGCACCCCCACACCTCTGTCTTACAACCCAGTTCTTTTATGCAAAAATAAAAAAATAAGAAAGGATTTTAAATCTGCTAGATAAGTGTTACTATTTATTAGAGTGCTGATGTTTTAGACTTCTTAGTAGACTGATAATTCAATTTACAAGTCAATGATCAATAATGTGAATCTGTACAGGGACTATTACTTGAAGCATTTACTTAGAATGACCTGTGAAATATCAGTAGCCATAAGACATCAAAAAAAAAAAAAAACTCAGAATCTGAATTAAATATTGAAAAGAAATATCTATATAACTCTTAATCACTGTAATATAAACACAAACATTTAAATAAAAAGCAATAAAATTTTGAGATAATTTAGAACATTATTATTAATATATAAAATTCAAACACGAATTCTCCCGGAAGTGAAATTTTAAAATACACAAAGGTGTGGCGGGTGGTAGGAATGGGCAGTTGGCTCACCTGGGCCCCCAGATCATTGTAGAGGATCTTTAAAGATGTTAGCTGCTCATCCATCCCTTTGGGGTTGTCAGTTTGCTGCTTCTGAACAATGTGCCTTCCTGTTTTGATGACAGTCTCCACTTCCAGTTTGACTTCGCTCAATGTTTTATATAGTTTCTTAAAAATAAGGCAAGACAGAATTGATAACTTAGAGTGCACGCTTGCTAAATGGAATCATTTCAGAACATCCCCTATACAAGCTGACAAGTAAGAACTAACTATGGAGATCAAAGGGCTTTCTCTTTCTCAGACTCCATTCAAATCATGAATAAAATTAAATAACTTTCTACAATCAGGTAAGAAAATTAACTAAAAAAGATTATATTTGCTTTAAAAAGATATGCACTTTACAGGTTGACAAAAGTTACAAGTCAACAAAAGTTATATACGATAATATGAGATTCACACGATCATATATTTCCCCATGCAAAAATGGAAAAATATTAGAACTACAAATTGAAAGCCAAAATTACATTTTAAAAAGTCTTATATGCTATTACTAGAAAAAAGTCAATACTGGTTGTTTTCAGTGGTTGGATTTGGAAGCATTTTCCTACCATTCTTTAAAGTACCAAACCTACTACAATGAGCATACTGCTCCTACAATAAGAATACACATAAAACCCAATAGATCAATACATATATGACTATAAGAAATTGAAGCTTGGTAGGTCAAATTAAAGGTTGTCCTCATGCTAATTTTCTCAAAACCAAAAGCTTTATCCTGGACAGATTCTCTTGTTTCCATGCATCACAACCTTGACCTGAAACTCTTCACATGACATTGTCACATAGTAAGAGACCACCGGACTACAGTGGCAAGAGGTCAAGAGCACTTCTTGCTCTGGTAACCTCAATATACTGGTAAATACATAAATGTACATACACATTCTCCCACACACAAATTTATCCCATCTGTTCATTCTTTCACCCATTTCAGCTTCTTAGCAATCAAACAACCATCAGTGTATAACAGACTAGTGGGTATTATAGTATTAAAAGAGCAACTCTTCCTAGATTTTTCTAGTCTTCACAAGTGGAATCTTAAGTTTCCTCATGATTTCTCCCAAGCAGAACACTACTTCCAAGATTGTGTGTGCCTAGCCACATTTGAAATGTCTATTCAACTGAATCATAAATGTCAAGATTAAAATAGAAAGAAGTTCGATTTCTTAGAACTTATAAAATTTAGTTTCCTCACAAATGATTGATTTCTGTGCTATAGTATTTCTGAAATCCATTCTAAACAGACTATTTTCTTTTGCATTTTAGTCTTAAAATGTATAAACTGAAATTTTTAATTTTACTTTGAGAATGAAATTTGTTTTACACTGCAATTTCCTATCATCCAGTCTGAGTCTTTTGGCTAACTCAAATTTATCTTTTCAAAGTCTTAGCTTGTTAGTAAAATTATGCTAACATCTTCCCTAACCTCATATTGTGATTATTTTTATTTCTGTAAGATATAAGACACACACACATAATTTCCTTATCTCACCACACTGGAATAGTTGAGTTTACTCTCTCCTAGCTATGTCTATTTCTTCTAATTCTTTACAGAAAAGAATCAAACATCTTTAAACCTGTGTTGCATCACCAATCCCTAATCCTAGCACACTGTAGACTAATAATTATTGAGTACTCCATATACATAAAAGTTAGACGAAGCCCTGTCAGCTGCTGGGCTGAACCTCCCTATGGCCTCACCATGCACTTGTCCAGGTGGGTCTGGATGACATCAGGGTCGACCTCCTTCACATCCATGACGTGAAGTTCTGCTTTCACACCATCCAGCACACGCTTACAGTCAAGCATGCGCTGTTCGAAGTTAGCAGGCTTCTGGAAAAGTTGGAACTTGGTGGACACCTCTCGAAGTTTCTTCTATTTGCAGAAATGAAAATAAAAAGAAATTGATATCAGAATACTAATTTCTCTCTGACATGGTATTAGCATAACAGATACTATTAAAAAACCATAAAATATAGCACAAATAAACACTTCAGGACTACAACCTCCATCCCCCAAAGCCTCAGAGGAACTCACTGAGGCCACCTGACCCTCTGGATGAGCTACATAGTCTCAGTCTTACTGTGATAAAAGCCTAAACGGGCCTCATTTGGTTCAGTTCAGAGGCACAGAAGCTAAAAATGCTATTCACCAAGAGCTCAGAGTGCAAGTCAATCTCACATCGACTGTGAAGGCACCCGCGGGCGTGCATCCACTCGGCCACTGCCGTGGCTGATGCAGGGGCTCTGCATCAATGGAAAAAGCTTCATAAAGACAGCTTTATGAAGAGCTGTCTTTGTCCTTATGCATACAAGAGCTGGGGTACAGGCCAGAGTCCAGGGCAGTGAGAGGATTCACCAAAGACAGAGTGGGGAGCAGAACAGGCAGACTGACTGAAGCACACTGCTGAGGGGAGCAGTGGGTGAGGCAGGAAAGGTCTGCTGTGCCATGTGGGTCCTCCCTACCCCGGGCCAGAGGCAGGGATCGAACTTGTGCTGCAGTGACTGTGGTTTGTCATTGTGCATTGCCTAACCCACTGCGTCACCAGGGAGGCCCCCAAAAAGACAGCTTCTAAATCTAGCTCTCTCTCATGTCTCCACTCAACTATAAAAACCAGATTCGATATTCTCCAGGCCTGTAGCAGCATGTCTGTGCTGCCCTTGGGCTGCCAGGCACCTTCGATCCATCACACCTACCTGAGGTTACATCACACATCAGGCCAAGCAATCAGCTTATCTCCATCTTCTGCCCAACGCCCACGAAGTAAAAGGACCTTCTCCCCTCTCCTTACCTGCATAACATCCACCTGGCTCCCGCCCCGCACTGCCCTGCCATCTGGGGAGGCGGAAGGCTGAGAACGTGTACTTTTTCTCAGCTCCTCCAGAGTTAGTTCATGAGCTGAAATCTCTGCTTGGATTTTCTGCAAAGAGATTAGAAAGAGGAGAGAAAGAGAACTGTTTGTTTGTTTGTTTGTTTTCTTTTTCTTTTTTCTTTTTAACAGAACAGGCAGACTAACTGAAATACACCGCTGAGGGGAGCAGCAAGCAAGGCAGGAGAGGTCTGCTGCACCATGTGGGTCACCTCCCTGGCCAGCGGCAGGGATCAAACTCGTGCTGCAGTGGCTGCGGTTTGCTTCACAGTGCATTGCTTAATCTACTGTGCCACCAGGGAGGGCCCTGTTTGTCTTTTTTTAACTTAAGGACATGTTCTCAATTTTTTATATTGAAATGACATTGCATTATATCAATCTGTGAGAATCTATAGGTGTATATATCACAGTAACATGACTGCTAGAAATCCAAATGTAACCCTCACTATGCCACTGTCCTCCTTAAAATGTAAATGCCCCTCAGATGAGTAGGGAAGGAAAATGTGGTATATACACACAATGGAATACTATTCAGCAATAATGAAGGACAAAAATCATGCCTCAATAACACTGGGTGGACTTTTAGGATTTTATGCTAACTGAAATAAGTCAGGTGGGAAAAGTCACTCAGATGTTCATAACATTGACTGTTTTGCTGCTTATTTAAGCAAAAAAAAAAAAGTATCTTAGAGCAAAGTATATTCTAAGATAAGATACTAGCAGTATCTTAGACTATAAAAACAAAATGGTAGTATACCAGAAGGGAAGGGGGAGGACGATGGATAAATCAGGTAAAAGGAGTCAGCTGTATGGTAGAGGATGAAGACTAGGCTTTTGACGGTGACCCTCATGTACTATACCCAGATGTCAAATGATAATGCTATGTACCTGCAACCTATATAAAGTTACAAATCAATGTTACTTCAATACAAGTTATAAAAATAAAACTTAAAACAAAAGTTCCATACAGCTGCAGAATATAAAAGATGATGTTGATCCCGCTACAAACATTAATATGTCTGCAGTATAGTAACAACACAGCATTACAGTGCACTGTGCACAAACTGAGCTCGTTATAGCTGTCGTTCCTAATGGTCACCACTCATTTAGAAAGACGGAATTTTCCCAATTTCATAGCTAAAAAAATTATAATTTTAAAATGAGAGTCATTTGCCTGGGTCACACATACAGACACCTACGCCACCCATAAGAAAGGATAATGTTTCTTTCTGACTCGTGGTGGGGATGCCAGGAGGGGCTGGTCTCTTGTAGGGGAAGAGGCAATTGCAAATATTCTTTCTACAATCAAACACTCCGAAGTCCAGGGCAGTACCTGAGCTTCCTGAGGCACCTGGAAGGCATCTATCCTATCAGTCAGGTAAGTTGTGAGCTGCTCGTCCAGCTCCCCTAGACTCTCCTGCAAGACCTGTAGCATGTGTTCCGTTTCCCGGAGGACCTGGAGCTGCTTTTCCAACGAAATCTGCTTGCTCTCTGCCTACACAGGGGAAAAATTTTATCATTAGTTGCTCAGCGCAAATATGAATAATATTAAAAAAAAAACCTTCATGTTCTGGCCACCAAAAAAAGAAACAGACCATAAAAGCACCAGTTCAAGACTTTGGCAGGTGTTATGAGTAATAAGCAGTGATCTTGAAGAGGTCCTTTTAGGGTATCCTAGGTATCTAGCAATGACTTACTCGTTTTCATTTCTTTCTACATACAATGCCAAAACACGAAAATACTTCTTATATAACACATGAGAGAACAAAAATGTGTCATTTTTTATAAATAAATTTGGGGAGGGCGGTTATAATCGGCCACAAGCTTATCATTAAAAACATAAAATATAACAATAATGTCTATCAGCAGAGTGAGCATATAAGTCTATTCTTTCCATTCTTTTTATAAGTACTAACATCTTTATTGTGGCAGTAAGCAGCATGTTATACATTAACTCAATTTCACAGCGAAAATAGGTTTTTATAAACAGATTCTATAAAGGCACATTATGCTGAGCCATTACTTGCTGCACTTTGGCTTAAGTTTGATGCTCTTCATGATCTAACCATCAACAGTTATTATTTAATGTTGAAAAGCATCTAAAATCTAGCTGACCCTCCTATCCAAAAACAATCTCCATTCTCCAATTACTGATGTAAATATGGATGCTGTGAATCATTCTGAATATGGGTCCAGAGTTTGTATCATTTAATAATAGCAGTTCAAGTCACAATCTGCTAGGTTTAATACTAGGATAATCTGAGTTATTATTCTTATATACAGCTATCATATGGTCTTGAAAGAAAATTAAATGGTTTACATATAGAAATCACCTCAAAAATAGTATGCTGTAGTCACAGGTTTAGCCTGCCTTAGAAGTTAGGGCTACTCTTCCCCATCAAGTTCAATGCACTCCACACACACACACCTCTTCCCACATCCCCACCTGCCCGTGATCGCTGGCTACTAGTTTTTCCCCTTGACAAGAGTTTTTGAGGTCATAAACACCCAACCAACAGCCCTGTTTGTCCCAGTTCTCACAAGGCGACTCAGTTCTTCATAGCGACTGTTGAAAGCCTCCAGTTTCTCACTGATTATGTCATCGAGGATTCCTCCATCGATTAGAGTCTGGCCGAGTTCCCGAATTTGTGTGCGATTGTCTGCTGGATGTCGCAAAACAGATTCTAGGGCCTGAACAGTACAGGAAAAAGATGTATTAGTTGAATCCAAATATCAGGGATCCTAAGAATATCACTCGTTTTATTAAATTGCTTTTTCTCAAAATCTACTGAGAGAGTAAGACAAAAATCTCAAATTGTTATTGATGTTACAAAAAACATTTTTCTATATTTATACAGAAACCTAGATACTGTTTTATATATATATACTTTTATGAACATAAATCTGATTAAATATGAGGGCTAAGTATTATTCCCCTATTACAAATGGGAAACTGAGGCTCAGAGAAGTGATAAAATTTGCCTACAGACAGTAAGAAAAAAAGAGCTAAGATTCCCACTTGGCGCCAAAGCCTTTAAACCCCAAGGCCTTTGATCCAGTTACTGTAATATGTGATATCCCAGTACATAGTTCACAAAAGTGATAACAATGTTTAGGAGGAAATACTCTAAAACATTTTAAAATGCTTATCACAGGGTTTGTTTTGCACTATTCTATATATGCCGTATTTCTAGACTATCATGTCTTAGCACTCATTTTAAGAAAATATTCATTTTGAATAGGATTTTTTCTTACTGTCTGACTTATCAATGTCTTCTTCAAAAAGAAAACATTTGGGCTCTTTTCCATTTTGTATAATAAAATAGACCTCCCTGATACACTAACTAAAAAATCATTTTTTTGATTAGAAACTAAAATTTGACATAAGGAGTAAATCCTTCAGCAGTGATATCGGAAACTATTTCCCTAACAGATTTTCTAACCAACATGCCTTTAAGCACCACTGACCCTATCATTAGATGGCACCATCCACGTGGAAAGATTTCAAGTTGTCTGTGTTAGAACTGACAGTTTTACAACTTGTTGCAATATACATTATCTGAAGAATATCTGTCTTTATTGTTTCACGTACTGATGTAAAACACAAATGTTGTTTTGACACATATTCACATATAACTTTTTCCCTCACATTTACAACTCAACAGGTGGGGGAATCCATAGGAAGTGTGATAATCACCTTGTGGAGAGACACAGTGTTAACAGTCCACGAGTTGATTCTAGCCCATTCCTTCCTTTAATCTCTAAAACATCTTTCTGTAGTTTGATGACATAGAGCCACTGACAGGGGGAGATGGGAAAGATACCCAGTGTCCAAGTCATTTCCATCTGTCCAGCATCTCCAGAGCCTGATGTGCCCCAGCCCAAGTGGGGAGGGGACAACCATGTGATGGCGCCATCTTGCCAGGTAGAAAATACACATTCTAAAAGTCATTTCTTCATGGATTTTCTTTTTAGTCTCTCACTCTCAAACTCTGCTGTTTTGTTTGAAAAATGACCTCTTTTCTCTAGAATTTTGGTACTACATTTGTCTTTTTCCTGACCATCAGCCCAATCCTCCATCTATCACCATATTGTGTCCCTACAGTTTGAATAGCCTATCTATGCTTTCTCCTCTTTTTAAGCAACTATACACTCTTTCTTTTTAATCCATGGAAGGAACAGTTATGCCACCATCTGTGCTGGGGAACTGGAGAACAATTATACATCAGGTATATTTCTTGATCTCCAGCCTCAGAGGTTCAAGGGACCTGAAGGGTCCAGGGAGTTTGCATCCAGTGTTGGCACATGCACTTAAGACAGGGTCCCGGGCCCACCTGGTGGCGAGTGGGTTAAGCAGCACACTATGAAGCAAACCGCAGCCACTGCAGCACAAGTTCGATCCCTGCCACCGGCCAGGAGGAGACCCACATGGCGTAGCAGACCTCTCCTTCCTCGCCCGCTGCTCCCCTCAGCAGTGTGTTTCTGTCAATCTGCCTGTTCTGTGTCCTGCTCTGTCTGGTGGATTCTCTCACCACCCCCACACCTCTGGCCTGTACCCCGGTGCTTGTATGCATAAATAAATAAATCTTTAAAAAAAAAAAAGACAAGGTCCCACCAGAACTGCCCTCTCCAACCTACACTCCAACTTTCCATATGTGGAGATAGCAGAGCAGGAGTCACTATAAACACAGTTGCTGTAGTACCTAGAGGGCAAAATAACTTTTGGAAGAAACAAGAGAGCAAGTGTCCTAGTAACATAAGGCAGGGTTTTATCCAGGGAGCAGTAAAAACAAGCTGGGAGATCACAAGTGTGCTTTACAATGTCTAAAAGGTACTGATGAACAGTTAACCAGTTCACAAAGCTAAGTTACTGGGTCCCCAATAATCGAAATATACATAGCTGTATAAGTCAAGTTTACACTGGAAACTACTGAGGAAGCAAACGCGTTGGCCGAGCATGCATCACCATGGTCCTCATTCGAACACCCATTTGACCTCAGTACAACAATAACAAATGCCTCCAATACCGCAGGCGCCCACCTCCAGAGCTTCATTGACAGCCTCTGTCTTCTCAGGGAGAGTCTCCGTGCTCCTCATCCGCTCTTCCAAAGTGTTTAGCCAGGTGGTCTCAAGATCCAAATACTGAAGCAGTTCAATCCAACAAGACCACACCTCCTGCAGGCAGGCCAAGGAAAAGAATTAAATCAGACCAGAAGACATTTCATATAGCAGCTCTCCAATCAATAATTTCATTTAGATATGAACTGACATGAAAACTTAGAAACCAATGAAGTTGAAATTTTAAAAAGGTGACGTCAAAATCAAATTCTTCCATTAATCTTACTCAACCAACTCAACAGAGGAATGTGCTGCATCACTCTTTACAATGAATTCCAAAGAGTTGTTTATATATCAAAAATAACAGTATACAGTTAGTAGAAGAAATCAGGAGGGAAACTTGTTATATGTAAAAAGTACTCAGAATAGCACACTTTTCAACAACTAGGAAAAGGAACACCCACCCACCTCCAACTCACAGAGACTCAATGTAACCGTTTGCTGTTTGTTCTTTCCAAATCCTATCTAAATTCCTGTGGGCTTCGCTATATGAAGAGAACTACATTTCACCCAAGATGAAATTACATTGTATTTACTGGACCAGTACAATCATACCCCTCATTCCTACGAACAGTTTTTGGGAGGGATGGTTATAATTTTACACTATAATTGCAAAGCCTGCTTCATTATTAAGAACAAAGAGTTCAGCATGGAACCTCCCAGGTTGGTTCTCTTTTAGATCTGCTGACTGAAAAGGCACATTTTAGCCTGACCTCCATATGAGGCCTGATTTGCAAGGCAGAGGTCAGCAAATTTTTCTATAAAAGGCCGCATAGTAAATATTTTAAGTTTTACAAGTCACATTCCATCTCTGTCACAGATTCCTCTTTGGTTATTCCATGTCTGCGTTCTGTTTTGCATTGTTTTTTTTTTTAACAATGCTTTAAAAATACAACACCCTTTTTAATTCACAAGTCACACAAAAGCAGGCCACAGACCAGTTAGTTCCTCGGGCTGTCATTTGCCGCTCCTGGCTAAGACAAAAATTGGGAAAAGCAATGTCTGCTTCCCACGAAATCTGTTTTGGGCTTTTTGTTTTGGTTTTGGTTTGTATGCTCATGTGTACTTTTTTAAAAAATTAATTAACTTTTATTTTCTTCCATCGTGGTTCATTTTTGTGTAAGATTTGATTTCTCCCCTCAGGTGTAATCCCCATAATTTTCCCAGCACCGTAACATCCATGAATCACCATCACGAAGAGCAACCTTGTGCTTTTTCCCTTCATTTTGATCCCTCTCCCTCCCCTTCTCAGCTGGTTCCCCCAAATTTGATAGGCGGCACACAGCAGCAGCAGAGGAAGCTGCTCAGCTGAAGGCCCACAGACAAGCACTTCAAGGCAGAAGCAGGCCCTTGTCAGCAGCACTGCCTGCCCCTGCACAGGACACCTGGCAGGCACTCCAGACCTGGCACGACTGCAGACTTGTCACTATCATCAGTGCCAACTACTCACCTTCTATTCCAACTTTATTGAATGGGGACATCTGCTGAAGTTTTCTGTCAGTATGTCTCGCCATTATGAGGTAGGTGTCTGGGATGCAGATAACTTATCTTTTTAGTGCCCAAGCTGCCAGATTGAGAGGTGCCACACCTGAACACCTGCACCTGAAGAAACTGCTCCAAGGAGTCATGTTTGCCTTTGGATCTGATGCAGATCACAAGACACTGGATATCAAGATTGACACTGTACTATAGAAGGTCTACATGCTCTTGTGTGTGTGGCGGGGAGGGGGGATGTAACTCATTTATGACAAGAGAATGAACTATGGTGGATTAATGATGGACACACTTTTTGCAACTACTCCCAGTAAGTTCTCCTCCCTTAGAAGCTGGGCTGGCCTTTTGCCTTACCTAGAACAAAAAGCAAAATGCTGACACTGCGAAGTGAAGCTCTAGCGCTGAAGAGGATAGCAGCTTCTGTTTTCTCCCTCTGCAAGACCAGCTGCCCTGCTGAAGGGTGAGAGGCTACTGGGAATGTTCCAGACAAACGCCCAGTTGAAGGCAGCTGAGTGGATAACCATCATATACCTCATGGAGGGGAAAAGGGACCCAACTGAGCCAAGTCAACCTACAGAACTACTTTGTTGGCAATTCAATTCATCATTGACTATAACTGTGTATATTAAGAATATAAAACCATGGGTGTGGTGTGGTGATATATATCTGAGGAGATGTGCTCCTATTCCCCTGAGTCATTTGCAGTGCTGTAAATCAATGTCATCTCAATTAAGAAAAGAACTAAACAGAAATTTTAGAGCTAAAGAATATAGTAATGTGTCACTTAATGACAGGGTGTATATACAATGAGAAAAGATAATAGTTGATTTCATTATTGCACACATGCAATAGAGTGGAATTTTATTCAACCATTAAAAAGAATATCTTCCATTCGTGACAATATGGATGGATTCTGAGAGCATTATACTAAGCAAATAAGTCAGACAGTAAACACAAACATGATCTAATTTACGTGTAGAATCTCAAAATTTCAAACTTCAAGAAACAAAAAGTGGTGGTTGCCTGTTCCCCACTCTGTTTCTGGTGAATCCGCTCACCCCCCCCCCCCACACCTCTGGCCTGTACTCCAGTTCTTGTATGCATGAATAAATAAAAATTAATTAATTAAATAAAACCCAAAGGCACAGAAGGTAAAAGAGTACAGAAAAATGCCAGCACACTCAGCTTCTTCTTTCTCTTCAGGTCATTTTCTGTAGATACCACACTAAGTTACAAACCTCAATTTATCTGTGTACTGAGCCAGGAAAAATAAAAGAAAGAAGTTTGTTCTAGAATGTTCATACATACCACACAGATGATCTGTGATGTGAAAACCCCGATTTCACATATTAAAAAAAGTGAGCTCAGAAGATACTAAATGACTTGCCCAAGAATCTTCCACTAACTGGGGCAGATATGTTTTTCATCCCTGTTGTGTTTTTATCAAGTTACTATCCAAGAACTAGTTTTCACTTATATTCAGTATTGGAAAAAGAAAACAGGACTTTTTCCCAAGATAAGGAAATGACGCACACTGCAGAGCCTGAACCTCAGAAATGCACTACTGAAACAGTAACATACCTCTAGTGTGTGGCACTTGCCACGAATTCTGTTACAAAGCAGTTGGTAGTTTTCCAGCACATCATTCAGTTCAGATGTCAATTCTTGGCCACCAGAGGGCACTTTTGCAGCTAATAACTTGATGTTGTCCTTGAGAATCTTCACTCTCACCTCCTTCTGTAACACATCCTCTTTTGCCCTCTGTTCCAAGACAGAATGAACTTTAATTCATCTCCCTTTCTCAGTGATCACTTTCTTTATTATATTTAAAAAGCAAACAAGATTAAGACATCTAAGTGATTCTAACTACCTAGCTGGGACATTCTGTAGGTAATCAATAGAGTGCTTTTGAAATGAGAATGCTGACTATAAAGTTTTACCACTATGTCTTAATGTATAGCATTCCACACAAACATTTTCACTTAATACAAGCAGTTCTAATCTCTAAGTTATGATTGCTAATATTATGTATTTTCAGATTCTGAGTCTATGAATCTAAGCAAATTCATTTTAAGTGACTGCTGGAGATTTACAAAAGCTGGACTGAAATAAATGAATTTTCACAAAAACTGAAATGCAAACTGGTAAAAGTATTCTTTAAAAAAAAAGTACAGACATTTTTCTTTTCTCCTGAAACACAGACACACCTTTCCTCCTGATAATTAACACCATTTCAAATATGACAGTTCTGTGCTGGGAAGAACTGACCCAAGAAAAAGCTTTCACTGACTGTCCTACCTGTTTAAAATTCAGGAAAATTAACCTAAAACATTCTTTCATTCTCCCTTTGTACCTTCTTTACTGCTGCATGGTTTTAAATTCCCCTAGTTTGGGGTAAAGTAAAAATAGAATGTTACCAAATCAAGAGTTTTATTTTAATTTTTCTAAACCCTCATCCCTAGTGACTTTAAGAAACCACAAAACTACAATGCCTATAGTGTAATGGAAGAGAATAAATAAGACAGTTCTAAATATAGTAGGCTATCTTGAAATTTCTTGCATACTGAATAGTTTTAAAGTTTTCCCTAAAGCTACATTAAAAAAGATTTTTCAATGAAAATACTGGACCTAAAATAGAACTTCTTTGTCATATTTACTTTGATTCGTTTATAATAACACATGGGTGAACTGTAATCCTCTTTTTAATATCTGCACAAAGAGTTGCTTCAGTTACACCTGTAGGAAGTTAACTTTAGACAAAACATACAATGTGTGGCTTAATCTTAAAAAAAAAAAAAATAGCCTCTCAGATACTCTCTCCTTTGTCTTGAACAAACAAGGACATTTGAAGTAGAGTTAGAAATTTGGGAATAATGCCCAGTTCCTTTATTATATAAAAGAGTGTTCAAACTTTTGACACAGGAATAGAAGTTTACAGGAAATATATGGATTCATTGATATAAAAACTCCTGCTGATGTTCCTACTGCTTTTCTTATCTGCTTTTTTTTTTTTAAAAAAGGGGGGTGTTCACATGTGTCCAGTGCATTAGCTAGAAGAGTACATCTGACAAGCTCCAACTGAAATAGGAAGTCTCTTTCCTTCCTTACAAAAAAAAATAATAATTCTTCTTGGAAAGTGTTGGAAATAGTGGTGATGGTTATACCGCAATTAATGTGCTTGAATTTGGGGGTAATTCTCCATAGTTCTCCAAGATTCAGGGGTGCTCATGGACTCGACTCCTGGCCCAGGTTGAACAAGTGGGAACTCAGCTTCCTGGTCCTACTAAAATCACAGAAGCTACCACCCTCTTTTATTTTGATGTGAAATCTTACCGTAAAGGATTATATGGACACACCATGCTTTGCAGCTAGCTAGGTAGCTTGATGGATCCACTGACTGACTGATGATGAATAGGTTTTATAGGCAGCAGGCAGAGATAAAAAGCCTATTCACACTATCTGTTCCAGCCTCACCTTCATTTCTTCCACAGCACTCTCAAGTTCTTCTGGTGACTTGTACTCAAAATCCCTCTCCAGGTATTCTTCCTCAGCCTGGGCCATCCATTCCTGCATCTCCGCCAAGTCTTTCTTCAGGTTCACTGCTTTTTCCTGACTTTCAGATAACCTACTTTTTTGAGTAGCCATCTAGAAAGGAAATGCCATTCACCCAAATAAACAAATGTTATTAAATGTCAAGTTCTAGTTTCTAATACCTAAAGACACAGTGATAATTTTCCACAAAGTGTCTCAAAATTCAGATAAGACCCATCACGTATGTGTACTGATGCTGTAGAGTATAATATGGAAAACAATAATAATTGGATTCTATATGAAATTTTGAATATTAATCTCATAGGGAAGTATTATAATTTGGTGCTCCAAAGTATAATTACTTTGGAAGTACTATAATTTGGAAAATGTATAACCTTTGACAGAGAAATCCTAAATGAAGGACTATAGCCTACAGGAATAAAAGCATAGATTTCATATAATTTATTCTAGCATTGTTAACCAAAATATCCATGTTCTGCTTTTTAACAGAATTTTCCATTAAGATTTCACTTTGAAAAGCAGAGAAGAAAAGGCTGTTACTAAAGATGCTCATAAAGCACTGTTCCACAAAATTTTGGTTTTAATGATATACTTGTCTCATCCACACACAAAAAGTTACACTAGACAGTGTTTGCCTGAATCTGGTTCAATGACTAAGTTACATATTTCAGAGAAGCCTAAAAACATTTGTGATGATTATATACATGTTTGGAATTTGCAATCTATGTACCGTTGTATTGAATGAGCATTAATAGTCCACACATGTAAAGGGATACCAGTCATAGGGTTGCAAGAATGCGCCAGTCACATTTTCCCTGAGACTAATTTCTAGTAATAAAAACCATTAAATTCTTTATTGACAAAGATTTGATTTGCATGTTTGGATATCACAAGTAACAGAGTATGGTTGAGTGGGAATTTGGACCTCTGGACATTGCAATTCTTTAATAAAGCTGAATTATGATGTTGGAAAGCTGCCACCCTTCTTCCTGGCTCTTTATTTCTCCTTAAACAACAGAGGCAAGACAAACACGCATGGATATTTGCATACACAAAGAGATAAATCAGTGGAGAAATTACCAAAAAATTTTTTTAAAAAAGAGTAACATTGATTAGAATGTCCCCAGTCATTTCTCTCACAGAAAAGCAAAAGGGAGATGAATAAAAGATGGGGAAAACCTCCACCTCAACTCAACAAATCTTGGGTGAAATGATGCAATCTGACAAGATAAATCACAACAGAGCCCATGAGCCGCGACTCTGGGGCGAGGTGAGGTGCTCCAATTACCAGGACTTGAGCGGCTGTGTTTCCTCCACCCAGAGCATCCTGTTAGAATCACTGTATGGAACCACGTGTGGGTTTTTGTTTCCACTTAAGACAGTTAAACAATTTAGCATGTTGCCCCTCCTGAGGGTGTCACTGACTTAAGAAAACAGTTGTTTTGTCTGATTCTGGATCATTGACTTAGTTTTATATTTCAGAGAAGTCTGAAAATATTTTCAGAGAGAGGCCCCCTCCACCACTCCCTGATGTCCACTGTGAGAGGGGATGCTGCCCCCACCCCCATGGTTACTGTCTCGCACACCTGTCACTGTCCCACTCCAGCTCGGTCTCACAAGAGAGGTCACTGTGCCAGAGCTTGCCTGGCTGCGAAGTCGCCAGTGACAAAAAGCCAGGGTGGCACAGGATAGCTCTCACCAGAGGAAGCAAGAACATGTAGTGGTTTTCCTGTCACCACTTTCCAGACAGGACTACAAAAATAGACTGAGTTTTAATTTCACTGCCTCCTCCTGCCCCCAGGAGCTAGGGACCTGTTGCCAACAACCTACTCAGCCCTAGCTTCCAAGTCTGTCTGACCAGCTGTTTATTCTGGTAGTGTCTCAAAAAATATCAGGGGAGGGAGGGAGGGAGGGAGGGAGGGTGAGGGAGGGAGGAACAGGGAACAGGCATGGACGGATGGATGGAAGGATGGGTGAACTGACAGACAAAAGAGAGATGGACATTTCCTGAGCCTCACTTCCAGAAAATTCTCTTTACTAGCAATTTCTGAACACTAGTCAGTACCATAATTTTCAGGAATCCAAAGAAATAAGAAAAATAAAAATACTGTTCCAACTTTGCAGCAATAAAAAACCTCAAAATTATAAATAATTATCCTGAGGTAATAATATATGTTCACTTGGGGCATTAAAGTTTCTTCCTTTTATGATATCATGGATATAATTGATGAGCTGGGATGTTTGTTTGTTGATTGATTTTATGTCTGTGTTCCTTCTGAGCAAAATAAAATTTTGGCAATGTTATGTTTACTGGAAATGTCTTCAATCTTTTTATTACTCAAAGAAATAAACAGTCTGTAACTACTTTGGATAATTACTCACATAAAACGTGGCTACCTCCCTATTGAGGACATTTAAAAATTTCCATATATTTATCTTCATATATTAAATTGAATAGTAGTAATTCACAATTAATTCTATGTTGCTCTATGTTTGTTGTGCATATAGATAGGTAGGTAGGTGGACAGATATAAATTTGCTGGTTAAAAATTACAAAAATACCTCTTTGCATCCCATTTCCCTTTTCTCTGCTCCTATGATGGAGGATCTCTCCAAGATGGTCACTTTTACTGCCCTACGTCCTCACTCCTATTTTCTCCACTCTCCTGTTCTCTTCACAACATTGTCTAATGTAACTTTCTTCCCGAACACTCTACCGGACTATTGGAAGTGCTGGGTTATCAGAGTGGAACCTGCTGTCCCAGCTGCCTGGCCTCAAGATGCTCCAGCAGGGTACTGTGGAAAGCCTAACCCTAACCCTAACCCTAACTCACTCTTGGGGCATCTTTCCTCCAGCCAGCCTTTCCTTCTCAGCAGCCCTGGTCTCTGCCCCTTCCTTTTAAAGGGCTTAAAGGGCCCCATTTGTATATCTAGGTAATAAATAATCACTATCATTACACATTAATTATCTAATATAACAATTATATAATAAGTATTGCAAAGAGACAGTCCAAAGAACATGATGGTTGAATCACCCACTGAAATCTGGACCAGGCAACTGAAGGGTTCTTATCCCCCTCCCCTGAAAATGTGCATTCCCAGAAGTCACTCCCAGGATAGTCTTCAATGTGTGCTTCTGAGACTCTCTGTGCTGCATATGTGACTTAACATAGTCAAAGCTCTTGTAAGATTTTAAGAGTCAGTGCAGAGCAGGAGGGGGAGAAGAGAAGCACTGGTCTAACAGCCAGATTATGCCTCATAAGTGAGTTCCCTGGTTCACAAAAACTGCTGGAGTATTCTAGAGTAATACTTTCTTCTTTGCTCTCTCCATGCCTACTGTGTGGTGCTGGTTTCAGATTACACCAGGAAAGCAGTGGTATTACAATAATCTTCATCTTAACTCTTGAAGAATGGAAATCAACAGTTCACGTGCTCCCCGCCCCGAGTCTTTGCCATTTCAGGAAACAGCATGACAACTCAAAGTGGAAACTGCAAAAAGTATCCTTTATCTTGTGTCCAATCCATTATTAGACAACCATCTCTGTTTTCAAAATATAGTTCAAACGTGAGATTTGAACGTTGTGACACTGATCACAACCTCACCATTACCTCCCTAGTCCAAGAAGCCACCTTGTTCTCGAAAACCACAGCAACCTCTTAAATAATGTCACTGTATCCATCTTTGCCTTTCAGAGAAAATCATCCACATGGAAGCAAGAGTGATCTTCAAATATCTACAAAATATTTCCCTGCTCAAATCCCTCAGCTTTCCGTGTGAAATCATTCATAAAATAAAATTTAAAAATCTTTGCTTCGAAGGTCATATACCATCCATGCCCCCTACCTTCTCACATCAACTCTTACTCTTCCCTAATGCACAAACTCCTCTCTTCTTCCTATTCCAGCTTCTCATTCTTTATTTTAAAAATATTTATTTTATTTATCTATGCATATAAGAACTGGGTTATAGGCCAGAGGTGCAGGGGGTGAGAGGATTCACCAGAGACAGAGTAGGGAACATAACAAGCAGATCTACTGAAATACACTGCTGAGGGGAGCAGTGGGTGAGACAGGAGAGATCTACTATCCCATGTGGATCACCTCCCTGGCCGGATATCGAACTCAGGGAGCAATTGCTGGCGATAGTTTGATAGCACTAAGACTTTAACCCCTGTGCCACCAGGCAGGCTCTGACATTCTCATTTTTTATTAAAAACACCACAATTATTTCCACCAAATATCCAAAATGAGCAATCTGTTCTCTCAGTTAATTAAGAAGGCATATTGATGTATTTCTTGACCTGCCATCCATACTGTAGTTATTTTAGACCACTAGTTTTGAGTCTGAATGGAATTTAGTTGATCAAGAAAAGACATAATCTACTTTCTAAAAACCACTGACAGTTAAGTTAAAAAACTCACCTCCTTGCTTAATCTCTCCAGTTGGGTCTGGGAGTCAACTAGCTTTGTCTGTACCCAGCTTTTGATTCCAGCAACAGGACAACTCTGAAGGTTAGCCTCTATGTCTTTCATGTCTTTCAGAGATGATTCCATTGTTTCTATTTCATTAACAAATGCCTGAACATAAAAAAATAAACCTGTGTTGAGTTCATTCCTATAGAAGCGGATGCCATAATTACAGTTGGCCTGCCGTATCCCTGCAAGTATTATAAGCATGAAGTCAGGAGTTTTACCTACTTAAGAATTACTGGACACAAATACACTGATTCAAAAGAATACCTGCACCCCTATGTTTATAGCAGCACTCTTTACAATAGGGAAGACCTGGAAACAACCTAAATGCCCAA
>JAGFMF010011961.1:767459-819947 GCA_019455555.1 Galemys pyrenaicus | reverse complement strand
TGATGGTGCACTGGTGAGATGGTGATGGGGAATACATGGGGATTACAATTAATGGCAAGTATATGTAAATTTTAAAATATTTTAATAAAAATAAAAATAAATAAATTATTATGAGAGAAAAAAAAAAGAAATTCATTTTACCTGGGCTCTTCATAGAGCCATCTGCCAAATTAGATTGGAAATACTTGACTCTCAGCAGGGAACAGTACTTTTAATTAATTTAGAAAAGGCTAATGATTTCATCAAATAGAAATTGCATGCAGTATTACTGGCAGATTTCATCTGTTAAATATATTTTTCATAAAGCCTCACTGTATGGCACAATAAAGAATGATATGCAATCGACGATAATGACACTAAGATAGTCATTTTAAAAATAAAAAAGCTGTTCCTAATGCGCAAGAATTGCTCTTGTTCTCTCTGTCCAAAAAGTCTATGTCATGGCCAAAAATAAAAATAGGAATACTAAAATCTGTCCTTCTTTTATTAACTATCAAGTCAAAAAAGGTTGATGATGAGAGATACTTTGGCTAGGCTTATTGTCCTATCATAGTCTTACAATTTTAATAACAGAAGCAAATAATAAAAACGATGAAGAAAATGCTATTTATTATAGCAGTTCCCCAGATCAGCAGAACTCACAGAGCACTGGTCGAGCTGCCTTTGTAGCCCTTCGGCGTCTCCGTGGACAGCCTGCTCCTTCATTAAGAAGTCTTTCACGCCGTCCCTCCACTTCTCAATGACTTTTGCATCAGCCTAAATCGAACACAATAACAAAGGGGATATTAGTCAGTGACATTCAACCTATTCTATCTCAGGATCTATTGCTATTGGGAAAAAAGGGCGATTTTTCAAAACTTTGATAGCATCATTTTCATTTATTTTATTTCTTTTTTAAAAATTGCCAGCTCTGAAATAATGATTTTCTTTATTCTTGACTAAAGAGATGATAGCTTAGTGGTGAGTCTAAATATCTCAAAACACACTCCCGTGAACTTAGTTTTCTTGCTTCAGTGTGAACTCTATTTATGGTTCAAAATTTAAAAATTTAAATAACAGAAAAAAATGCTTTGCTGGGTGTAATCAGCTAAAAAAAACTTTTATTCTCATATAATGTAAGACATAGTTTCTTCTAAAGGCAGCTACTCCAAGCAGGAATAAATAAATAGCATAGTGAAGAGAACACAACAGATTGATTTCAGTTCTGCTGTTGAACACCGTGTTATCTGAGAACCCGGTAACTTTCTTTTACCCACCTTCTACTAAAGTGAATCCAGGTATTATGGATGGTGCGGAGGGGTCAAAATCAAATGATACCAGAAACAATTTGCAAAGAGAAGCAGATTTCAGGGAGGCAGTATATTGGAACTGGACCATAAAGGAGAAAAAACATCCAAGTTGGGTTCCAGTTCTAGAGTAAAGTGAGACGCATGGCTTTGCAAGACCTTCCTGTCTATGTGACTGACCAGTCTGATTTGTTCATTTCCCTTGTATTGAGCTAAGTAAGTGTGTCCCTGTACCTTCTCCAAGTCTCTGCTTTCCATTCATCCATAGGAATGGAAATAAACTGACCCTCCTGTTCTGAAAAGATCTTTGGATTTGAAAGCAGTCACTGTGTCTTCCCCGAGTATACTGGGTAAGCATTCCCAGCCCTTTGGCCACGTTTCCAGGAGCCAGGACACAACAGCCAGGTGCCGCACTTACACTATAAGCAACATGATCAAGAAACCACCTCAATTTTTGAATATCCAGAACCGATTATCCTTATAAAATTGGACTGAATGACAAAGATGGAGCCAAACTGGCATTCGCCACGTGGGTAGTACACACATGAAATACTAAAGAAAACTTAAGTTTTCTTTTTACAGAAGGTTTTTTTTTTGTTTGTTGTTTATAATATTCACAACAGTATGGTTTTAATAACAGCAGCAAATAATAAAGATGATCATATTTATATATATTTACATTATATATATATTAAGTGTTGCCTTGTTATGTTAACTATAATTAGCGAACAATACAACAAAAGCAAGCCAACAAAAAGATTTGAACTTTTGGTTTTTCTCTTTTTTTAATTTTATAGCTTTTTTTCTCATTAGATTTATTTAATTATATTTGACATCATTTGTAGTCCCCAGGGAGCTCCCACCACATTCCACCCGTGCACCATCACCTCAGTCCCTTGTGCTCTTTCTGCCCTCATCCCCATCTTTGCCCTCCCTCCCTCCATGTTCCCTTTGGTCTATCTTTAACCTTTTGATCTTGTTGAGTTTGTTTGTTTGTTTTTGGTTGTAGTTCCCCATTTCCTTGAGCTTTCCCTTGTTTTTTTGTTTTCTACTTTTTTATTTTTTGTTGTACTTGTTCTTTCACATTCCTCTTAAAAGTGAAGCCATTCAATATTTTTCTCTTGCCTTCTGACTTGTTTCATGGAGTATATGAATTTTCAGTTTTTCTGCCTTAGTCCTGGTTATTCCTCCCAGTCTGCTCTTATCCACAAATCTGGGAGGTAGGAATCCTTTATTTTGTGGAATTTTGAAATTCACTTTTGGTATTTTTCCAGGTGAAAAAAAAATGCCAATGACAGTGTCCACCCAAGCATTTCCCCAGAAGGGCAGTATGTCATTCATTAATCACAAACTTTCAACTTAGCTTTTAAACCACAGGAAGCTACATTTTATTAGCAGCTAACTAGCTTTCTATTTTGTCTTATAAGGTCAGGGAGATTTTCTCAGACACTTTACTATAATCAAGACTTGCCCCAAATGACAGTTTGTGAGAATTATGTGTGCAGTAAATGAGTGTACTGGAAAGATACAACTCAATCAATCTATTTATCTAATAACCTAGTATTCCTCCTCCAGTAATAAAAGAAAGCAGCACTTAAAGAAACAAGTCTTGACATGGCCTGTTTGCGGTGTTCCTGTTGATTCCTGTGACCCCCCCACATTCTTTCCTAAGCACAAGTAAGCTCTCTGGTCCGTCATTTATTTTACAGTTTTTCCAGGAATTGATATCAAGTTTACTGTTCTAGCTTCTAGAACATAATCTGCCCCTTTAATCAGGAAATTCATCCATCTCCATTTTTCTGGCATTTCTCATAAGCATAATGTAATGTTATTATCATGGGTTAAAACCTGATGGTTAGTGGAATGAAGACCTAGGCACCTGGAAGATGTGTGGAGTTTTTCCATTTGACTCCTAATCAGGCTCCAAATTCCCACGCTACACTTTTAAGCATGGAGGGCCACTCTCCGGTAAAGACGCGGAGAAAATGCTTCTGTGGTGAGGCCTTTCTCCTACTAGGATTATACCACTGAGGCAATCAGCAAGCACGTCCTCATCCCTCCTCTTCCAAACAGCCCTGGAAGTCCTCTCGCTCACCCTTCACTCTGTTCTCTGACCTGTCTCTGTCCTCGTAGGCCCATGATGTTCTTACTATGGCCACCTGGTGACACACCTCTTCTGTTTGCTCCAGCAGTCAAAGATCTTACCAGAGAAGGTGCTGGAGGAGATACTCTGCTGGCAGGGGGTGGTCAGGTGTGCAAAAAGATAAAAGCGCTAAGTGAGAAGAAGCTGGAGCACAGAGAGAATTCATGAAGAACGTTTATTCACCGTCCACTTAACGTGTCGACACTCTCTATACTCTTTCTCTCCATTCTGAACTCAAGAACTTAAGGATTCAGGGCAGTATTACTGTTGCGTAACTGGGAAATTCATTAAATCTAGTTTTGAAGAGGAAAACGAGAGTCTTTTAGGCCAAAGATGTTTTGAAATGTATACAGGAGCGTTATATCCCAAGGAGATTGAATCAAAATCAGTCTTGGCAAAACAAGCAGTCTCAGCAATCCTACTTGTTGGCATGAGAAGGGAAGTATGAGGACAACTCGCCCTCTCTCTGAGCTACACAGATCCAGGTGAGGCTCCATAAGGAGGAGTGGCCATGGGGAAGACATGTCTGCATAAGCATCCGCTTCCTGTCTGTAATTGCTACCCACGGTAATGTTTGGTGTAGCCTGTAACTCTTTAAAAGTAACTGCCTCAAGCAAATATAAAATGACCAATATGGTAGTTTGAAAAGCCAAGTATCAAATAATCTAGCTTGGAAAAATCAAAATGATGTGTTTGGCCATCAGCACTCAAAAGCAGTGACTTGGAAGCACTGGGATAAGCAACACCTTACCCTGGAGTCACAGAAAAGGAATGTGAGGTCACTAATACTTTAACCTTAACCCTATCACACCCCACGCCCAACCCCCCGGCCAATACCCCAAGCTAGAGAAGGAGGTAATTTAAACCTTGATAACTCTGGATGTACAACAAAAAGATTCCAAGCTACACAACTATCTCCAAGATTTTGCTAAATTCTTGGCATTTTCTTTTGCTCTTCCCCCAGCTGTTGGAATGTCCACCACTTCTCAGCAGTGATTTCTAACATAAGACATAGGCCAAAAAACAGTGAAACCCAAATTAATACAGTAATTTAAAGTAATAGGGTTTCTATTTCATTTGGTTTTGTAATACTCATTAACCTCAAATCACTCTTTAAAAAGTGTTTCCTCATTTCGTGGGGAAGACTGGGGATAACTTTGCTACTACAATTATCTGAAACTTCATTTTTCTTAAAGCTGTGATTTATCTCATTTAGTAAAGTAAAATGCATTCCAAATGAGAAACAAAAAAACCTTTATGAAATAATTATATCAATGACACGTTACCCAGGAGGCATTCAATCAGCCATACTGCATATTACTCTTATAAAGTATTTACCATTTAATTGTTCCCTGCAAGGCTTTCCAAGCCATTCCATTCCTGCAGTGTTCCCAAGCTCCTGCAGGACCCCTCCTGTGCTATGTACGAGCACATCTGTAGGTGTGTGCCTTCAACCTGAAGGACTGTGACGTAAGGGCACTGCCATCAAAGATTACCAGGCACTGCAGTCTTACAGATACAACCTCCCTAGAGAGGCTTAGTAAGTGACAAGATGTCAAAAGGGGCCCACAGAGACATCATACTCACATCCCCTCACTTGCTGGGTGCCCCTCACTTGCTGGGTGCCTTGGGGAGAGACACCCCAGAACAGCAAAATAATAAAAAGTGGCCTGAGATAGGGTTACTGTGAAGAGACAGCAGGACCATAGAGGAGGGAATCATTATCTGACTGTGGGCATGGTGGTGAGCAAGGTGGAAGGCGGCTCGTAGAAGTTCATCCACACAGCTGCCTTCAACTGGGTGCTTTTCTGGAACATTCCCACTAGCCTCTCACCCTTCAGCAGAGCAGCTAGCCGGGGATCAAACCTGCACTGCTATGCCGCAAATGCTTCACAGTGTGGTGCTCAACCTGCTGTGCCACCAGGGAGGCCTCAGTTCATTCTTAAAAGATGAGCTAAGAAGAGGCTGTAAACTCCTAAGACTAAGCAGTTGTCCAGGGTTATCTGTGTTGTGACCACCGCAGCCTCCCCACCTGACTCAGCTTACAGAGGGTCTTTGGTGAAGGGGCAAGAGCTAAGAGCGGGCTATGCACATACTTTGTCTTCATGGCAAAGACAGCCAGGTCCATCCAGAAGTGGCACTTCCTGGAGTCAGCATGGAAGGTGAGTTCACAGGGAAGAGTTTGGAAGAGGAAGTCAGATCTATAATTTACTGAGATTGTCAGGACAAGAGATTACAGGAAGGTCTGAACACAACAGGAAGGATTTGGGGGAAGGAGGGATCTGAAGGGGTAGGAGCAGTGGGGAATATAAGACAAAATTTAGTGCAGGCCCCAGGGATGAGTTTACGATTCCCAGTCTTATGGCACTACCAGCAATCTTGAGAGCAAAATGAAGTAATACAAAATGTCCTGAACACAAAGATACTATTGCTGGGTATATCTATCAGCAGCCTCTTGGGACTTTGTAATAGTTAATCCCCATAATTCAAAAGAAATCCTGTCAGTAAAACCAGAAAAAATGATCTTTGTCTTGTATTTTTAAATGTTTTCCTACATTTAAATGTAGGAATGGGAAAACTTTCTGTAAGGTAGTTTTTAAAAACACCAACTGATAGTTTCATTCCTTAAATGCAGGAATTGAGGTCATGATTGTGGCATGCAACAGATTTTTAAAAAGAAGAATTGACGAATGTACATGACTAAGACACTGTGAATAAGAACAAATAGGACCAATTTCTCCCTGTAAAAAAGCAACCAGCTATGACAACAAGGGAAATGTAGGTAAATGAGGAACTTACTATTTTTCTACAAATAACACAAAACCAAAATTGGCACACTAATAACAAAATCATCCTACAAGTATTGTAGGAAGGTAAGAAAAGAGAAAATACATAACTAAGAAAATATTTGCACAGTTAAAATGTGTTGTCGGTGGAAAGCATTATTATATTGAGTAATGAGATTCAATATTCCAAGTCCATGCATTAACCTACTATCTATTTAAATATTCCTCATGGAGTTCTAATATCCTTTGTTTCTATTATTGTAGATAATTCCCCTGAACTAGTAATATTCACAAGCTTTGTTTTATTTTCTTTGATTCTGTTAAACTCAAGCAAGGATTATTATTAATATTAGTTGACTCAAGGAAAGGAAATAGTACTAAGGATGAAAGGAAACTCTAAATATTCCTTCTAAACACGTCTCTATTACTCAATTTCATCACAATAAACAGACTTTATGTATTATTTATATGCTTAAAACTGCATATTAAAAATGAACAAGTCAACTTTGTTGTTCCTAAGAAACATAATACATTAGCATTGAATCAAAAATCTACTGTCTAAAATCATGACTTAAAGATAAGTAAAACTCAAAGGCCAAAAAATTATATAGCAATGGTACATACATCATGGAATACTACACAGTCATAAAAAAGATGAGATCTTGACATTTGTAACAGCATAGATAGACCTAACTCAGAAGGAGAAAGACAAATACCATATGACTTCACTCATTTGTGGAAGACACAAGGAGAAAAAAAGAAATGAACAACAAGAAAAATTCACAAACCTTTAAACTCTGACAAGAGAATGGTGGTTACCAAAGGGGAAAGAGGAAGGCGAGAATGAGTAGAAGGGGACTAATTGATGGGTGACGGATGATGACTTGAAATTTGGTGGTCAGTGTGATATGATATATATAATCCCTGAGGTAGGAAAATGTACCCTTGAAACCTATAGAGTATTGAAAACTAATGTTATCTCAATAAAAAGAAAAGGAAACTATATAATAAGAAGGGGAAAACTTGCTAACCTGCAAATGAATTTTTAGCATGATTATTTAATATCTCTAGGAAGGTGGGGAATTAAAAGTTTTTCTAAGTGAACTGTGAGTAAATAACAAGCAATTCTTTTTTTCTTTAAAGATTTACTTATTTATGCATACAAGAACTGGGGTACAGGCCAGAGGTGTGGGGGGTGAGAGGATTCACCAGAGACAGAGTGAGGAACAGAACAGGCAGACAGACTGAAATACACTGCTGAGGGGAGCAGTAGGCGAGGCAGGAGAGGTCTGCTGTGCCATATGGGTCCCCTCCTTGGCCAGTGGCAGGGATCAAACTCATGCTGCAGTGGCTGTGGTTTGCTTCACAGTGAATTGCTTAACCCACTGCACCACCAGGGAGGGCCTAATAACAAGTAATTCTTTAATAACAGGTATTTCCTTAAAAGAATTTAGAATTTTTAAATATATACTTTAATAAAGAAATTGCATAATTAGGAAATAAAGACACTGTCAATCTTGTACTTAGTACATAAAGAACAAATAAAAAAAATAACTGGACATACAAGTCTGTTGCTGTTATAACAAAAAAAAATCTAAATAATGAGATACATGCTTGATGGGGGATATTTTAATAGAAATAAGTTTGGCATGCATTCCTGCTAGCCACTTAAGGTACCTGGATATGCTTCATTAGTAACCACAACCTACTAAGGCCTAAGACTGGATTGCCATAACCACAGGAATCTCTTTTATTATTTGGATAAACATTTATTCTCTTTAAATTCTGTATTTAAATATGAACACACATTTAGCTAACTCTAAAATATACTTTTAAGAGTCAAAAAAATTAATCTTTGGGTTAATCTCTCCATCTGAATGTTTCGTAACTATATCTCAGATTTAAATTTGAAAACAAAGCAATGATATTTCCAAAAGTTGGGAAATGTATTTCATAATGACTCCACCCCCAGTGCTGCTGACATTTTGGGTATTTCTTTTGTTGTGGGAGCTGTATATGGAAGATGTCTGCCCGCCTCTCCCCACTAAACACGACAAGCACCCACTAACCCCCACTACTGTGGGAACTAAAAATATACCCAATCATTTAAAATGTCCTTTGGGGGGCAAACTCATTCCTGATTGAGAACTACTAATAATTCAAGCATTGGATTGGACCAGAACCAAAAATTTTAGAATCATCAATACAATAATTTCGGTTTTTATGTTTGGATAGAATTACAACAAAAAACTGAAAAGACCCACTCACAAAATTAAATGAGTCAAAAATCTTAAACTACACATAATATACTTTGAAATTAATAAATTATTCTAGTGAGATTTCAGTATAACATTTTAGCTTGCACACACAGAAAACTACTTCCTTTCTGTACTGCACCACATTCATTCTTCATTCTCCTTCTGGTCATTCACTGAAATTGTCTACTGGCCCTCCACCTTAATGGTCACCAGTCTTGTCTATGTTGCTGGGTCTCTTCACACGATCTGTAAAATTTACAGTTCTCTTCTACCACGTGTTTAAGGGACTTTATTTTCAAAAGTTTTTTCATGATTTGTCTTTATTTTCAAACTTTGCACTTTTTTTTTTTTGTGGTCTCCCATACTTTGGAGCTTTATGTATAAGGAGTTTTGAACTTAGTGTTCTGTCATCAAAATAATTTTCTTTATTTCTTTTTAATTTTTTAAATTTAATTATGCATACAAGCACTGGGGTACAGGCCAGAGGTGCGGGGCGTGGTCAGAGAATCCACCAGACAGTGGGGAACAGCACAGGTGGATCGACTGAAATACACTGCTGAGGGGAGCAGCGGGCAAGGCAGGAGAGGTCTGCTGCGCCATGTGGGTCCCCTCCCAGACAGCGGCAGGGATTGAATGCATGCTGCACAAACTTTGCACTTTTTAAGCAATTTATGCTTTACATAAATTCTCTTGGGATCTAAATACTAGTGTGTGTGTGTGTGTGTGTGTGTACACAAAGGATGGATGGATAGACAGACTAGACAGAAAGACATGGACAGACACAAAGATATGAATACACACACACATATGTAATTTTTAAATCTAAATCTTTTATTACTGATCTCATTTCAGTCTCTAGCTTCCCAGTGCCTCCTTATGAGGTCATTGTGCATCCCTAGATATACTTCCAGAATACTGCCTGGCACAGAGAAGGCTCCCAATTAAAAAAAAAAAAAAACTGTTTCAAATACACAGCTACCTGTATTTCCTACAGGCTCCTCACCCTGAAACAGTATTTTGACCATTTTTAAACAATTTCACTTATCATCAAGGTTCATATTACCTCTACCAAGAAGCTTTTGTAGGACAAAAGGAAATAAACATGTTCTCTAGCATATTAAAGATATAACTTTGGAAAACAAATTATAAATCCCAGATAAATAAATTTTAAAAATGGGGTTAGAAGGAATGCAAATCTCTCTCTCTCTCTCTCTCTCTCTCTCTCTCTCATACACACACACACACACACACACACTTGAGTTTATCACGGTAATTTCTATTTATTGTGTAATAAACTCAAACCCCTAATGGTAATGGTCTCAAATTTTTGACTTACCTCAAAAGTTCTGAGCCTAGGCATAATTTCTTCAAGAAAATGCAAATCTTTGGAAACTCTGACCCTTAGTTTGTTCCACTTTGCTTGAACATCATCAAATTCTTGCTTACATATTTTTTCTACATCTGGTAAAATATTTTTCTCCAAAGTCTTCTTTTCTTCTGCAAGTTTATATAATGTAGGTTTTTGATTCTCAAGAAACTCATCAAAGGCCTAAAAAAAAAATTATTAAAATTACACACAGTAATTCTTACAGATGTAATAATATGGAGTATAAATTGTCAAATGTCGCTTTTTAAAAACTTTTTATATATGGGCTTTTAATAATGAACTTAATGTAGTATATTGGTGTTGGCATGTAATGAGGCATACCTGAAACTTATATAACGTTATAAAGCAATATTAATTCAATAAAAAATTTAAGTAAAAAACATTTGATAGAAAGATGGGGAAAAATGATGAAAAAATTAAGCATAATCAAAAAGTAAAAGTTTTTCTTTCTATCCAATGAAAGAGCCATATATCCTAAGATGAGAGAAGCATTTATATTCAACCTCAGTTCAAGCTAGAGTCTTCATTTTTTAAAGATGTTTTCACATGTCATTAATAGGTTGAAAATATCAGTCTAACTACAACAGAAAGAGAAAATATGCATTAATTCTATGAAAAATATACAGTAAATTTGCTACATTCTATATGAAGTATAGTAACTATAGTGACTAACCTTCTAATTAAAAAGAACTCGTTGACCAATTTTGACCCAAAAAAATGACAATTATCTCAAATTGCTGAAAAAAATATTTGAAATGAGTTATTAAAAATAACTCCAGACCACTAAAAACCAAAATACATGTTACCTTTCTCTCTTGCAGGGCCTCCTCCACCTTTGTAAGATCATTCAAGACACTCAAAGACATCTGAGCCTTATTTTCCAGATCATTTAGCAAATCCCTTAATGTTTTCAGGGTTTCCAGATAAGCATATCCAGGTTGGCTCTTCAGTTCTGTTTATTTAAAAGTGTTTACTTTGAGAAAAATAATGTTACAAACCTGATATTATATCTGCCATTGATTTAACACACAGTAAGTGAATTCTAATATGAGCAAAGTCAAACTTCATAACACGAATTTGAAAAAGCTCTCTGCTAGCTACAGAAACAAGTCTCTGCCCTGGCGTTTCTGAGAGCCAGAGCCTCACTTCTGTGCATGCTGATGTGTGGGTGGCGTCACCCAGGAATCTGCTACCCTTCGTCTACATCTCATCTCGTCTCCCTGAAGGTGGTAACACAGAGCTCCCTTTGTCCCACACACCCACTTTGTCCCCGATAAAGAAAGCAAAGATCCTCTCAGCCAGTCTTCGTCTAATCTCAAGCCTGTGGACACACTGCCATCTCCAGAGCTGTAGACAGGACCCAGGGACACACAGCTGTCCTGACCTCAGAGACAGAGACACAGAGCCAGCCGCAACGTCCACTCCAGCCCCCGCCACCAAAGTCACAAGCCAGCAACGCACGTGGAGAAAGGAAGGAAGAGCTTTTGAAGCATAAAGAGGTAAAGAGAACTAGCAACAAACATTAAGAAACTAGCAGCATCAGTCACAATAAGCAACAGGTGGACACAACTCAGATTTCCACAGACACACAACTGGGTTAACAGAAAGTGGAATATTCACGGGATGGAAACTTATTCAGCCCTAGGAAAAAAAATACAGAAATTCTGACACATGCTACCATATGCACGAACTCTGGGATATTATGCTAAGAGAAATAAGCCAATAACAACAACCACCAAAAAAAAAAAAAAAAAACTACTGAAGCCTGGTATCTAGAATAGTCAAATTCATAGAAGGAAAAATTAGAAGGTTGGAATCTGGGACTGGAATTTAGGGGTAAATGGAGAGATGCTGTTTAATGGGGACAGAGAGGCAACTTTACAAGATGAAAAAGTTCTGGAGATTGTACTACAGCACGGATACATTCAACACTGCTGGACTCGATACTGAAGAGGAGTTAAGGCGGTAAATGTTATATGAATTTCACAACAATTAAAAATAAATAAATTCTTAAAGTTTAAAATTAAGAAATTAAAATTTTTTAAATGTTTATTGAGTTTTGTTAAAACCAAAAGCATATTTTAGGACAGTAAATTGAAAAATGGTACTGGCAAAACATGTTGCTCTTGATGAACAAAAATATGGCATCCAAATGCCTTTCCAGAATAAAGGAAGCCTAACACATTTGCCGACCATGCACACACAGAGATTTTACAAGTCATTACATAATCTGTTTTTGCAGTAAGTAAGGGTATGTTTAAATATATAGCTTTTCAGCATGCACCACCCATAGCTTTACATAATACAACTCCTGACTTAAACGAAGGCTGAGAGGAAAATACATAACATATGAAAAATAAGGTTTCAAACCCTTTCAGTTAACTTTCCAAAACTAAGTTTATTCCAAAAGTAAAAACCCATTAGTTTTTCAAACATTGAAAGAGGAGCAAAAGTTGGTTTAAAAGATGATAAAGCTAAATTTAAACCATTTTGGGTAAGCAAAATTAAGTGATCGTTCACTTTTGCCCTACTAGTAATAATACTAGCTGACCTCCTTGAATGAAAAGAAAAAAAAAAATAATGCACTTAAAAAGACTCTCTAAAAATTATCCTACCCCATTAACATGATTTTAAAATATACTTTTGGTTTATATACACGTGAATCCAGGAAATAGTCTGAATATACTTTCATAGCTGGAACAAAGGCAGAAACAGAAGAAAACAGAGTTGAACTGTTGCAAAACAAGTAAATGTACCAAACATTAAGAAGTAATTCTTAGGGGCCTCGTTGGTGGCGCAGTGGGGTAAGCAACGCACTATGAAGCAAATCGCAGCCACTGCAGCACGAGTTCAGTCCCTGCTGCCAGCCAGGGAGGGGGGACCCACATGGCGCAGCAGACCTCTCCTGCCTCGCCTGCTGCTCCTCTCAGCAGTGTGATTCGATTGATCTATTTCTTCTGCTCCCCACT
This sequence comes from Galemys pyrenaicus, assembly GCA_019455555.1. NCBI lineage: Eukaryota > Metazoa > Chordata > Mammalia > Eulipotyphla > Talpidae > Galemys > Galemys pyrenaicus. Next base: position 807,118 of record JAGFMF010011961.1, on the reverse strand, counting down.
CTATCTCTGCTGGATCCTCTCACACCCCACCCACACTTCTGACCTGTATCCCAGTTCTTGTATGGATAAATAAATAAATCTTTAAAAAATAAAAAGTAATACTTAAACTAAGACAAACTGGGGGGTACTACAATCACGTCAGAAGAAAGTGAAGTAAATGGGTTTACCATTCTCCAGCTGTTGCTGAAGGCCCTCTAAATCCTGTTGCACAGCTTGGTAGTGGCCCAGAAAGCTATCAAAAGCATGCTGGACAAAGTCAGGGGCCGAGGGCTGTGACTTCAGGGCCAAGCATCTTGCACGCAGTGTTTCAATTTGGGGCTGGAGGCCATGGAGGTTTGTCAATGCCCGCTGGGGAAGAGAAAACAATCACAGAATTCGCTGGTGACAGGAACATCCTGACAGAATGCTAACAAGAACAGAATTAGCCTAATTTATCTTTAAATGCTGGACGGGGCACAGAATTGATTTACATTCCAGATGGCCGGCTCCTTACCTGACAGGAGTCCCGCGCACAGGGCAAGGGCCGCTGGGGAGAGCCTGCAGGGAGAGCCTGTTGGGCCCCAGCCTTTGTCCTGATGATTTTCTCAAGCTCCTCGAGTTGCCGAAAGTAGGTGGTGATATCTTCTTGCAGCTGAATCTTTCGTGCCACTTCTTCCAGCTGCTGAGTTAGAGTCTTCCACTCTGACTGTATCTTCTCCAGAACGCTTTTTATTTCTTCAGTAGGAAGACCTTCTACACAGACATGAAGAATAAGCATATACTTCATGAGATTTGCAAAACTAGTTTGGGGTTTCCTGTGGACATTCTGACATAGTCAAATGTCCCTCCCTAAGTCCCTTTTAACACAAGCACAAAAAATCATAATAATGAACTTAGAAATAACTGTTCAATTCCTTGAGCAAATTAGAAGAGGTAGAGCTTGAAATCGTGGTCTGGATGTGGCAAAAGCACAGCAAAAGAGAACCAGTCACTGCTTTTCTATAGGATATGTCTCCATTCTTGTGTCCTCCTACTCTGCCAGTTTCTGGTCTAAATCAGAGACAGTGAGTGAACAGTCCAGACTCATCTGGGTTCTGACATCAGAAGGTATATTCTCTGTCATCAGATAAAAGGACAGTTGACTAGAAAAACTAGGAGGCAGCTCAAGGTTTTGGTGACCAAACCAGAGTCCTCTGAATTGCAAAAAGGATGACAAGAATCCCTAATGCTGGGAGCGCCCTGGTGAGTGGGTGGAGGGACATCAAACCAGCGCCCAGGCCACACTACCAGCAAGTCCACTGAGCAGAGACCCGTGGACACCCAGGTATCACCGCAGCAGGAAGGCCATCAAGCTAAGAAACACGTCAGAACAAATATGTGACATTTGTTACTGGTTTTATAGTGGGAACACACCAATTGTGGGGTTTTTTTGTACATTACATCTTCAGAACGTATTTCTCATATATAATTTTGTCTCATTTTGAGAGGTAGAAAATATTCATAGAAATAAGTTTTATATATACCCACATATAACTTTATATATTTAGATGTGTATATTGAAGTATTTATATTATGTGATATAGTATCTATATTTATATTATATAATACAGTATATATTATAAAATGTATTATATGATACAAGTGTGTGTGTGTGTGTATATATATATTAAAATAAGCTTTACCGTGGTCCTTCCTTTAGCATAAAATACCATCAATTTTTTTAATATTACTAAAAAATAATAGCTTTAAAATGACTAAGAGAAAGTATCATCATTACTAAGAAAGTAGTTTCTTAAACCTACTAAAAAAAAAAAATCTATGCCCATCCTGGCAAGGAATCTCTTCTGTGAGCAGCATGCACGATGAAATGATGGGCTTAACATCTTTATTATCAGAGGAAAAGTGCAATAAAGCAATCGTGTTTTGTAAACATATGGGAAGATTCCAGGGTAATGAGAAATTCAAAAAATGGTACATAAAACAAAAGGCTACTTAGAAGGAACAGATGGTGTATTTATAAATTTCTGCATCACACTGTACTCTAGGAAAATTAGAATTGCGAACATGGCATCACACAGTTTGAATATATCACCATGTCTGAAGTTCACCGTCCACCAGCATGTAGATAAAGGAGTGGCTGACACGGGGTAAACACGCACACCACAGTCCAAGTTCAATTACCCCTTTAATGGGGTCATAAGCAAAACCAATCTCCATTTTCCTAGCAAACTATCTGAGCAATGACTGCACTTCCACAGGGTCATTTCTACTGAAAATGGACGAGAAGTAACACCAGCCACTTCATTTCCATGCCAGGGTAATTGATGCCAAATGAGAGAGAAAATTCATCTGGTAAATAAAAGGTTTGAGGTAGAAAATAACCAACACCACTGAGAAAACAGGTAAGAGGCAGTCGCTTTAGGTACTAGGAAAACTGAAAATTCTTCAATTGCTTTTTTAGTCACTGACAAAGGCTCATGATTTGCTCATTTTGCTCCCTCAGTTCTAAATTTTAAGTTTCACTGCTCTAAGCAGTGAAAAAATATTTGGGGGTTGTCAAGAAAAGTCATGACTTTTTTTTCTACTTTTCAAGCAAAAATGTATCATGACTTTTCCAACAATCCAATATGAATTGGATAGATGTCAAGTAATAACTAAAATTCAATTTGCTTAAGAAAGGAAAAGTATACATTGTCTTTTCAAATAATTGTTTTGCTCCCAAAGCTCCAGGGTTATAACTTTTCTATTTCTACAAAATATCTAACTCTTAGATGACTAATCACAAGGCAGACTTGGTAGCTTAACATCTACTTAATTATATAGAAGGGATGAATGTAACATTGACTTTACACTTTTCAGTATAACACTACTGGATCATAGAAAATGTCTATAAAGCTCCAGATTCCACAGGCTCATATACTTTGCAGTCATAATGGGCTGCCATTCACAAAATCACTCCATTCAAGTGACTCTCTTCTCTGTTACATTAGTTGACAAACCCCAGGAATAAGATAAGCTAAACAAGAAAACCACATGTTGCACAGCGTCGATGAAAATCAATCCAAACAGATGACTTCATTTTAAAAACACTTTCATGCCATATGAGATATCACAACACTTAATTCAAATGCATTAGGCACAAAGTCCTATCAGACTTCACTGTGGCAGGACTTTTGAAGCAGTCTGAGGAAAACAATGACACAATTATTTGAACAAGTTTTACTAAAGAATTGGCATGCTTATCTAATGGAATGGAATTGTTTATCTGCCTTCTTACCTTAACAAACTCTGGCCAAATTACATGCTATAAAATAATTTCTTCTACATTAAATTTCTTCTACATTCTTCTACATTCTAAATAATTTCTTCTACAGTCTTCTATTAATTACAATGTGATTTATTATAATTTTTTAATTTTTTGGGGGGGCAGAATAGGAGCCAGAATCATCCAACTGTGCTTTCATTTCTGTTCAACATTTCTGATTTTACAATAGCAACAGGATTAGTGAAATGTAGATAAGTAATATATAACACTGTAAATTTGCATTGGAATAATGCATAAAAACGGACAAAAGTTAGGGAGATTTAAAAAATCACTTTCATTCTCTCATTAACTCCCTCAAAAATGAAAACATTAAGCTCAAAACAAGGAGAGCCTATTCAAATCCATGCCCTTCCTTCCTAGTGTCTCACCACACCCTAAAAAAATGTTAATAAATTATGTCTTAAAATAAACAGAATCAGAAATAAGTAAATAATATATAATTAGAGTCCGCCGGTGAATGCATTCCCATACCTACCAACATTCAAGAAAAATGATAATGTGAAATATATGATTTCCTATAATCAACTGTACATTAGATTACAAAATTCATTCATTTACAAAATCTTGTAGATTCTCAATTATCCCCCTTGGTCTTTGGTAGCATCTCACATGCACTAAGTTTCCAGAGTATACATTTTAGCAAAGTATGTAGCAAAAGCCACAATCAGCTAGGGAACACTCACTTTCTACAAGAGGAAGCAAAGAAACAAGAGAGTTACTTGACTCACCCAAGGACACAAAACTAGGAAAGGCTACGGGAGACCCCAGGTCTCCCCTTTCTCAACTGACTGCTCCTCTCACTATACCATATTACCTCTCACCAACTTCTCTCTTATTGTCTTCCCCACCAGTCTGAGAACACTGATTCTGTACACTAATGAAAAGACACAGAAGGAAGGCAAATTTAATATGCAGACTCACAACTCACATTCACACCAGACGGAATCTCAAGCTACCATGTTGATGGAGAAGAGAAGAATGTTTGACTGTAACCCATATAAATTCAACTCACAGTGAAATTACTGAAAGAATCAGAATGTCAAGAGAAATTCTGGAAAGTGTGTCTTCGTCCTTGGGTCTCTTTAAGAAAATACTTGAAGGAGCACTCTCCCAGGGGGTACCCAAACCCAGGGTACCCAAAACATTTAACTAGGGTAAATTTTGAGTGGGAGGGTAAAAAAGGAGGAAGGGAGGGAGGGCGTGGAAAGGGAGGGAAGGAGGCAGGCAGGAAAAAGCTGAACTATACTAATAATCTATGACAGCGGTGCATATGCACAATTTCTAAACAAGTGGCATAAACTGGACATATACATAGTGTGTGTGTGTGTGTGTGCCCAAGCATTTATAGAAATAAACTGGCATATTTTTTGAAAAGCAGGTGGAAAACTATTCTACTTTCTTTTTAAGTCGTTTTTAGGTATGAGGGGGATAATATAATCAAAAAGGATGAGGTTTCACAATCTTCTAAAACAATGCATTTTAACTGTTCTGCTGAGGTATCATACAGTTTTATTTAGATTCCCTGACCCTATAAAACAGCAGAACACCTTTGCTTTTATCTGTTTTATTTAATCAGCTTCAATATAAAATTTCATTTGAAAGATTCTGCTGCCTATAAGAAATTTTAAAAACCACTTTTCTAGCAAAAGGGTGTTTTCAAATAAATATTTAATTGGTTAAACTTTAAATATTATTCAACACCACCATCTATGAAAATACCAAAAAAAAAAAAAAAATGGCAAGAGTCTTACCTTTTCCCATATGCTCCAGAAGGATCTGTCCAGCTTGGTTGAATTCATCTAGTCTAGGGCTTCTCTCTCTCTGCTCTTTCTCTAATCCCTGTAAATAAAGTTCCAATATACAAATACTTCAAACTTTCTTCTCAATACAACATTGATGCTACTTTAATTATAGTGTCTAAAGTTCTTCCCACATTCTCTTTAGGTATTACTGTCAAAGTTTACTTAATCCAGACTACTCTTCAGAGCTCCAGAGATGATAAATTTTAAAAGGCACATTAGACCAAATAACATAAAGCTTCCATTTCTTTTATATGTAAAACATTTTACACTATGAGTTCCTATCAAGAGAAATTTGTTGAAATTAGTGTCTTAAATCCAGGATATCAATTCACATAGCCTCAGTATGTGCCATACCATAAAAAGACTACTTTGAGTCAAATGAGCTGAATGTTATGACATTCAAAAAATAATCAGGGAAAGAGAGAGATGACGTATTTGGTGCCTCAATGTCATCTGTTGGTTGTTTACATTACATCAAGGGTCTAACTGACACAAACCTCAATCACAAGATAATTCACACATAATTTTTAAATATGACAATATGCTAGCAACACCCAAACTAAAAATGACAGTTTTGTTTTGAGAAGTGACTCTTATGTTAATTTGTTTGTTTGTTTGTGCATACAAGAGCTGGGATACAGGCCAGAGTGGAGGAGGTAAGAGGAGTCACCAGAGACAAAGTGGGGAACAGAATCCACAGGCTGACTGAAATACACTGCTGAGGAGAGCAGCGGACAAGACAGGAAAGGTCTGCTGTGCCATGTGGGTCAGCTCCCTGGCTGGGGATTGAACTCATGCTGTAATGGCTGCAGACAGCCTCATAGTGCTGTGCCTCAACCCCCTGCACTACCAGGGAGGCCCTGTTATGTTAATTTTAACATTCATGTCCCTGTGGTTTGATATTCTCAATGTTCCTACATCTCAGGGCCAGAACTGGTAGGAAAGGGCTGAGCAAAAACATGGAAACAACATGTGTGTATTGTTTTCATCCAACAACGCGGGCACACATGCAGTCAGGATTTTAAATATTCTCCCACCTCACAATTCCCAATTAATAATTGTTCACTGATGCACTTTTCAAGAAGTATTCCTAGTTGCAGAATCAAAACTTCTAGGTAACCTACATTATTTCATCCAAACTACTCAGAGAAAAATCCCACTTCTTATGTCTATAATACGTGAACACTGGCAAATAAATTCAGCTATCCTATTGTGACACTCACAAGCTTTAATGGAATAAAATAAAACCACCAATTTCAGTATCAATTAATAAGAAATATTAACAATAGACTATAACAAAAGGTATTTATTTCTGTTAAACTATGTATCAGTGCAAAAAGTCACCATCAAACTGAGAAAAATTATCACCTGCCCTACATAAACTGATTTTTACCACTATTTCCAGTCATGGTAGACAGGACTACAGATTGTCCACCAAATTCATCACCGTAACAAGGTATCCCTTCACGAAAACAAAATTAATGCATTCTGCCTCATTTTTGAGAAAAATTTGAATTTAAAAGCAATGATGAATTTTGTTTTCATTCTACATTTTTCCAACCCTTTGGTATCTATTACTACTTATCTGAAACAACAAATGAACTTATAAATATTAAAGGAAAAGCAGGACCTGCCAATCATGCCTTCCATGGACACACAACTAACAACTTCTGGACATGACACTATTCCTAGATCACAGGGTAGAATTTAACTTATTATATTTTGTGTGACTTGTGCCGTACAGATCAACTGTGGCTTCCAAGTTCTCTGCTAGTTTAATGCTTTTGAGAACTGGTCCTTAAGAACTTAATAAGCATCATCTCCTATTTCTAGCGGACCCCCCTTCCCTGTCCACCCCCCACTCCCTCCACTCCCCATGCAGAGGACTCTGAGAAGGACTTCTCAGGCTAACTAGCTCCCACAGGCACCTGCCCATGTATCCCTTTCCCTCCTTCCATACGTCAAGAACTTTACTTAGTACTTAAAATGCAAGGTTCAGTGGAAAAGTATCCCCACTTTAAAGCACTCCTAGCAGGCATGTAAACAATGACATAAATAACATAAGGGCTTTCACAAAGGTAAAGCAAACCCATATGGAAGTCAAAGGACAAATCACTTAACTCTTCTAATGAGGCTAAAGGATACTCCCTGGTGTAGAGGTCAGGTCAGCCACACAGCTCTGAGGGCCATAAAGGGCCATTCTGAGCACGTAGGGAATGCAGGGAAGAGGGGAAGAGCAAGAGGGGTGGGGGCTTGGGCACATGGAGGTGATGAAAGGTGGGAAGAGGGTCACTGGAAGGCCTTGGGCACTATGACACTTAAATTTTGTCCCCATAGCAACAAGAAATCATTAATTGCAAGCCCAGGAGAGACTCAATCAGATATATCATATATATATATACAGATATATATGTATATATATACATATATACATACACATACATATACATATATATATATATATATATATGAGATACTGCAGAACCCTAGGGCTGTGAGAACTTAAGAAGCGAAAGATTAACTGTGACAAACACTGCAGAGAAAGCACCTTTGATGAGACCAAAAATGCAGCCTTTGGATTTGGGAACAACAGTCAACAGAGACCCCCATGCAAGAACACATGTCATGGAATGATGAGACCGAAATCAATCTCAACTTCCTCTACAAATGATCTAAGTTGGCCAGTCTGACCTTAAACTCTCTCTCCAGCCACAGCCATCTGCTATTCTTCCCTGCACACCTAGCATGAACCCAAACAGAATATTTGCCCCGAGCATCACAACATATTTGCCCACCACCTTGCCTCTGCTCAGGGGACCCTTCTGGACGCCCCGTCTGTAGAAAGAACACTGCAATCCTGGCCTCCCTTCAATGCCTACGGTAGGTACCACTTTCTAACTTACATTACTGATGCTGACACATGTCTGTTTCACCCATGTTTTACAAACTCTTTACAAACTCTACTGCTGATGTAGACTCACTCAAAGTGTTCAAATTATTCATGAAAGGATTTGCAGAGACTACGAACACCAGCCAGGTAAATCACCACAATCTTCTGTCTCAATTTTCAGTAACACTCATAAGGTTACAAAGTAGCAGAGCTAATACCTCATACATCTTCATAGTATTTCTTTTAACAACTGTCTCTTCTCTAAAGAGAATACAGGGAAGACATTTAAGATATGAAATAGTTTTCTGTATTCAGAAAGCAAAACATCTCCAGCATACACAGATTCATAAACTATTGTGTACCTGATTAAGTTCTGATTAAGCTAAAAAAAAAGAAAAACTACTGGATTACCTCAAGAAATACTCCTTCCTACAGTTCTCAATGGTTAAAGAAGGAGGGGGAAGAAAATATACTCCATATATGGATCTGACACAGCCATCAAATTGATTCAAAATTTACTACAATCTTCTAAAAGCTACCTACAGCTACATTTATTTTACAGGAAGTCCTTGGATCCCATCATATCTTTCTGCCAGCGGCAAATACATTCTGATGAAATACTTTTTTCACTAGGCTATTTTTGTTTTATGTCTTACCTTCAACTTCTTTTTCATTTCTGCAGTCTCTTGCATCTTCTTGTACTCTTTTATCTCCATGGCCTTAATGGCACTCTTTGATTTCAAAATCCAGCTCAACAGCTCTGCATTTACAGCATCAAACCTGATTTAAGATTTAGATGTTACCATTTGTCATTCATTTTCTTCTATTATTTCTCTTGGCTCAAGACAAAGAGCACCAAAAAACCCACCAGGCATGTGTTTTTAAACACTCCCCACAAAACCTGGCAATCCAGAAATATAGAAACCACATAAAACATGATCATACATTTACAATTGAGAGTGGGAAGAGGAACTGTATTGTTACATTAATAAAGAGAATAATCAAATGTAAAATATTTTAACTTCAAAATTAGTCACTTTACTTTTATAAATTCTTATAGATGATGAAAAACAGACTTGAGTAGATATAACAGAAAAGAACAAGTACAGATATCCCAGTGCTGATGTCTTTTTTAATTCAGTGTGTAGTTACTGAGACTATGATAAGACAGGTACTAGATGGGGCTCCCAGTATGAATGTAAACCAGACACACTCCCAGGCTCGTGAAGCCTCCAGTCTAGGAAGGGCAATGGAAAGTAGCGGGTAGTAACATACATATTTGCTAGATGCTAATTCCAGGTATTTGTTGGCATGACTCCCAATCCAAAGAAGATTGGCTTCCTAAAGTGGAAAAGCAGTGAATACACATTTTTCCCTGCAAAGGGAGAACACAGCAAGGTGGACCCACACTTTGTATGCTGCACGCACTCAGGGGTGGTTGGGGCCGTGAGCACTCCACAAAGGGATGATTGACAGTGTGGTAGACAACCACAGGACCAGTCGCCTGAAGGCCCTACAGGCTAAATTATAGGGTTTGGGCTTAACAAATAGGCAACTGAGAGCCACTGACAGTTTTAAAGACAGAACTGACTTGATTAGATTTATCCTTTAATATTCACTGAAGAGAAAGAACAAAAAGAGGCCAATCAAGGGAAAAGACTAAGGCTATAGCTGGAGCCAGACCTAGAATTGTGATGGGAGGGAGGAAGAAAGGTGAACAGGCTTGAGAGGTTCGAGAAGGTTGGTCAAAACCAGTGAGAGAGAAGAAGAGAAACAGTCACTGTTCACTGTCCCTACACAAGGCCCTTTTCTAAGTTTTATGTGTATTCATAACTCTAGGAGATCTCACACACGCCCCAACGAATAGATGACAGCTATCCTTTTTAATGATACAGAAGTTGAGTCTGTGGACATTTTCAGTAACTGTTCACAAAGCTAATAAGTTGTTGGATCTCAGATTCCAACAAAATGAGACTAACCTCTTAACCCGTAGTACCCTAACCACAGGAACTCTCAAAGCAAGTTGGGTATTTTTAGAATCTTTTAGGTAAGCATAGGTTGTCATTAATTCTTTTGGAAAATGTCTTTTTAAATGTTTCCTGTGAATTAAGAATACTTGATGGAGGTACATTTTCCTTGAACTTGTATGGGATTTTGGGACATTCAGAGAAAATAGCCTGGAGTCAAGTTGCCCCTCAAGCAGTAGCAAACTCCTCCTGTCATCATAGCAGCAGATTTTAGCAGTTGATTTCCACTTAATCTTTCAGAGAGAGGCGTGCCACCCAATGACCACACATTTCAATGACCTGGGGGACTTAGTTCATTTCTGCCCTCAATAAGCATGACAGTGATAGGGAAATTACACCATCAATGCTCGCAGGTCATAGAAACAGATGTTCAGATGAAAGCAAATGAGTCTCCCTCTATATTTGGAACCAGAAAAACCTACCACCAAGAAGAGAAAGGGGGAAATAGACCACCGTTTCCAAAGTGTGTATTATAGACGGTGCTAAGCAGTTATCTCATGTCTACTTAGGATCCCGTTTGAAGACAAGCTAGTTGTGGCTTCTGGAACAGACTGAAGATTTTAAGGAAAACCATGTCACACCAGGACCCATTAAGGACAGTCTGGACTTTAGGCCGGTGGAAATGGGAATCTGAAACGCATCGTCAAGGGGTACCACAATGAAGAGGAACGGCAGTTCTCTGCACTGCCCCAGAAAACAGAACTAGCCCACCATTGTGGACTAAGAGGAGAAGACCATGTCCTGGCATAAAAATAACCTCCCCAGCAATGAGATTTCACTGTCGTCTATGTAATGAATTGGAGGGACTAAAGCCTATATGTGTGCAGAACTAACTGAAGGGATTCCTGCACCCGTCCAGTCATGGATTGAAGACCACAGCACTCGCTGTGGGCTGACCACCCAGCAGACGCCCCCAGCCATAGCTGCCTTGATGTCTCTCAGGAGACATGAGCACACAGCAAAGGAGGCTGGGAAGTTCCCACACACAGAGCACGAACAAGTGACCGCATCCCGGCAGCGAGAGCAAGGGGACACTGAGCTGACATCTTCCAGGAAAAGGGGCTCTCCCTAATTTAAAAGAAGACAAATAAAGAAAAACTGCCCTTCTTCCTAGAAAACAGGTTCTGCAAGGTTGTTCCACCTGAGCTGCAGCAGCATTTGGGAGAAGCCTGAGGGTGACAGGTACGTGCTGAGGAAGGCAGAGGCTGAGGAGGGGGAGAAGCTGAGCCACATCACCCCATTCAGCTGCGGTCCCGCTATACTCAAGCAACTCGAGGCATCAGTGTCCCACTGCTGAAGCCACTGTGGGCACCGTGTTTTGTTTCTAACTGCCGAATGCACTGTATCCAACAGAGTCATTGGTAAACTAAGATTTTCAGACTCATCCTTTAGTCTTTTACAGACGTCCTTGCTTCCAAAAGCACAAAGTCAGCCCTGGAGAGAGACTACCAGCGATGCCTGGCAGAATGTAAACACTCAGGAAATGAAAGGGCTGTGGTCACATTAATAGGAGAAAGTTCATCTTCCTGCCCTGCCTCAATTCCAAAAGTGAAAGTCCCACAGAAGGGGCCTGCACGTGCAGGGAGAGTGAGGAGAACGAAACATCGCCTATCCTCAAAGGAAAATCTCCTGGTGAAATGGGAGGCCCGCTTTGTCCAACAAAAGCTAAGTCAAGGACATCAGATCATTTTCACTCAGGCTGCAAATAATTGCCCATTTGCCTAGGCACTGGGAGTCTACTGTCAAAGGCACAGGAGGCTGCTACTCAAGGGGCATCTGAAGATCCACTGCTTTGCTGCACGTGAGGACTGTTCCAGGACTCAGGACAGCAAGCACACCACCTAACGTCAGCAGAAGTCAATGTATGTCAGCTGTAAGTATCTCTCTTATAAAGATCAGTTCCCTTTAATCAATCAAAAAAAGACATTCTATCCCAAAGATGGGTCTTCAAGCCCAACACAAAGAATCTGTTCATGAATATGATAAAAGAACAAACAAAGGAGAAAAGAAAGCATGGAAAAAAGAATGGGGGAAGAGGAAAAATAAAAAAGGGGACAAAAAGGCATAACTTCCATGAATTAAGAATTTTTTGGTGACATGAAGAGGAAGGAGCGTCATCAAGAGTAGGATTATGTCAAGCAAGTTTGCTGGAGTTGTGACAGGGAAAAAAAAGAGTAAGTAATAAGGAATCCTGGAGAGTCACATCCTTCCACAGGAAGTGATGGGAAATGGAGATTGAAGGATTCCATCACACAGTTTTCCAAATTGAACACAGGATAATTAAAATCAGCCAAGGTCATTTAAATGCTCTTTGCCAGAGTGAAGTTGAATATTCAGAAGATTCAGGGGCAGTGAGCAGTTCAGCAGCAGAATTTCTATAACAGCAATGCTGACATTTGCATATGACTAGAGATTAGTACAAGATAAGTACAGATCACAAAATACAGTACATGCAATACTGGGTTTGGAAAATTTCTCTCTCTGCTCTCACTTTTTCTTAGCTTCTATATCCACAGGGATCTGTCTCTTCTTTGGAGGAGGAGGAGGGGGCAGTTCTGGCTTCGTTCTTTTCGTAGTTACTTGTTCTCTTATTCGAACAGTCTCCAAAAGATCCTTCTGAGGAATTTGGGACATCCCCAGCTTTGCAACAGCCTGAGTCACCTGAAATAAAATCAACCTCAGTTTTAATGTTTTATTATAGTTTTACTGAGATACAATTCACATGTCATAAACTTCCCCCTTTGAAAGCCCTAATCAGTGGTTACCCATATTTCATAAAGTTTTGCAACTATCCTCACTTTCTATTCCATAAGTGTATCACCCCAAAAAGAAATGAAGAACTTATAAACTGTGACCTACTACTCCCACTAACCTACTTTCTAACCCTACAGATATGCCAGTTCTGAACATTTCATATAAATAGAACCATAGTGCATGTCATCTCGTAACTGGCTCCTTTTACTTAGTACAGTGTTTTCAAAGTTCATCCATGTTGTAGCATAAAACAGTGCTGCATTATTCTATTAGCAAACAGCACTCCATTGTGTGAGCCAATCACATTTTGTATCTCTATCCACCTAATGATGGACAATTAGGATGTTCTACTTTTTGACTGTTATGATTAATATTGATATGAACATTCATGTACACACTGAAGTTTTATTTTTGATCAGTTCACTAAAATATTTTATAATTAGCAAAAATAGTTAATATTTAAAAACCATCTAATGGATTCATGTCAGTTATCAGTTACTCAGGGTTAAACTATTGGTTAGAAATAAGTTTTCAAAGGTCAATTAAGATTTACTTTAGAAAAGTAAAGATTCGTACTTGTTAGTTTTTCAATTTTATTGTAAGTCAAGCATAACACACTAACTTTTTAGTTTACATACTACTCTTTTATTCCATAAAATCTAAAACTAACCCTAAACATGTACTTTCTACGTCATAGCACAATATATTGCCAAAAGCAAAAGATACCTGGTTGGAAGAATCTTCTAGTCTCTGAACCAGAGAATCCCACCTCTGAGTCAGTTCTTCTGAGTCATTGTTGATCTTCGTAGATGCCTTGGGATTATCAAGTAATTGACTGATGTCCTGGCCAATCTCACTCAGCTGATCCAATGCCTGACGCTTCATTTCCATGTCTTCCTTCAAAATCTAGCATACCAGATATCTATTAGACAACTCCCCCTCACGGGACTTTACATGCCTTTTCCCCAGTCAGGAAATGTAAATGTGTATCTTTTATAGTAAAGTTTACTCACTCTGTAGTTCCCTAGTGCTGCAACCTATGACTCCTGGTTCTAGATCATTACCTAGCAGCCTTTTAGTGTTGGATACTAAGTCATACTCTGCACACACTGAACTGCATGTTAACCGTTGATAGAAAACACTAAGGTATCATCCCCTTACAAGGCAAGCCTACGTCGATGTTACTTACAGCCAGTCGCCGAATACTGACGCTGAGTTCCTTTTGGTCTTTGAAGTTGGTGGTCTGCACTTTATTTAAAGCCTCTTCTTTTTCAGTGAGCCAAGCTTTCAACAAGCACTACAAGCAATAAGAAAGGTTAGAAATACATTTGGGGGATGATTTGCATGTTAATTCAATAAGGTTTCCAAATCTCTGGCTTTAATGTAACTGAAGACTTCACCCTTCCCTAGGATAGGAACTTCAAACACCTACAGCTGAGGCATAACTGATCCAGGAAGACATTTTTCTTGAAGTCTTCTCAGATTTCACCTTGACGTTAGCCCCTAGGTAACTCAACCTAGTTCTCAGGGAGGGCAGGTGAATCTAAAAGGTTAAATCCAACTACCTCCCAGTCTCCAAAGGAATCCAACTATCCAGAAGCTGAAAGAAGCGCAGAGATTGTTTTATCAGACGCCCTCATTTCGGCAAGTTAACAGGAGGGTCACACCCCAAAGCCAGTTGTTTACCCGAGGTACACGAGGGACGACCACTCTGGTGCTGCAGATTCAGCATGGGAACTGAGGACGGTGGGAAGCCAGCACAAAGTACCTATGTCCCGCTGCCCAACAATGCAGTTGTTTTAAGCAGAAGACATTTAGTAATGTAGCGAGATAACCTTGAAATGGGCAGAAAAACCTCCTCATGCATATTGGGCTAATTCTTCCCAAAATCTTCTCTATTGAGTTAGAAGGAAAAGACATCTTGGTTTTGTTTTTACCATGAGATCAATTCTTTCTCTAGACGTTTTATTTATCAGTTTATTTAACAACTATTCCTGTGTCTCTGTTTCACAGACATACAAAAAAGATATAGAATATCAAGACAAACAGTGAATCCTGTGTTCAGTATAATAAGGGTAATAAAACATGAACATAAATGGGACAAGAAGTGCAGACAACACAAATACTACTTTTTAATTTATTTAAATATATCATTAGTCAATATATATATAAATATGTAGCATATGTAAATTTTATTGTATAAAATTATTTTTTAATGTTATGGCAATTCCAAAGAAGAGATTATTTCCAATTTTGGGATACTGGGGAGAGAATGGGCACTTATAAATGACTTCATAGTCTTTGATGGGTAAGACTTAAAAATGATGAGGTTACAGTACAAAAATGAAGAACAATTTAAGAATATAAAAAATAAAAGTGATGAGATGAGATGAGTAAAAGGCATTCCGTAGCAGATAGTTTAAAGAAAAAAAGGGGGCTAGAAAACGAATGAAATAGTTACCCTTTCAAAGCCACCAAACCAAAACAAAAAGCTCTGAGACACCTACAGTGTACCATGCATGCAGAACAGCATGGAGGCAGAGAGCCGGCATTCTTTCTATGGTGCTGACTGTCTAAGAACAGCCTATAAACTGAGAACAGGATCTGAGCTCATGGAAGGACAGAGGGAAATTAAGGTCACACTGAATTGCAGTAGGAACTGCAGACATTTGGAAATAATTCTCAGAAAAACCCATTTCTAAATTATCTTCAAACCTGTGCAATAGCCCCTTGGAAGACTTTGCATTCACATACAGTATATTTGATTTCCTGCTATGCAACTTGCAATAACAAGTTATCTAAATCATAAGGACTAGTGTTGGCTTTAAGGCTACATTAGAACAAGGTTTCTCCCTCCATATTTATGGCTTCCACAGAAATCCACTCAAAGATCACTTTAAAGCACAAATAATATATGTCCAAACTACTAGCCACTCTTTTTTAAAAAATAAACATTTTTATTACCAAATTAAGATTATTTCCAAGTATTATTTTATTAGTAGGAGAGTAACATGATAGTTTTCTTTAGCAATCAATGTCTCCTAGTATAGAAGTAAAATGTTAACTACTTTATGTGACTCCTTGGCCTGGAAACAAAATCCAAATCAATGCAAATATTCGTGAAGTAAAGTGTAAAAATATTTCAAAAATCAAAATCAAGTCCATTATGTGATTCTTAACAGGAAAACTCTGACCAAAGATGGGGCTGAAGGGGGAGTTACAATTTATGTTGAGAAATTTTGTAGCCTACTTTTTAAGATTTCCTATTAGTAAGCCACAGACACGATACACTGTGTTTATCTATTGCAAAGAATATAGTTGCTTTTTTGTGGAGGGAAGCAAAATCCATGTAGAGAATCAAAATAGACACTGAGGTGCAGGAGTACAGTATCTGCTGACTTTAAAAACCACAACTGTTTGGGGTTTGGAAGAAAATTTGGCATTTATACTGTTTTGATAATTGCTTTTCTGGAAAGATGGAACCATTACTGTGGCTGAAAAATTAAGGTGTCAGCACTGTGCCAAAGGTTCACTTGCTGAGGTCATCATGGGAAAAAATATTAACTGTGTGTTAAATCAGTGGTGTTGCTAAGTAACATTTTATCATTAATTTCTGATTAAATGTTAAAAAATTTCTTGTGCTTTAAAAATCAGAAAGTATTTGAGTGAATTTATTTATTATTATTTACTGAACACAAACTGGATGGTAGGCACTGTGTGGATGTAAGTGTAACACAAAAGCAATAATACCAAATTCGTCAAGAAAACAGAGCATCTAACTACTAACATTCTAAACAATGAATATAGATCACATTGCTATTACAATGGAGTCATAGAATTTGATCTATTAGGAAGCTGATCAATTATAAAATGGATAAATATCTGATTTAAAAAAAAACAAAACAAAACAATAAAGGCCCTCCCTGGTGGTGCAAGGGGTTAAGGCACTATGAAGCATCTGCAGTCACTGCAGTGAGTTTGACTCCCGGCCAGGGAGCTGACCAACATGGCGCAGCACACCTCTCCTGTCTTGCCACTTCTCCCCTCAGGAGTGTACTTCAGTCAATCTGCCTGTCCTGCTCCTCACTCTGTCTCTGGTAAATCCTCTCACCTCCCATACCTCTGGGCTGTACCACAGTTCTTGTATGCATAGATAAATATTTTTTTAAAATAAAGAACAATGAAAATGTTTATAGCTTTTCAAAGAAAAGTAAACAAGACAGCTTCTCTAAAGTGATGATAAACGATGGCTGCTTTTCACCATCTATTTTGCTCCTTATGGATAACAGGTGCATACCTGTTCTTCCAACAATTCCTGCCATAGCATATTGATTTCTTGCAATCGATGCCAACGGTCTTCAGTCCAGCGGCACACTGCTGTCCAGCGTTCACCGAGTTTCTAGAAAGGAAGAAACTGTCCTTTGTCAGCTAACCCTTCAGAGATAGTTATCACGACCCTTAAAGAAATTCCTTGTAAGTAATAACAGTTCCTTTTAGATAATATAAATTCTATAATTTTACAAATGACAAAAACTAATTTCCATAGAATTTAACTAACAATTTCATATTCTGTAACTAGAAAGTGATATAACTAGAGCTCTGTCTTGAATCATTTAACTCCAAATCCCTCTTTCCATTTTACTGTGGCTTTTATTATGAGAACTGGAAAATTTTACATATATCCTCAAAAAACCCCAAGCAAATTCTTCTTGAGCTTAAAGTGTTTCAGGCTATCACTGTATTAAAAAAAAAAAAAAAAGATGCAGTGTATCAATTATTTCCTACCTACCCTTTACATGGCACCTATTACATGTCATATCAACATTATGAAACAATTTTAACCTTTTAAAAGCTATGTTTTGAATTCCTATAAGACAAAAAAGTTAATTGATATGTTCTATTTACATTGCATGATCCATAGACAATTCCACAAAAATTAGCAACAGAATCTTACAACTATTAGCAAGACTAAACATAACTAATTTCCCCCAAAAACTAATTCTTCATGAGACTTTGCAAGCAGTTTTATTACTATTCCATATCTAATGGGTAACAAATGTTAAATTTTGTTTCTCCATTACTTGCAGAAGAACAAGAATTATTTCATTCATACTATACTATCTTGATATTTAATAATATAGTAAGTTTTAGAATGCAAAGGCTAGAGAAGTTAGAGCCAGGAGACAAGCCTCCTGTCTCAGTATAACTCATTGACTATTTAAATCTTGGGGGCATCATTTAACCCCTTTGAATTTCAGTTTCCTCACTGTTAAACCGGAAGGATATGAGTGTCAACCTCTCTGGTTACTATAGTAACTAAATACTTCTGCACCAAGGTCCCAGAAACACTGGCCAACTACACTGATTTACTACACTTGGGCTTAGGGATATATGTTCACAGTTTTATACATATTTAAAAAGTAAATGCACATTACTACAGCACATCCACCACCTCTGGTCAACCTCAATATTACAAAAGAAAGAACATGCTGTAAGAAGAAACTCTAGTGTGAAAACAGCTAAAAATCATGAACTGGCAGCATCATATCAGGTATGAAAATATTGTTCAAATCAAATACCAGTAAAACTTTTAGACACATTTGTAAGCATACACTATAGCCTTTGTGCAAAAAGGAGCATTTTGGAGGGTTCCCAAAGCTATTGATGAAATTCACACACTGATCTATCAAAGAAAAAGGCATAGTAAATCTAACACAGCTGCAATTTTCAAAATTCAGTATGCACACACATTTCTTTAAGTACAGATTCAGTGGGCCCCAATTCCAGGAATTTAGAGGTGCACGGTAACCAGGAATCTGCATTTTTACAAATTCCTGAAGTGATTCTGAATAAGATGAGTTCCTGGGTTTCCAAATCTTGTTAATATGATGCACAAACATGCTGAGCACTAGTACAGCCCTACCCATCACCCCAAAGGCCAAATTGAAAGGCCATGTACTCCTATATCCCATAAGCTATAGAATCTCAACTGGAAATTGCAACCTAAAGTAGGTTATTCTACTCTTCTAAATCAATACTGAGACAGGACACAAAGAAGAGGAGGGATATGTACGTGGGTCTCAGTCCAAACGTGCCTTGGAACCATCCTGTCGTGCAGGGCCCTTACCTGTAACTGATCTTCCAGAACAGTCGTAGCCGTATCACCACTGTTCTCATCAACAATCACCACCATGTGAGTTAATGAATTTACCTTTAGCTGTTCAGCCTCAAGATCATTTTGCAAACTCTAGAGAAAAAAATTAAGACAACCCATTATTTCTGCTCTTTCCCATTTACCTATTTAAAATCCACTCAGTTGTCAATAGTAATTAAGGACACTTAATGAGGCCATCGTGTTTAAATTTCCAATCATTACGCTAAGTGTTCTACTAATGAAACAAGCCCGTTGTACATCTTTACATTTCATTATGAGCCAAAGTACTTTGAAAATGCAATGTCATAACAAATTGCAAATGGATGTCATCAAATTCATTCCAAGTTCTAGTAATATATATGTGTATATACATATATATGTGTGTGTTACATATATATACACACACACATGCAGCATAAACAAGTTGAATGTCTATGTGGTAATTAAGAACATAGAATTGGTAAGTTAAAAAAAGTCCTGGGGGCCTCCCTGGTGGCGCAGTGGATTAAGCAACGCACTGTGAGGCAAAACCGCAGCCACTGCAGCACGAGTTCGATCCCTGCTGCCGGCTAGGGAGGTAACCCACATGATGCGGCAGACCTCTCCTGCTGTGCCCGCTGCTCCCCTCAGCAGTGTGAAAAAAAAAAAAAAAGTCCTGAATATAAATATAGTCAGAGAACATTATTCCTAGTGTAGCATGGCATAAAATGAGAGATAAGTCAAATGCTATTTGAGACTCATAATTTTATCTGATTAGCTACCCAGGAAAGTAGTTAAAGATATATGGGTACCTTCCATTCTCACCTCTTCTCTGGGAGCAGTCTTTAGATGTATGTATATAGGGAATTTATTTAAAAACTACTCATCAAAAGTGTTGTCAGAGACCTCAAGTTGTTAATGAACTCTTAAAGCTGTATTATTGGTTACCTATATATTCCATTGATCAATAATATTTTTCAAACAATGTGCATGGGCTCTTTTACTCTACCTTTCCTTATCTTGACTAAAATATTATCTCCTTCTCTGTGACCTTATGTAGTACCTGATACCTTCCTGGATCAAAGAAGAAGCAAGAGGTTTCCATGAAGGATGAAGCACAGAGAAATCTGAGGTCCACTTCCTAGCCCCCACACTGAGTGACCACCAGCACACTCCAGCTGCCCCGTCCTTGAAGGAAAACCATTGCTTCCTCCACTTTGAGGCACCTTGAGAGTCTCATGAACACCGTGTGCTTTCATAAGAAAACTGTATATACCCAGAAAGAATCTAAACCTGCAGCTGCCTTCCTCATCTAGAAGAGCCACAGCATATACTCTGTGCTTTCGGGTAAAAGGACACTGAAAAAGTACCCCCAACTCTGTTCTGAACACAGAATCCCCCCCAAGAATGCTAAGTACTGTTTTTTCAGATTTGCTAAGGTATGAAAGAAGTATGAGACAGATTACTTTATGATCTTCTAGCAGCTTCTGCAGGGATTTTAAATCATCATCCAGGGAACACGATTCCATCTTCTGGATGCGTTCCTCCGTGAGTGTTAACCAGGCAGAGAGCTGCTGCAGCTGCTCCTTCTGCAGCTCCATCAGCGAGTCGTGCAGCCTGTAGAGGAGACACAGAGTCAGTCCCTCTCTGAGGGACAGAGTCTGTCTAACCACTTAAAGTAGCATCTGGTCCGCAAATACACAAACCAGCAAAAGAAACCATTGTTTTCTTTCTAAATGGGGTGAACTAGAGGCATCCAAAGCACACAACTAGCAGCACACTTTATTTATATCAGAATCATTGTTTCTTCAACCAGGAAGTCCTGCTTATTAAATAGGTGGAAATTGCAACAGAATGTAGTTTGATCCTTAACACACAACGCATGAAATAAAACAAACCATGAGGGACAAACTGCTTTTAAAGATGTTACAAGATGGAACTGTGGATAAATTCTACACGGTACCATCTTCCTATAAGGTGAATGGTTAGTCGATTTTTATCCCGGGCGTGGGTAAGTGTGATAGGCAATGTTTTTCCTCCTTTTGCTAACTTCTACATTCCAACTTCTACGTTTTGATTTGGCTAGCATGGCAAAGAGAAAACAGAGTCATACAAAATTCCAGTGATGGTGCAAAAAGCGGAGAAATTGTACAAGGCAAGTTCCATCATCATCTTGGTCCCTCAGACAAGCAGGCTTTAGCTGGAGCTGCAGCTGGGAGAAGCAGTGTATGGGGGGAAGGGTTTACTTCTCTGCTCCACTCACCGGGACTGTCTGTTCATGCTGTCCACCCTCAGCGCCTCCCAGCGGGCATTGAGCAGGGTCATTTGCTCCTGAATCTCAAACTCCTCTTCATCAGACAGCGTTCCCTGTGTTATCAACTGGTTTCCGGCCTGCAGGACATTCCCGACGCTGCTCTGGTGTGCCGTCAGCTCCATCATGAAAGCCTGGAAAGGCATGTCATTATGATTATGAGCCGCTCGTTGCACAAATAGCTTAATAAATTGTTAATGCCTGAGCATCAATGCAGCAGCGAAGGGTAGCCTAGCAAAGTGCAAATAATGTACACTTTGATCCCATTTTTTAAATAGCCAATATAAGAAATAAGCACCTGGCCTAAGTTAAAAAGTAAACAAATCAAAGAGGACAATGTTATATGTGAAGAAACTATATATTTTTAAGTAACTTTACGTAATGCTACTGACAGATCATGACATGGAATTAAAAGAAAATATAATAAATAAGAGCCCATGCTCACCAAAGGATTATTAACATTTCTAGTATTTTCAAGCCAATACAGCACAATAGACCTGTCAGCGAGCATAGAGACACACAAAAAACTGCTTAATCAGAAAGAAATCTCCACATAATCAAATGCACCTCACTGCAAAATTATATATCCTCAAACTAGCAGGAAGTTTTCATGATGAAATTGTACAGGAACACAGGATATGACATTTGCATAATCATACAATAAATAAAAATAATCACTTCTTGGAGAACATTCAAGAACTAAATAGTTGGTGTATTGATTAGCTAGTCTGTATCTAACTAAACAATACACTTCAGAAATGAGCAGTACCATGTACTGATTCTTGTCTGTGGCTGCACAGATTTTATAAATTATAGTAAGATTAAAATCCGAAATTTAATTCCAAAGCATAATCACACATGTGAATTTATAACAAAGCCCCATTTCAATAGCATGACTCCTACGTTATGTCATGAGCTTTCTGTGGAGCAGCACTCAGTAAACAACACAATTCAAGGACAGCGCCTGATAAGAGACAGGCCTCACGGCGGGGCTATCTGGTTCATCAGCTACAGATTACTTACCTCATGGGTGGCAAACTGGTCTTTGACTTCTTCAACGTCGTCAGAAATGTCATCCTGCTCCTGGAAAGTGTCCTCAGCAGAGAGCAACCAGGTCAGCACTTCCTCCAGGGCTATCTGATAGCTGTCCAGATCCATGTCGACCTCGGTGACGGTGCTAGGGGTTTCAGCTCGAGGACTATCGTGCTCTTCCCGTGCTGAGCTCTACAAAAACAGAGCCAGGAGAACACACGAGCGTCATGAAAAAGGAAAGGTGCTCAACAAAAACACACCATACAGAGTGGCGGTAGGCGCCACACGTCATGGGTGGCCTCCTGAGTCCCAGCAGTCAGATGACCACGTCACGAAGGCGCCAGCAGGCATTTACTCAGTGTGCCCAAGGGGACAGGGTAGAGGGGCGTGCGCTGGCAGGTTCTGTACCCATGGAGATTCTAGTCAAGTTACAGAGACAAATAACCTACATGAGGCCCTTCCAAAGAAATATGAAGCGGCTATTAGCAATGTCATAAAATTCCTCAGTTCCAACAAGAGATGCTTTTTGAGTTCACCAAGCGCTAAAATAGGTAAGTTTCGTAGAAGTTCTGGAATGTGCTGAGCCTTGAAGGGTCATGTAAAGAAAAAGAGGCATAGATTCGAATTCTGCTTTCATTCTGAGTTAAACCCCTTTTATTGTGTTGCATTTAGGGTTGCATTTTGGACACAGGAAGACAGTCACACATATAGCTGTTGAACTGAAGGCAATTTTTGTTTTTTGAGGACTTACCTTCTAGGTAACTTGCTAGTATTTATATTTAAAGAATGAATTTATATTTATTATAAATCAATAGTAAAATTTATCTCATGCTCCTTCTAAGCAATGAAGTATTTTCTTAAATATTTTGGAGTCGTATAACAAAATCAAAGTTATTTGTATTCCCTTTCAAAGCAAAACTTCTTGAATATTTTGTCAGTATCTACTTTATCATCTCTCCACAAAAGAATGGAAATAAAATGAAAGATATGGCCATGGATTTAACAGTTAAAATGTGTCCATCTTCCCTTTCCCTCTGATTTGGTATTTGTCCTCACTACTCAACTGAAAAGACTTTTATCAATGTCACCATTAACCTTTTCCCTGACAAATTCACTTTTCTAGCATCATCTTTAGAGTAACCATGTAATTAATCAACAAACTAGAACATATTTTGAAAATAATGGTTTGAGGAGAGTAACACCAGGACTGACCAATCAAACCTGGAGATCTGGGTCATCCTGTTTCTTGCTTAGATTCCCAGCTGCATTTCACATGACTGCCCACCCCCCTCTCTTGAAGCACTCCTTCCCTGCTTCACACACCATACTGGGCCCTTTTTCATCACTCTGTATACTTTACCTGAGAACTCTCATCCATTCCCATTGGATTTGAAGATCCACCTATACCTTCAGATATTTATCTTTCCATTTTCTATGGCAAACTCCAAACGCCTGTGTCCAACTACCTTACCACCTTCATTCAGTATCCCAGATATAACAACCCATCCCTATATTTAAACCCTTCATTTTTTCTCCAAATCAGTCCTTCTAAAGCTTCCCCCTCTCAGTAAAGAGCTCCTCCAGCACTTCATTCATCCAGCTAAAACCAAGAGAGTCTTATTTTCGGTCTTTCATTACCACATGTATCACATAAGCTATCCCTGCCTTCAAAATGTATCTCAAATCCATACAAATATTCCTACTTCCACAAGCACCTACATCACAGTCACCACAGCCTGTTCACCAGTGATATTACTTCCCCCCCACTGCTAGTCACGCTCCTACCTGAACAAGCCACTTCTTTACGTGACAGCCAGAATGACCCAGAGGGACAATGTGATGACATCATAAGACTTCCTTGCTTAAAACCCTTCACTGCTTTTCCAATGAATACTCTTATGAAACAATTTAACATTCTTTAAAATTTTTTTATTTATACATATAAGAACAGGGGTACAGGACAGAGTCACAGAAGGTGAGAGGATTCACCAGGGACAGAGTGGGGAGAAGAACAGGCAGATCAACTGAAATACACTGCTGAGGGGAGCAGCAGGCGAGGAAGGAGAGGTCCGCTGCACCATGTGGGTCCCCTCCCTGGCCAGGAATTGAACATGTGCTGCTGTGCTGTGGATGCTTCACAGTGTGGCACTCAAACCACTGTGTCACCAGGGAGGCCCCACAATTTAAAATTCTTAACATAGCTTACAAAAGAAGTATGACAGCAAGAATAGAGTGAGCTGATGAATGAGTTGTGTGTAGAGCTGCATTTCAGTAAGTTTATCAGGGGAAACATCTCTGAAAAAGAAGAAAGGAGATATATATGCCAGGCTGATGCATGCAAGTGTATTTCACAAAGAGGAACACACAATATACAGGAATCTTGGGGGAAAGACTTTAGAGCAGTCTTTTGAGATAACTTGTAGAGGTAGGAGGGGCAGTTAAGCTATGAGAAGATGGTATCTATAATTAGTGTAAGAAATTAAAGATAAAAAGAAAAAAACACAAAAAGAAAAACACACAGGAAATTTGGGAGAAAGAATCAACACCCTATGAAGCAAACCACATCCACTGCAGCAAGAATTCGATCCCTGCTGCCAGCCAGGGAGGGGACCTACATGGCGCAGCAGACCTCTCCTGCTGTGAATCTTCTCACCTCCCATGCCTCTGGCCTGTACCCCAGTGCTTGTATGCATAAATAAATAAATCTTTTTAAAAAAGGAAAAAATAAACTAAGTCCTAGACCCAAATTCCTGCAACTGTTGAGCCAAAATTACCCTGGGATCATTTAGAACCAAACATCTACAGCTTCATGATGGTACCTAAGAAATGGGATTATGGCCAGCAAAAGCACTGGAGATAGGCACTAGGATTTACCAAGTGGAGGAAAAGGTTATATTTAAATGTTCAGGAGGTATTAACTAAAACACATGATAAAACTTTCACCTGAGAGATTAACTTAAAGAGTACCACAGGTATTGTCTGCCAACCACCTAATGCTGTGCAGCACAGGTTTAGACACAGAGCAAGAGAACGAGGCCGGCTGTGCGAGATCACGGGAAGCGCTGGCTAGCGAGCTCTGTCAAAGAGTAGATGATCAAACCTCGACCACATTTTATTTCTTCAATTAACTTAATTCAACCTCCAAGCACTAATGAATGCAGGCAAAGGAAAAGGTTAATGTTAATACACTTGCTGTTAATCAAACAGCAAATGGCTTCTGCAATTCTTATCATGGCACCCTGAGCTCCAGAGAGAATGATTATTTTATCTACACATTATGAAAGGCAAATGAAATCTCCTTCTTTTTTAAGAGACAATGGACTTAACTATAAGAAGTCAAATATCCATCTTTCCAACAAAAGGAGCCTCCAATCCAATAAAGAAATGAGTCTAAAACCAAAAGGCAAACCCAGAAGATTATCTTAACCACACTGAAGCAGGATAATAACTCCACTACCAAAGACAAATGCTTCTCAGCATTTTCTCAATCAGTTGTAAAACATTAGGACTTTTCCTCAGCATCACTTGATTTCTTGAAACTCTTCAAGAGCGCCTGACGTTCACAATCCTGTTCCTCAAGAATTTCTTTTTTTTTTTTTTTTTGCTTTCTCTGTAAATCATGCTATTTTTAAAATGAAGAAAATAAGAGGACTGGTTTCTATGACCCAAAGAAAATATGTAATAATAAGTTTCTCTGAACCTTGGAAAAAAAAAAAATTTGTTATGCCAATTTCAGGCTCTTATCATTATTTGAGAATTAACTAACATTTTTTAAAAGGAACTGTTGAATGAGAATGCCAAAACAAAATAAGAAGGAAAAACTATAATAATAATCACTGATGCTTACTGAGTGCTTATTAACATCATTTGAAACACTTTAAATTCATTATCTTTATGAAGTAGGTGTTTTTATACAGATTTTTCAAATTAAACTGAGGTTGAAGAGTAGTCCAAAGAGTTATAACAGGATGAAACTTAAGCCTCAGAGTCCAAGTTTTCTGCTTCTCTAAAATACATTTCATGTCAGTTTGAAATCCATGTGTATCTTTTGGTTGTTTGGTTGCTAAAATGTTAGACTTTAAAGTTTAAAATAAACTTTTTAAAATTAACTTTTAAGGTCCCATGCAACTACTGAGTCTCTCATATATGAGTCAAGGGGACTGGTTAGACAAACACAGAATAAAATAATATATAAGCTGATCCAGTCAGGATAACACAGTTAAAACAAAACAAAAAACAAAACAAAACAAAAAAAAAAAAAAAACATGACTTTATAGCTCCTGGAAGAAAAAAAAAAAAAAAAACACTCACTACTTCTCATTATTTGCTGATGAATAAAACCTTATTTTAAGTCCTTAAGTAAAAAGCATACCAATTAATACACTGTCAATTACTCCCCTAAAAAAAGGGGGAAAATGCTTATATTTTGATAGCCCTGGTGAGAAGCCTTTGTGAGGCAAAAAAGAAATTACTATTTAGAACAAAAGGAGGGTGACATGAGAAAAACGTATCTACCACATGACAAAAGTGACAAAACACGGCAATCCGGTGAGGCGACGAGTCAACGTGACCTGAGCCCTAGACCTGAACGCCAGCCACACTGTGTGAAACAACAGCTTTCCTCTCAGTAAACTGCTGTGACGGTGTCCCTTACCCACACGTGACATGTGATGGCACAGCTGACCAACTGAACCTCTCGTGTCTGTATAAGCTGAGAAACAAAAGATGTTCCTCATCAGGAGGAAAATACCCTCCAAAGTGTCTTTATGCAGAACATCAGAAAACAAAGACGGCAAGTCAAACACCTGAAGAAAATTTCAGCTATACCTGTAAACTGATGTCTCCTTCCTCACATTCTTTCTTGTATTTCCTTGGCAGCGTCTCCACTTCACGAATGGCATCTATAGTGACCTGCTGAGGCAGCACCTCAAACAAAGATGTTAAATACATAATTATGGATTTCTTGTCAGGAAGCTGAACAGCAACATCTAAAAGTGGAAGAAAATAAGAACCAGCTTAAATTAGATGTCCAAAATATGTGAACTGCTCAATAGAAGATATAAAATAACTGTCCCCAGTAGCCATAAACAACGCCAGGATATAATCTGTGCAATACCATAGCTCATTAAATTTTCATGTATTTAATATAATAATAAATGACATAAAATCAAAGATACGTATTTTTGTTCAATATCTATCACTTTAAAATCTTCTCTAAAGATCTTCCCAAAGTGCTCAAAGATAAAGTGCCATTCAGATGATTTTTTTCATATCATGAAAGTAAGTCCAGAATTCAACCATGCAAAATTTGTAAATAAAATTTTCACATCATATGCAAGGAGTTTATATAAGAATGCTTTTTAGTTAATTAAATCAAACACTGAATTGCTTACATAAAAATTACAATTTCCTAAAATTTTATACCTTACGCTAGTATTATACTTTCCTACGACATTGTAATTAAATTTCTATCAGATCCTACAAATTGTTAAGCACAAAATAT
Organism: Galemys pyrenaicus; assembly: GCA_019455555.1. Lineage (NCBI taxonomy): Eukaryota > Metazoa > Chordata > Mammalia > Eulipotyphla > Talpidae > Galemys > Galemys pyrenaicus. Next base: position 779,362 of record JAGFMF010011961.1, on the reverse strand, counting down.
TTAAGGAAAAGTACTAATATCTGTCTGTATAAAATAACTTACACCTATTATTCAACAGAAACAAAAAATTTCTCAATTCCCACAACTCTTTGTAGAAAGAAAAAAAAGACTCTGCTTTGCAAGTGTTCGATACCATAAAGCAAAATCAAGATCAAAATAAAATACTGAACAATACCTTCAGGATCTAACAGCTTTTCAATTCCCAAGTAAGTTTGAGCCTTATTGAAGGCATGTTCAAGTCTCTCAACTGGGGACATTTCGACAACACTATCCCAGGTGAAGATGTCAGGTCTGAAATCACCATGCAAATAAAATGCAACGAAGATGAAAACTTTAAAAAAATGTAGTTATGATTATAATCTAATACATAAACTTTTAATTTTTCTACATCAAATATATACTATCTTAAAGGAATTTGCAAATATAAAATCAATAGGTAATACATTCTAAACATCTTAAATAGGTCTATTAAACATATTAAATATGCTTATTAAAATTTCTGGAGAAACCATTAAAAGACTAGAAATAGTAAGTAATATTTTGCAAAGAGTAAAATAAAAAATGGGAGGATGAGAAAGAAAAAAACATACAGAAAAAGAGAAATGAAAAGATCAAAATAAGTGGCAAAAATAAAACTAAATGCATCAGTTATCACAATCAAAGTTAATGGACTAAATTCTCCAGTCAGAAAGCTAAGTTTAACAGAAGAAAAAAATCTATCTCTAATCTTTTTAGGGACTAAACCTAAAACAAAGGTTGGGAACTCCAATCATCAACCTCCACACAAATATACAAGTATACAAATACACACACACACACACACACACACAATTATTTCACTGCTATGTTTTCTTTAAATCCCACAACTGGGCCCCCCTGGTGGGGCAGCAAGTTGAGCACCACACTGTAAAGCATCCGGGGTACAGCAGTGAGAGTTTGATCCCTGGCCAGGGAGGGGACCCACATGGTGCAGCAGACCTCTCCTGCCTTGCCCGCTGCTCCCCTCAGCAGTGTATTTCAGTCAATCTACCTGTTCTGTTTCCTGCTCTGTCTCTGGTGAATCCTCTCACCTCCCGTGCCTCTGGCCTATACCCTAGTTCTTGTATGTATGTATGTACGTGTGCATAAATTAATAAATAAATCCCACAACTGGACATAAGTGTTGCTTTACTTACCTAAAAATTGATCGTCTTCTTTACTGTTGGTTCATATCTATTTATTCCTGCCATCTTTGCATCTGGCATTGATCTCCCACATAGCTCCCCTCTATCCCCTCAGCTCCCTCTCTGACCTCATCTCCTATTATTCCTCCCACTCATACCACCAGGCCCACTAGCCTTCCCCACACCAGGGAACTCCTTCTCCTCTTGCCTAAGTATTTTTCTTCAGCATACTCCCCATTTCTATATGTGCACAATTTAAATGTTAATTCTTTTTTATTTCTCTCTATCTGTATTAGAGCAAACTTTAAGAGGACTAGTATCTTTGCCTGTTTTGTTCTGTGCTATATTGTACCCCATGCCTAACACATAAGAGGCACTCCACACATACTTGTAGAACAAATTAGTAAAGGAAAAGGAAAAAAGTACTGGCTAACATTCAAGTTTTCTGATGAAATTTCAAAATCTACCAGGAACAAAGAGTGACCTCCTTAAAATGATCAAGGAGAAATGGAAGAAGACTAGGTGTTGGGGTGCTTTAACCAGATAAAAAGTATACTGAAAAAGCTATCACAAGCATCAATCTTATGGTCAAACACTAAAATCATACCTTACTTAAGAAAAAAACATTTCTATTACCAATTCAAATCAATAAGGACAAGGGACAAATGGCAAGAAAAAGAATAGAAATAAAACTATTGTGATCCATATACATCCTATTCAAAAAAACTACAGCAACAAATTTAAAATTTGTAGGAATTTAACAAGTTTCCAGATATTAGATGTAGAAAAGTCAGTTGTATTTTTATGTATCAGCAAAAAAAATACAGGAAGCAAAACAAGAATTTATAATAGCAATAAAACATATAACAAATGTTGCCTTTCACTTTCATATCCTTGATGCATCTAGAACCTATATTTTTAGTACAATGAGGTAAAGATGCAATTCATTTATTACAATTTACTATTACATGTGGTCTACATATTAATCTGCAGTATCAGTTTACGTATATATTCAGTTTTCCTTTCTGTTGGGAATATTTCTGAGCTCCCATTAGGCTGACCTGATGTGAACCTACCATTCTTCTTTGTCAAAACTAGTCAAATATTGGCAATTTCATTTGGTTTATACTATTATATTAGCACATTTATTTATAACACTACATAGTCTGAATTAGCACAGCCTCATAACTGATTTTGGTTTGTTTAGTAAGTACTTCAGCTTGGTTCTTCATTCCCAGGAGTATTCTGGTTCTCCTTGGGTCTTTGGTCTTTTATATCATTAGAATAGGTTTGAACGTTTCATGATAAAATAATCATGTCTATTTGTAATTGGGATTGCATTGCATTTATAGTTTTTCCTTCTGGTATAAAACTAAAAAGTAACAATTTTTGTCTGGTTAATATTGAATGAATGGAATGAACTATGTGGACTATTTTACATTTTTTTACTTATAAATATGGACAAGGTGCCATGGATTACAGTGCAGCATTCAGGTCCTATGGAAATGAAAGACTTGGTGGGTAGATGTCTTCTATGCTATTGCTTGTCCTAATATTTTGGTCGAACCCATTCAGGGAGGAGAGCAAGGTTCGTGGGGAAGCAGCTCTGGGGAGGAGCAGGAAGGAGAGACAAATCTGAAGGCCCCCGAATAAGTAGAATCACGTCTCACTTATGTCGGTGGAGCAGAGCATTGAAGGCGAGTCCGTCCGTCCAGCTGGTGGTGAAGTTGAGGACGTTGACCTGGCTGTACGGCCTGGTGGACTGGCGCACCCAGCTCAGCAAAATCTTCTCGCTGTTGGTCTGCTGCAGGTCTGACATGATGTCCTTCATGACATCCTTCACCTACACAAGAGAAACCAACAACAGTTATGGAAACCCAGCCCTCGTATTAGGAATGTTAAATTAATTAATTGTTATGGATCACTGGTATTTACTTTGTCAAAGTTTCCTTTAAACACTGGAGGGATGACTACCATTTTTAAGACATTTACTTTAGCACAGTAGGATTTAGAGGTTATTTTTAATTCATCTCTATAGTATTTTCTATATCTTAAGCAGTAATTATGCTAGATTTGGTTACAATGAACATTGCTTTCACAGACACAGAAAAGTAATATTTTAATGCTATATATTTACAAAGATCTTTTAATAGGAAGGAAATTTAACTTTTATTTTCTATAAAAATGAGGATGAGAGGAAGAACATTTGACTGACTATAAAACCAAAAAAATGAAATACCTTTCCTGATGGCAATAGAAATTATAATCTAAAACTAATGCTTTCTATTAATCTAAAGGAGTACATATATTAAAGATGTGTTCAAATAATAACAAAGACTATACATATCAAAAGGCCCCAAATTAACAGACCTTGCATGGGCCAAATCTAGAACAATTTGAGTAACAAAATAAATGATAACAAAAGATTACAACCTACTAAATAAGTAAAAATCTATGAGTACATGGATGGATGGATGGATGGATGGATGGATGGATGGATGGATGGATGGATGGATAGATGGATGGATGGGAGATGGTCAAACAGAAAAAGATAAGGAGAGGGAACTCTTTCTTTACAAATAAAAGTCAGTTAATAAATGTAAAAGGAATGTCAGTAGAAAAATCATTGACCAAGTAACATGAAAATAACAAATCAGGCAATACCTATGAATCTTAAAATTAATGGACAAAAGTTTGGTGAGTTAGTGAATACTTAATCACAAAGCTATACCCCCACAAGATACTTTTTATTAACCAAGGGCAATCAGGCTACAATGGGGACACTGGCAATAATCACCTTACCCAAACAATGAAAGTTAACACTATAAAAAGTACTAAGGAACAGCACATGCTTTGTGACAAGATGCATTAAGAAGAACTCAAAGTGACTTGGTGACATTCCTGCCAAAAATGAATGACCTGAATTTAATCATGATGAAACCCATGTGGAGAGATGTTCTACAAAACAACTGTTCGTATTTTTCAAAAATGCCAATCTCGTGAAATACAAAGGAAGAGACAAAGACTATTCCAGGTTAAAGGAGACTAAAGAGTCATGACAATAAATGTTATGCATACTCTATTCTTTTTCTATCAGGTATTGTATTATTTCGATTTTACTTTCCTGATTTCAATAGCTATATATTTGTGAGCATATAATAACTATCAGATTGTATCATATCTGTGTTCATATTGATATGGTAGTACATATTTTCTATTAGAGAATGATTTCTTCTAGAAAATGAACATTGAGATATTCCAGCAAAGTGAAAGAGAGAGGATGAAAACAGAAATACAGACAACTCTTAATATTTGGAGAATCTGAGTCACAGGTATCTAGGAATTCTTTAGCTATTTTTGCAACTTTGTTATGCCAAAATTTATTTCTACTTTTCAAAAGCTATTTTTTCCTATGCTAGGAAAATAGGCTGGCTCTTTACTCTCTTCCACTCCAAACTGTTATAATTTTAATTATGTGCCCCCAAATTCACATGTTGAAATCCTGATCCCCTGATACACTGTAGTGTGAATGTGTTTGGAGACAAGGACTTTGCAGAGGTAGTTAAGGTGAAATGAGATCACAGGGGTTGGTCCTAACCCAAGATGGCTGTATCTTGGTATAAGAAGGGGAGAGTAAAACCCAGTCACACAGACCCAGGAAAGAGTGTGTGAGGAAGGGCACAGCAAAGTGACCAGCTACAAGCCTTGCTGACACTCTGACCTCAGATTTCTAGCCTCCAGAATGGTGAGGAAACAGATTCTGATAGTGGAAGCCACTCATTGAAGCATTCTGTGATGGCAGCCCTAAGAAACTAGAATACTAATAGAACAGTTTCAATTTCTATTAAGAAGTGGCTGAAAATGTCCCCACCTGCCAATGCAAAATGATGCTCCAAAGGAGTCCCAGAGTCAGCTTGGGGTTTCCATCTACAATGTCAGTTCCTCCAATGTTCACTAAGTCCACCTGTTAAAATGAAAAAAAATAACTTAAGACCATTACACCACAGAAGCCCAGGTGTATGCTTTAACATATTTGGCAAACAATAAAAGTGAAACATAACAGAAATTACATTTTAGAGGATTATACTTAAATCTTAAAAATCTATCATTTATACAACAGCTCAATAAAGTGATCAGAAAAGACAGAACTATCCTTTTCCCATAGAAAAGGTTCAATACTTCTCACAAAGGATAATGCTTCCAAAAGCCACCTGACACCATTACACAGAGCAGGTGGCTATTTTAGTAAGAGGGCCTCCCCAGTTGTACAAGGGTTGTTAAGCACTGCACTACAAGGCATCCACAGCCACTGCAGCATGAGTTCGAACCCCGGCCATGGAGGTGACCCCCACGGCGCAGCAAACATCTGCCTCGCCCGCTGCTCCCCTCAGCAGTGTGTTTCCATTAATCTGCTTGTTCAATTAATCGCTCTGTCTCTGGTGATTCCCCTCACCCCACTCCCACACCTCTGACCTATACCCCAGTCCTTATATGCATAAATAAATCTTTAAAAATAAATAAGTGTGAGAGCACCAAACACCCCAAATGTCACATCGCCAACTTACATTGTTCTGATGTAAGACCTGCAGCACTCTGTTGACATTATTTAAAGCATGTACCCTTGTGGAACCACGTTCCTTTGGCTACAAAACAAAACACAAAAGCAAATAAGATGGAAAACCTCCCCGAGGCTGACCCCACCAACACTGACATGGACACAGCAAAGTGGCACAGAATACCAAACCCCTGTGCCAGGAGCTCTGGCCAGTTTCTCGGTCACCCTGGAGGCTAGTGTTGACAGGATGCAAATTGCCACCCTAACACATCTTAAGACAGTCATTTTTTAGCCTCCCTGCCACTGGCATCTCTAGGGAGCTCTGTAAAATACCAGAATCATTGTCATGACCCTACCCCATCTGGCATATATTCTGGGTTTGGGATTTTTAAGAAATGTCCCTGGTTATTCTAATGCACAGGCAACTTTGAAGATCAATGTTCAGGGCAAACCTTCTTTTATCTAAATTGCTCTGGACACAGGAAGCTGTAGAAGCCATGTCAACTGCACACTGCACCAGTGCGTACCGAGCAGGGAGGACCCAGGGGTGCTACCCGGGTTCCAGAGAGCACTACAACAGCCCACTGGAAAAGCAGGTATTGCCACCTGGAGAAAGGTGATCTGGGCCACTTCTGTCTGCCTCACTGGCCAGGGAATCTTATCTGAGAGAGAGATCAGCCTCTCCTACCAGTGTCCACCCACCATCTGGAAGTCAAAAGAGAAAATAACACCCCACGCTTTGGCAAGAAAGGAATTCATCTTCAAGAGTACATCTGCCTTTTATAGTAATTCTACCTCTAGTGTTAAAGTTTGCATCCGTAAAATACATAGTCTTTATTAGCAGGGTGAGTATAGATTACTGTACAGGTAAAGTAATAGAACTCTACTTGAGGAAGAAAAAACACCAATACTGAAAACTCTGAATACAAGTAAACGCATAGCTTTTAACAACTATTTTTTTAAATATTTGTTAAATAGCATATAAATATATTTATCTCTATACTTTCTACTGTTCAAAGCATTGTTCCCTCTTTATATAGCCTTTCTTCTTTGAAATTCTCTACTGGGCTCTCTAAGAGTAATAGACAGTTAAGGTAATTTTACTCTTGATAAAAAATAGAGTCTGCAAGAAAATCTGTATTACTCTATCAAAGAAATCCTTGGAATATTTTTAAATACATGCTCATAGTTCAGCCTTTACAATGAAAATATCCCCAGAGAAGTTTCAAGTATCAGCTGCAGTAACAATCCATCAGTCAGTTTTCAAAGATGATGCTTCTCACCAGTGATGTGCCCGTAAGACCTTCTAGAAGATCCAGCAGCTTCCTTCCATCTTTGAGGTCTATGAACATATCACTGATGGGTGGTTTTCCACTCTATAAAAAGAAAAATATTGATTAGTTCAGCAGCAGAAACTCTGACATATGTGGCAATCTAATCAGTGTTTTCATGTGCCCAATTAGAAGTTCTGGATAATCACTGGAGTATTCAGTTTGCTTTGTATGGGAAGAACGAGTACAAATACAGAGAACTTTAAAATCTCATAACAATTGTCATATGCTAAAAGATTCAAGTTGTATTGTTTCACAGAGCAAATAAAGCTGCAGTTAATGTTAATATGCCTTGGATGTGGTATATATTTCTGAGACGGAATGATGAAAAATTGCATTAAAAATATAAGTGAGTGTGAACATCTGGAAGACCAGGTATGAATTCTTATTCCATCACTACAATTTACATATCCAGTATGATGACATCTTTTAGCATTTCTAGTACAGGCACCATTCATCTCATCATTAACTTTCGTTCTCAGGAGCTAGAGCTATATTTCTTGCTGACTCTGTGTCCAAACTCAGTGCCAGCCCAGTATTTTGAATGACACGGTTTCTAGAACTCCTGAACTCTTGTCTCTGTCATAACTAAATAGCAACAACATCCACTGACACACATACTGGCTACTGGCAGTAAGGTCACACCACTCACAGGCAGATCCTTGTGTGTGTATGTGTGTTTTTTGTGCACGATGAGATGGTGGATCAGGACTATCACCCAAAGAAAAATCAGGAAACCTCATTTTTAATTCCCATTTGACTGTGAACGTAACTTAGCTTTTTTGTCTCTTCCTAAATTACAGGTTATTGTAAAAATCAAGAAATTAAGTATGTGTCCAGAACCTATAAAACACTACATGTAATTATGCTGTGTTGAATTATTTCCTTCTAATATGAAATCTCCATAGAGTAACAACCCTAGTTCATGACAATAACAAAAATATTTCAGAACAATTACATTACCTTCTTCCCTTCTTGCTTTAAGAAGCCATATACAATTAGCCATATGAGGGAATAGTTCACTCTGACCTTGAAATGAAGGAAAGGGAAGGAATTCATTCTGAAATTTCCAAAAATTTGTATTTTCTCTCTTTTTCCTCTCCTGACTTCTTACATTGTGAATTAAATATAGAATTGGCTAGTGGCTTGCATTATGTGGCTTTTCCATAGTTCATGTACTCTAAATGAGGGGAAATTCAGTAAAGTTTTCACCAAAGAATCAGTAAAAAATAAACTGACCCATTGGTATCTGAAGCAGCTGGTTTCCACAGCTGGTTCACTGCTGCCATCTTGGTGAGCAGCCCCATGCCTGAGACACAGATTGTCTCCAGCTATCACAAGAAAGTATGTTTGCAAGATGTGGGAGACATGTTCCAGAGGCACTTCTGAATAAGAGCAAAAAGTTTCTCCCTCATGAAAGGTTTCCTACCCCCAACGGTGAAAGCAAAGGCAGGGATGAGCCTTATCAGATACTACCTCTAACCTTCCTCCTCTCTAAACCAAAGTGTACGTCAACAAATTGGCCACCAAAGAACCAGATCCCCATTCCTGATCTTAGACACAGTGAAGAGATGCAAGTAAGTAAAGTTCATCAGAGGAACAAATGAAGGATATCTGGGCACAAATGAAGGATATCTTAGGAAAAATACCAATGATAATAATTTCTGGGAGCCACTGACCTTTTCTCAACTCCAATATCTGTTTTCAAAAAAATGAACAAATGACCAGAAACAGCATAATATAAGGCAAATGCAAATATTAGTCTGCATGATGCATAATCATGAATGTCTATCAGAGACCTCACTATAGACAAGAAGTCTCCTACCAACCGTATAACTTTGGAGAAGTTACTGGTCTCTCCTGCATTTGTTTACTCATCTGTTAGAAAGGAAATCCCAACAGAATGTATTTCTTACTAAGATTAAGTCCTGTAGGTATTCTGGGCATTGTTTTGTCTTTATTTTCTTCTGCCAAGCAATGCACATAATCAAATAATAAACTTTTCACTGGATCTAGTGGTGGGACATTGGAAAACAGTGTAGGAAAACATAAATTATTGTAAAAAAAAAAAAAAAAACTAAGATGGCAGATGTTCAACAAATGGTTGCTACTACCTCTCAAGCATATCACAAGCATAACTTTAGTGATTTCTATCATATAAGTGCCATAAAATTCCCATAGTGGCTGATGTAAAAGCGAATTCTGAACCTGAGGTCTACCAAGTCTCAAATTCGCTAATATGATGACTGCTAGGGATGCATCCCATTCAGAAATAATGAACGTGATACTGCAAAAGCTTTAGGTTTGCTCTGTGAGACAAGCATAATACAGCAGCAAAGATACTGGATTCTTCCCTAAGAACCACTATGGCTAAGAGGCAAAGCAGGGGGCATTAATTAACAGTAGAATTAATTTTACCAGATGAGACATTCTTTTCCTTGTTACCTTGTCCAGTTCATTCATCTACTGAGCAACAGCTTTTAAGAATGGTTCCCTGGGGTGTTATATTGAAACAAATATGACAGAGATAGAATCCTACCCCTCTAGAAGCTAACCACTCACACAACCATAACCAACTCTGTTTTCCTTCAATAGCCAAAAAAAAAAAACTGAACCAAACTTCAGATAAATATTGGTGATGAGTGGGAAATGCATTTTATGCTATGGTTCCTTTGCCCAAAGCCTCCCAAGAAACACCCATTAACCTGAAGAATGGTGTTAATGGTACATTACACTCCTAAGTAGGATCTTCAGAAGGACCATGTGCACAGCATGGTGCCAGGGAGGAGAAAGGAGGCCGTGAAAGTCCTCATTTGTAGAGTGAAGAAGTGCCCCTGGGTCCAGGAGAATCCAAATCTGTGAATCAAGACTCATGCCCAAAACGCACACCCACACTCACCCCACAATGACTACAAAATATCAACATCTTTTTGATGAGCACAATTTCAGGACATGCCCTATAAGGATGGAAAGAACCAGCCTAAGCCAATGAGTAAATTCCACCTACAACCCAGGACGGTAATACTGTTAAACACAGTGATTCAGGGCTTTTTGCCCTACATTGAGGTCAGGACATTATTCTGTGAAATTCCAGAGAGGATACAGTTAAGAATTTGTAGCCAGGTGGTTTTTATCTAAACTACTCAACTTTATAATGGTAATATGAAATCAATCACAGACAATACATTAATCCATGAGCCAACTGGAATGATGACTATGTCCCAACAAAACTCTATTTATGGACACTGAAATTTGAATTTCATAATTTTCATACATGGTGAAATACTATTCTTTTGGTTTTTGCAACCAACTAAAAATGTGAAAATTATCCTTAGTCCATGGACACACAAAAAGAGACAATGAATACAGAAATGTCCTTAGACATAGTAATAGGCACTTAACTATGTATCAGATATATTCTAAGCAGTTTATACAGCTTTAGAGGTAGTATTTACATGTATTTTTCCTTATAATAGTATATGAGTCATATAATATATAATATATATAATATAATATATAATATTATATATAATATTATATGTGTAATATATGAGTTGCTGAAATGGATTCTCACCCTGGGTGGGGGGAGGGGTTTTGATAGATCTTCATTTAGGATGAATAAATGTCTACTAGTATTTACATATATTATTTGCTTCTATATCATTGTATTTTAATATATGGAATCTGAGGCCTTAAGGTGACATGACAGCTGAGAAGCAGAACCATTATCTGGTATCACAAAGTCTAGTTCCAAACCTACGTTCTCGAAGTCTGCGCTAAATTGCAAATAATCATGAGTGCCCAGCACTGGGACATATTGGGAAGGAAGTATTTAATCTAGGTGTGGGAAGAATAAAGTGCTTTATGTTTAGTGACTCCCCCCCAAAAGGTATAAAGACATAATTCACATTTTAAGGAATGCAAATGAAGACTATTATTTTCCAAGAACATAGCTTTGAAGCACATCTGGTGCCTTGGAATCGCAGGCTCCAAACACAGGACCCACCTTGGCAAATAGTCTGAAATTCCAGAAGTCATCATTTAATACAAATAAAAACTGATGCAGCATGACAGCCACCTTCTTACTTCAATTTTTAACTCTTTGCAAAGGTGAGTTTGCAGACTTCTCTGACAGAGAAAATACAGTTTCATCATTCAATTGGGCAAACATTTGGTGAATACCTCCTTTGTGCGGCGCCCTGCAGAAATGCAAAGTTTAGATTGTCCTCCCCACTCACAAGACAAGGTCTCCATGGTTTTCTATGTACAAAAAAAATTGTACAATTGAACCATCTTCAACTTGCAGGACAGCTAAGAGTTGGGTCACATTTAACCTTAAAAATACTAAGAAGACAACATGCTATGAATCCCGAAGACAGCTGCTACCTGGGGACAGCTGTGGAGGCCCTCCTCTCACCTCCTCTCACCTTCACGCTTCTTTGCCTGTAACCCCAGTTCTACCTCCACCATCTTGACAAGAGGCACCTGCACTCAGAATCTGGGACACTGAAGCTCCTGGATTTTTAAGTAGCAAAGGACAGAAGCTGACAGTCATCAGAAAGCTCGAGCAGAAGGGGTCTTCAGAAGGTCTATGTGATGGTTCGAGAGAATGAAGCCAGCTTGCTGGGCCCTCACACGGGGAAGGGAGCCAGCTCTAACGCTGGAGCCCACCACAGGAGCGCAGTTCCAGCCAGCAGGCCGTGTGGGGATTCTGGCCCTTTGTGGCAGGACTTCTGATTTTTCAAAAGAAGCTGGAAACCACTATGAGATACCACCTCACCCCAGTGAGAATGGCACATATCAAAAAAAGTAGCAACAACAAATGTTGGCGAGGATGTGGAGAAAAAGGAACTC
>JAGFMF010011961.1:721616-766784 GCA_019455555.1 Galemys pyrenaicus | reverse complement strand
GAGGGACTGAGGTGATGGTGCACTGGTTAGATGGTGATGGGGAATACATGGGGATTACAATTAATGGCAAGTATATGTAAATTTTAAAATATTTTAATAAAAAAATTTTAAAAAATGTTAAAAAAAAAAAAGCTGGAAAAAGGAATTGATATGTGTAATCTCCTGACGGTTGTAATTTCCTAAAACATTGTGCCAGATAAACAAATCGTATCTACAGCAGGCCAGCTCACATGGCGCCTGATTAGCAAGATCTGCATAAAGCATAACAACAAACTGGTGAAATATAATATTAGTCAACCGTGAGTCCTCTGAGGAATTGATAATTCTGTGGCAAGGACACACACACACGCACACAAAAGAATAGGATGATTTTAAAATACTAGCAGTCATACCTGTTCAGATGAACATACAAAGGAATCACCAGATTCTTTCGCTTTTGCTCATTCCCCACCACAATCCATAAGAAACTGTCATTTCTACCTCCAAAAACACATTCCAGGATGACCACTCTCCCCAACACCTCTGTTCTCACTCAGGCCCACACCTCCAACTCCAGACTAGTAGGTCACTTCACTTCTGCAAAAGAGCTATAAAAACTCTGATCTTAGCATGCAGACAGCGTCATGTCACATCCCTCCTTTGACCTAGTGGACTCTCACTGGAGGCAAAGATAACCCAAACTCCAGATGAAAGATTGGTCCTACCCTCTCCCTAATCTGATATTGCACTGTTCTCTCCCTTCAGCACCCCTAAGTCAGTTACTCCCATCCTAGGTCAAGTTTTTCAGCAGGAGTAGTAATAGTAATAGGGAAAAAAATCTGCAAACGTTGCATAGGAATATACAGTTTACAAAGGGCAGTTTGGAGTTCTTCAAAGGGTGAAATGCTAACTCTGTAAACCCAACAAAGAAGCCAGAGGTAGAAACAGGACTCTGAAGATTGATCAGCGCCTCTGCTCGATGGCATGTTCTGCTGACACAGACAGGTCTGAGGCTGACAAAAGGCCTTGCCTTCCAGACAGATCTCAACCAACCAACAAAGCACAAGCATGGTGAACCTGTGAAGGGCGATTTAAGAACCAGTGTGGTTATGTCGAATGTGTCCCAATCAACAGATACAGAACAGAGAGAATCTGTCCTGTGACTTACCCAATCCCATTATAAATAACCACATCATAACAGCGTAATAAGGGAAAGAGTGAAGACATAAGTGTTTAGTGCTTTCACAGCTAACACACTGATGATCAGGAGTTGCTAATAAAGCTGAGCCTTTGAAACCATTTGACAATTTTATTCTTTATTTATATCCTACCTATTTTCAAGACAGAGTTCGAGGCAGTATATTCAAGTCACCTAATATCCCCACTATTCTGTGCGTGTGACATGAGAGAGACAGGGAAGAGGAGGAGCTGAGAAACAGAGAAGTGGAGAGGCGGGGAGAGCAGGAGGGTATTTATGTGTGTGTGTGTGTGTGTGTGTACATGGATAGATACACAGACACATGAATATCGTGTACATACTGTGTACGTAGCGTATGTACCATACTGGATCTGCACTCTTCTCAGATCAATATGAGATAAAGTTCGTGCCCCTGATGAACTGAAAAAATTATGCCCCAGCATCTGTAAATCAGTAACATAATATAAATTTTATAGTCTGTGTATGTGTGTGGTTGCTAGGAGTTGGTATTTTAAAATTTCAAAAAGAAACAATTTAATAAAGTCCTTCTTTTAACATTTTTAAAACCAGTGTCTTTAATTTATGAATCCCAAATCTCAGCATTGACACAAATGTGCTAACTTTTTTAGGGCCTTGTAATTCTTCATTTTCTTAAAAATCAGTAATGTATCAGTGAACACCATGCACTGTACAAGGTCATTTGGTCAGTTATATGTTTAAATATAGATATACATTTTTAAATTATTGTCCATGGAAATGTTATACTTTAATCCCTGCGATACAATTAGAAGTAGTTGAAGAAATTTTCTTTGGATTTCTCCTATTTAATGTTTTGTAAGGTGTATCACAGTATAAAATAATGATAGACATTTTTTTAAAACAATGGTCAAGATTAAATGAATTGGTAAAATCAGGTTCATCACAGCTATAATGTATGGGTATCACTTAACCAATGAAATAATGACTGCTGAGAATGTGAATACAGTTGACCCTTGAACAAAATAGGGGTTAGGGGAGCCCACCCCTGCCATAGAAAATCTGGGTATAACTTTTGACCCCTCCAAAAAATTTAACTACGGTCATCCCATATTCTTGGGGGACTGGTTTCAGGACATGTGGGTGCTAAAATCCATGAAGGCTCCAGTCCCTTGACAGCGGCCCCCTGTATCCATGGGTTCTGTATCCACACTTATAGCCACAGTTAACTGAGGTTGTTGAGTTCATGAATGTGGAACTGAGGATAGGAAAACCCTACATCCAAGTGGACCAACACAGTCTTTCCAGGATCAGCTGTGTTTACCTGTATGGTTGAACCCCACAGCGAAAAGCCGACAGCAGCATTGCATCTGAGGTTGGCAAGAAGGCTGACAGCGAAATGAGGGCACTCTGAGGCCAAAGAATGATGCCTTGATGGAGGAAAATCAACAAACGTGTAACAGTCACTTAAAGAAATAGTGAGTGCATAGCTCTCAGCAGTCTCCTCAAGCATTCACGGTGGTCAGCAAAACTAAGGAAGAGTTCACTTAGAAGCTTGCTTAGAAGAAAGATGTGCGAGAAGTAGAGAGAAAAAGCAGGAAACCCTATGATGTCACACTAACTACAGAGCAAAGATTTGCAGTGTTCCTGTTGAAATCAATTCAGGAAAAGTGCATATACCCAAAAATTACAAAATACGGGGCCTCTCTGGTGGCACAGTGGGTTGAGTGCTACACTGTGAAGCATCTGCATCATAGGAGCATGAGTTCCATCCCCAGCCAGGGAAGGGACCCACATGGCGCAGCAAACCTCTCCTGCCTAACCCTAACCCTAACTCTAACTCTAACTCTAACTCTAACCCTAACCCTAACCCTAACCCTAACCCTAACCCTCAGCAGTGTATTTCAGTCCATCTGCCTGTTCTGCTCCCTACTCTGTCTCTGATGAATCCTCTTACCTCCCACGCCTCTGGCCTGTACCCCAGCTCTTGGACGCATAAATAAATATATCTTTTTTAAAAAATTCCATAACTGTTTTAAAAAAAATTTACAAAATACTGTAGAACACAAGCCGAATAAAATATCTTCCCAGAGAATCAAAGCATGCAGCACCAAACATTTTCGCCTTGCTTTTCGTAAGAGAAGTAACTGAGATGGTGGCGATAATACGGGAGTGGTGAGGGATTCAGGCACCTGGCAGCAGAGGCAAGGAGACCTGCATACCCCAGTGACATAAAGCCAGGCTAAGTCTACAGGCAGACTCAACTAACAACCCGGCTGGCTCCACATACACACAACCGGCAGAGCGGAGGAAACGTCTGAAGAACGCACTTCCTCGAGAGAGGCTTCCATGGGACCTGGGCAAGACATAGCATTGACCACAATAACTCATCCCATTTTCTTTGTTTCATAGGACAGCGGAATCAGCGCTGCCCCCTCCTTCCTCTTAGAATGTCTCCTTAAGATGCTAACGGGGCCAACCTTCTGGTTAGGAATTAGAGCGCCAGTTTTCCACACAAGATAACAAAGATCTCGGAGTCAACTCAGGAGTCTCCCAAAGGGCAGACAGGAAACCCTCACAAAGTCCACCCCATCATCTCACCAGAGATAAATGCCATCATTCTTTCTTCTTCTTTATTGCACATTTGTGTGTGATTCTGCTCGGACTTTCCAGTCTTTGGCCAACTGCCTGCAAATTCCTAACCTGATATGTATGATCATTAATAAATTGTGTTTTCTCTCTATACTCTGTAATGAATAGAGGGTCTTTTTGTTGGCAGAAACTTTGTACTTTCCCAATAGATGATAACAACAAAGCTAAAAACTGTGTCCCAACCCTCCTTGGCTCCCGTCACGGTGGTAGATGGCTACCTTATAGCAATTAGAGCTAAAAGCATCCTAAGCCAAGGAAGCTGAAAGTGGGTCCAGGATCCCTTAGCTCTGTTCAACAGAAGGAGCATCCTTCCTCCAAAAGCACCTCTTCAAGGGTACTCTGTCTCCTTTTTTTTTTTCATTGAGACAATGTTGGTTGACAACACTGTATAGACTCAGAGGCACAGGATTTCCCCTCATCGGATGCATATCACCACACCACAGGCACCACCCAGGTACCCATAGTCTTCCACCATGGTCCACAACCCTCTCCTGAAAACTCGCTGGCCCACCCAGCTTAGGCCTGCCCATCCCTGCACCAGTCCACGCTTGTATGTGCTAGAAGTGGAGTGTGGGGTCAGTGAATGGAAAGCACAAGCACTACCTGCTCACCCACCTCAAGCAGAACGGAAAAAGGCCATTTCCTTTCAGCAAAGCAATACCCACACTGGTCAGCAACTAAAAAGACGGCACATGTGCTACCAAATCTGCTTAACGATTACAAATATGAATGCGAGTATCATTTAAGTGTTCAATAGGTATCAAAAAGTGGTTTTTTTTTTCACCTTAACCACAATAGCCAGGTGAAAATCATTTTGCAAGAATCATGCAGGGAGTCAAAACTGGAAGAAAAGGAAAAATTAAAAGCAAGTAACAGCAACAAAAATGAGCTCACAAAAGCATAAACAAAACATATCTGGAAGCTGTTTAGGAAAATGGAGTGTACTTCAATCATTTTTTTTTCATACACACTGGTAAACAGACATCCATTAAAACTTTCTTTTAAGGCACGCCTTAAAGGGTTATGGCACCAGGGAATGAGCTGAGTGCCACAGTCATGAAAATAAGCCATGGTCGGCCAGAGATGGGACTCGCAAAGTCCAGTTCTCTAGCGTAGTTCCTATTTATCATCCCACTCCTAATGTTGTGACACCAACTTCCAAAGCACTGGAGACACTTGGAATCTAAAAGCAGTTTTCCACTGTCTCAAAAAGGAACACATGTACACAGCTCTTCACTTTCATGTTTGATTTTCTTAAAAAATGCCTCACAGATTTCCTCTTTTATGCCTCATTACTTTAAATCTCAAGTTTAGAACTGGAACTTAAACGAACACTTGGCTCATTCTTGTCTTTGCAAAGGGAAGAGCAGAAATCTGCCCAAGTGAAAGTTCAGCACTTTTAAGTTTGCATATATTCTACCTAACCTTTATTTGTAAAACCTCTTTTTGAGAATCACCGCACTAAACTGATGAAAAGAGCTTCAGCAATTTCTATGTCTCAGCTCCGCCAGACAGCAGCTCTGAAGTTCAGCCAAAGCCAATGCAGCCTCAAAGTCAGGACACATTTCCCAACAGTGAAGCAAGAGGCATCGCTGCCTCCCTCGGGAGACCAGCCCAGGAACAAGCCAGAGGCCCTTCAAATTAGAAGCAAACACTCACGGTTTACACAGCACGCAAGTGGGGAAAGTGGGTTTAATCAGCCAGTATATTTTTTTCCATTTCTGTTTTAAAATATGTGTGTAGCACTAACTGAGATACCACAAGTTGGGGGTATCCGATAGGGTTTTAATTTAGCATTCCTAAGTAACGCTATTCTCCTATAATATTTCACAATAAGGCCCTATATTTCTTAGCAACATGACTGGTAATTACGATCAAGTATGGTTTATAGCTAAAGGAATGAAAACCAAGTGACCTGGAAAAATTAGCCAATAATTTGCCCAAGGTTATAAATAAATGAGCTGTATATCCAGGAATAAGTAAGTACTTTAATGTCCTACCACTTAGTTATTAGCTCTTTTTGATAATCATTTTCTTCTAAACCACTCAAAACTTCAAAATCCAAAAACTATAAGTTATTCTATCCTGCATTACTTCTCAGGACACCTAAATTTGAAACACTGTGTACTCTATGACATATTAATGAGCACTTATAGCAGAGCAAATATGCGTTTTATAAGGGCTAACTTAACTATATGTTAAGTCATAGTTTTAAGAAAATCAAAAGATGGTTTTAGACCCATATTGTTCAGTATACGTTAGCTCTACAAAATCCTTTATCAATAATTGAATTGAGGGCATCTCTGGTGACACAGCGGGTTGAGCGCCACTGCACTGTTAAACATCTGTGGCAAAGCAGCGCAGGTTTGGTCTCCAGCCACGGAGGGAACCCACAAGGTGCAGCAGACCTCTCCTGCCTCGCCCGCTGCTCCCCTCAGCAGTGTATTTCAGTCCATCTGCCTGTTCTACTCTCCACTCTGTCTCTGGTGAATCCTCTCACCTTCTGCATCTCTGGCCTGTACCCCAGCTCTTGTGTGTGTAAATAAATAAATGATAAAAAGAATTGAACCAATTTTAAGTTTTACTTTTCATTTTTCTTTATTCTGACATTAGTAAGTAAATCTTACTCAAAGCATCTTATCCAGTAAATAAGAGCCAAAGGTATTAAATCCAAATGGGAATTTAACAATCTTTCCAGAACAACTCCAAGAAACAAGGCAAATAGAAAAACTTTGCGTAGTTGGGTTTGTTTATTTTTGTGAATAAATATGAGGCAAAAATCCTGCTGTTCTCATATCCATGAAACAGCACAATTTAAGCCATCTTGCATTTAATTCCACAGTCGATTCCCATCTTCGATATGATCACCTTGACCACAGCTAACTGGTTTATGGCTATACAGTATTGGGCATTTAAATGTGTATTTTTCTCATTGTCATTCATTTATTTTTTTAAGCCTGTAAATACTAAACACCAGACATTGCATCAGTGAACAAAACAAACCGCCCTACAACATACAGCACACCACCAACTCAGAGAGGAAAGAAAATATTTTCAGATGCAATTACTCAAGTTACATTTCTGATCAATGATTCCAAGGAGAACTGCTAAAGAGAATTGAAAGCCTCTACTCCGTCTGGAGTTCAGAAATGGTGTCCTTGGGAAAGTGATATTTAAGCTCAGGCAAGAGGAGGTCTAGGAACCAGCCAGAAAAAAAGAAAAGAAAAAAAATAGAGGAAGGAGCATGAGTGAAAGCCCTGGGAAGCTGGCAGGGCACCTACTGCATAATGAGGGGACAAGAGCAAAGTGAAATGGAATTGGGAGTAAATTTGGGCAACCCCTTTGGGGCCTCATAAGCCAGTTAAGAACAATGAGCAGCTAAGAAATGGCTACTGTATACAAAATGGAAAGAAGGGAATAGACAAGGTCAGGCATGAAAAGGAACCGTATGGTCCACATGTTCAGAAGAGTTTTCCAGAAAGGAATTTATGAGTCTCATACAGGTGTGAAGTGAACATGCATGTCAGAAACTTGAACTCACTAACTGATGAGAGAGCCAGTAAGGTATCAATACTGGCTGAAAGGAGAATTAAAAAAAAAAAAAAAAAAACCACACACATCATATGCAATAAAGGAAAGCTGGCATATAAATTCAGAATAGCTGCAAAAAGTTGTTTATCCAAGGGCAATAACCAACTGCATTCCAACTATTTTTCACCTTTCCAGCTAAGAGTCGTTTGCATCACGGTCTGTTTTCTACAACTCAGAAAGCTGTACAGCAGCTCAGAGATGATGGAAGGCACATAATCAGATGCCTGAGCTAACAGGTCAGCCCACAATTCCTTTCCCTGTCTTTTGAGTCCTTCATAAATGCTTCTAACTCAGACAACAATGAGTCAGAGAAAGGAAGCGGGAGTAAAGACGTAGAAAAACGTGCCGTTTTGAATAGACACAGGTATTGGAGTCAACATGAGTTAGGGTTTTATGGGGACTTTGGATGTGCAGGGGACCAGGAAGGAAATGTCTGTAGAAGAAATCTACAACAAAATCCTACATGGAGGAAAATGCCATCGATGTCTGCGTGGCCACCTCAGCACAGGCCCTGAAGCTCCGTAGAGGGCACCACACCGTGGGGACCAGGCAACTCAGTCAATAATTCGATCTCAAGCCCATGACAGCAGAACAAAGGACAAGGATTTAAAAAGAAGTCAAATCCATTCCCTTTAACACGGTTATTTTTCTCGTGCTAGCCTCTCAGTTACCTAGCGTCTCCACGCCAGTACCCCCGCTCCCCAAGATGTACAGTGCGGAGTCTGGGGAACTCTCCCTCTGGAAATGCATTATTTCCTGTCCAGATCATCAGATTGGAAGTGGTCTCATTAATGGACCTCAGACAGCTTAGAAGTAAGGAAAAAAATGAGCATACCATTTAGCACCACTGCCAGGAACTTCCACCATGTTCTATAACAGTCATTATTTCTGTGAGATATTCATTCTAGACCCATCTACATTTCCTTCCAGAGATTTGATTTCTTACTAGTTTATATAACTGAGACTGTTATTGAAATAACATGATCTGGTATTTTCCATTAGATGCTGTGTCACTGAGGTCTTTTTAAAGATGTCCAGAACCCACAACAAATATTAAAAGATCAAAATGTTTCTTGAAAGAATTGCAGTACATGACCCAAATGAACAACAGACACTGAGAGCTAGCCACTGGACATGAACTCCAGGAACAGAAACTGCAGTGAGGACATTGTTAAAGCTCAAAAAAGGGCCACTTTGGCAGCACTGGCTGCAACGGAGAGCTTTGTAACCAACCTCACTTGCTTCGGTCACAGCTCTGGACCTGGCAACGAAGCAGATCCACTGCCTGGTGATCCAGGTCAACACATCCCACCTGTCACGGTGATGTCCTGCCAAAGTCAAGTTCATGGCACCATTGACCGGTGACACATTTCAACTATTAAGGATGTCCCTATCATCCACTTGCCCTGCTTGTGTTCTAATGCAGTCTCCTTCATTCCATTCTCATAAGTAGGGAGCAATGTAATTCATCCAGCTTCAAGTGTTCCCTAAATGACTGTCTGCCAGGACTATGATGCCTTCTTTTTCTCTAAGAGATTGATTTTATAGAACAGATTTTCACTTTTTTAAATTATATCTATTTTCATGCAGGAGACACTGGTATACCATGCTATACATGATTTAGGGGTACAGATTCACCCCTCTTCAGATGTACATCTGAGATGTATTCCTTGCAGACTAAAATACTTTCAAATTAAACTTCAAAATTGGTGCTAAGGCCAGTCTTCCCCAATAACCCAGTTAAGCTGCTAAAAGTTAAGCTGCTTAACCTGCTCTCACTAGAAAATGATTGCATTTCCTTATGAGGATTGCTGCAGGTAAGTTCACACACCTGAGCACTCATGCGACCACAGAGATAAAACATCACCTCTTCAAAGGATCTTTCCAGTCCTAGAACCACCATACCAGTACATGGTCACACGAGGCTGTATACTGCCAGAGTGTAAAGTCAAATCAAAAGCACCCAGGTGTTGCCTGTGCCTCTAGAATAAAGCACTAACATTTATCAAAGGGCACTTATGTCTGCTTTGGAATAAGCCTATTCATAAAATCACCAATTATGCAAGCACATCTGGATTCTTGGCCCTTCTGTCAGTTAGATTTTTATATTCCTAACATTCTCAGAGGCAAGATTAAAAAAAAAATCATTCACCTAAATATTAGGATATGGAACAAATTTTGAACTGCTCTGCTGCTCAAGTAATACTAAAACATTCTGCTTTACCTCAAAGAAATACAGGTGTTTGTTTTTCTGATCTTTGTAACCCTCCCAAATAAAAATTTTGAAAAATACCTCAATTAAAATTTGCTTTCAGGGCCTCCCTGGTGGCACAAGGGGTTGAGCACTGCACTGTTGGGCAACCGCAGCCACAGCAGCGCGTGGATTCCATGTCAACTGGGGAGGGGACCCACATGGTGCAGCAGACCTCTCCTGCCCCCCGCTGCTCCCCTCAGCAGAGTGTTTCAGTCCATCTGCCTGTTCTGCATCCCGCTCTGTCTCAGGTGAATCCTCTCACCCTCCCTGTCCCCGCCTTTGGCCTGTACCCCAGCTCTTATATGCATAAATATTTTTTTAATTTGCTTTCATACTGTATAAAAAATCATGAAGGCTTTTCTCTAAGAAACCTTTTCCATCTTACTATATTGTATAGTCCTATAATCCGTTAAATTTAAAATTCTTCACCTTAGACTTCAGGAGACAACATTCTAATTCAATAACCAATTGGCAATTAAATAAGAGCCTGAAGTTTGAAAATAGCACTGCCAATTCCTCTCTTCTGAATGCTCTCCCTCTAAAAAAATTGACCAAAATATTGATCATGTTCCAAGTGGTTAGAAATGCTGAGAAAGAATAGATCTTTGGAAGTGAAGAAGTACACAAGAAAATACAGGTATTAAGCAACATCTACAAATATGAAAATATCTAAAGGTTTTTTGCACAGGGTAGAAATGCTGCCTGAATGATAACAATTTGATTCTCACCAGGCCACATTAAATCATTATCTTTTAAGCTACATAAAATTAAAATTTCTCCAATGACATAGTCATTTCTTAAAAGCACCCAGGATTGGGGGCCTCCCTGGTGGCGCAGTGGGTTAAGCAACACACTATGAAGCAAACCGCAGCCACTGCAGCACAAGTTCGATCCCTGATGCCGGCCAGGGAGGGGACCCACATGGCGCAGCAGACCTCTCCTGCCTCGCCCGCTGCTCCCCTCAGCAGTGTGTTTCAGTCCATCTGCCTGTTCTGCTCCCCCACTCTGTCTCTGGTGAATCCTCTCACCTCCCTGGATTCTGGCCTGTACCCCAGCTCTTGTATGCATAAATAAATCAATCTTTTAAAAAAAAAAAAAAGGACCCAGGATTCAAAGTCAAAAGCAGCAAACTACTGACTTGATAACTGGAGGATGTTAGGTAAAGATAAAGAACTGTTTACACTATGAATGTGTTTACACCATGAGCTGTTTATACCAGAACTTCCATTTGAAAATATGTTATATATTGACATATATTGAAAATATGTCATAAAATATTTTTGAAATAAATGTATTGGCACACTCAGATTTCTGTTGGGTCACATTTCATAGGAACTTGCGCTACACTTCCCACCAAACGCCGTCCATCAGCATTAGGTATCTGAATCATCATCAAGTTTCTGAAGTTTCCGTTACCTTTGAAAATCGAGCATTTATCCATTTGGTAAATGTTTTCTTCTGCACATCATTGTGTTCATCTGTGGAAGCAAAAGGAAACAGAAGAGGAAAGTGTGAGAGTCTGTACCTTTAGTCTGGGTGCTAAATGAGATTATCTTCATCCTGGAGTTTCAAACAGTCCTATTAGCAGAGTTCATGAGCTACAACGATCACAGCTAATGAAGAACATGATGGCTGATGACTCCATCTCTAGAGCTGCTAACCCAGCAAAAGGGGTTCAGAACGCTCCCCAGCTCACCCTGGCCAGGGCACAGTGCCACCAGCCATTACCACCAGGTCTGTGGAATGAATAAGGACCTTATATCTGAAGGCATATACATAATACTTTCTGTTGCATTTTGTAAGTAAAGATTTGGCATGATTAAATTGTTATCATGGGCCCTCCCTGGTGATGCAGTGGGTTAAGCAACGTACTATGAAGCAAACAGCAGCCACTGCAGCATGAGTTCGATCCGTGCTGCCACTTGGGGAGGTGACCCACATGGCATAGGCAGATCTCTTCTGCCTGGCCCACTGCTCCCCTCAGCAGTGTGTTTCAGTCTATCTGCCTGTTCTGCCCCCTGCTCTGTCTGGTGGATTCTCTCACCTCCCCGCACCTCTGGCCTGTACCCCAGCTCTTGTATGCATTAATAAATAAATCTTTTAAAAAATAATAAATAAATTGTTATCATGTTCAAAATAAAAACTGAAAGTATCTATTAAAAACTAAGAAACTCATGATTTCCCTCCTTTTCACATGAGCCTCACACTCCAGAACAAAAAAGCAGTGTAAGGTTTATAGTCAACTCCACAACCCATTTTCCTACAGTAAGACTGACAAAGTTTTAATGATCTAGAGAAAGGACCCACACATTTTTAAAGATCAAAGTTGCTTTTTCAAAAAAAAAAAAAAAGAATGGTCAAGTTTGGCTTAACTAAAAAATCACACTTCCAAGCCAGAGTTAAAGATTTTTAACATGGGCAGAGTGATTTACTTAGCTAGACAGAGGCCATGTATTAACATAGAAAGAAATAGGACTTTACTTTTTTTTTTTTAAGATTTATTTATTTATGCATACAAGAGCTGGGATACAGGCCAGAGGTGTGGGGGATGAGAGGATTCACCAGAGACAGAGTGAGGAACAGAACAGGCAGACTGGCTGAAATATACTGCTGAGGGGAGCAGCAGGCAAGGCAGTAGAGGTCTGCTTCTGGCTGCGGATACTTGCCAGCGCAGTGCTTAATCCCTTGCGCCACCAGCGAGGCCCTGAAACAGGACTTTAGAACCAAATAGAATCCCAGTTTACAACTGTGTGACCTCCTAGCCCCAAGGTTCTGGTCTGTAAAATGGGAATGCATAGGACCCAGCTCACAAGGGCATACTTAGGACCAGTGAATACAAGTGGAAAACATTTGGTAAGGAGCTGGTGTTTGGCTCTTGTTGCTGTTCTTGTTATGCTATTTAGATATAACTGTGAACAAGACAGATAAATACACGCTTTACCCTTTCTGTTACATCTAATCATATCTTCTTCAACTAATCAAGTCTGTATCATAACCAGCAAGGAACATTTTTGACTTAATACCTATCGAGCAGCATGTCAGCAACCAGAGTCATTCTGAAAGCTGCCTAAAGAGTATTTGCAAGAGAGGAAAATGATGACTATCTACACACACACAGAGAGAGAGAGAGAGAGAGAGAGAGAGAGAGCGCCTGGCCCACTACGACCCATACTGCCAGGCTGCCTCCCACATCAAAACAGCAAAATAATAACAGAGGAGCCCAAATCTGTTCTGCCCTCCATGCATCAGTTTCAAAAGACTCCCTACAACACAGACCTCCTCACCCACCTCTAACAGCGTAATTAGGAGGTCACCCAGGCCTTCACCAAGTTTGTGCTATCGTTGGCCCTTACTCTCCTCTGGAAGGAGAGCTGGTAATTAAAAGGTCGTTCCTGGAATAAATATAGCAGCAGTTCCAGAAAAGAGTGGGCTTCTACAGTTCCACAAAGGTAACTGGAGGCTTATTCTGAGACACGAAGTGGGGAAACTGAATGAAAAACAAAACAGTGCTCTAAGGAACCTCCTGATGTTAATTGTGCTGAGAGGTGGCCTTCCTTCCAGAAAGGACAATGAAGCCAGCATCCCGCCCAATTTCAGGCTCTCTGCCCTCTGATCAATGACACATTGAGTCACTGATCAAGCAAAAAGACTTGCTCCCTTACTCTCCATCTTCCTGCCTTGCCCATCATCCTCAAGAGGAACAGAGCTGCAATTATACTCAGACTATTAAGAAGCCACACACAGCAACGCACAGAGAACATTTTACCAGTCCCATCAATGTGAATTTAATAAGTATCAGGGCTCAAAGCATTTGAAAAATCTAATTATTTGTCCCAGACCTTGAAAAAGACTTAACTGTAAAAATTTTATATCTATTATTCTTGAATGTTATGCACAAATATATACATAAAGGTCATACAAGTGAAAGTTCCTTGAGTTCGTAAGATTCATCCAACTTATCAACCATAAGATAAGGAAAATTCTAAGAGACAAATATTACTACTGTTTATTTTTCTCCTAACCTCTTTTCTAAGCACTTAATCTTGTTTTCAACGACATTAAAATACCTAATACTATATAAATTGCTCTTGAAATATAGAGTAAAAATGTGAGTGTCCATCAACTTATGAAATATTTCAATTTTGATACATATAGAATGAAATAAATTTTAAAAATAGATCTCCATACAGAGATGCTTATAAAAGTTAATAATGTTTTCATTAAGTCTTTGATCTTTGGTTCGAATCAAAGCCTGAATATGAGTTTAATAATTGATTGGAAATAAAGTATTGATTTCTGAAAGATAAATTCTCTAATACTCCAAAATTACAACTATACTCCAAAATGTATAAACACTGTTCTATATTCATTTTCTTGTTAAAGAGGAGAAAAGAGTTCATATTTCAATATACCTGTAGTTCACATTTCCTTTTATCACACATACACACACACACCCCTCTTATTTTCTGCCAGACAGAAATTCAGTAAAAGAGTTAAGAATTATCCCTAGGCTCTCAATTATGATATTAAAAATGTAACAAATTTGAGACACTTACCAGTATAAAGGTGCCTTCCATTAACAACAATTAAGCTAAACAATCTTGATGCAAGTGTCCTTTTTTAGGGAGGTGAAATTACACTAGGGAAGTGGAAGCAGAGCAACTAAATGGCAAAGTCATGCTACACCAATCAATCATTTTGTCTTCCTAGAAACTTAGACAAAACTTCAAAGTGTCAATTTCTTTTAACTCTCCATTATCAAGACAGTTAATGTGTCCAGAATGAAAATGTGCAAGCAGACAACCAAGCTTAAACCCAACTAATCATTTAACGTGTATTAAAAGAGTGAGTATAATTCACACTCAATCTATTCTCTCAAGTTTCCGCAAGGTTTTTCTTTTTTTAGATTTGGATTTTAGAAAGCCAGTTTGTTTCTGGCTTTCCTGGCTTAGCAAGTCTTATCCATGAATGACCTTTCTCCATTACAGGAACAAACACGGGACTGAATTAGAAGAAAAATGTGTTAAGTCCCTTAAGGCTGATTTTCCAAATTCCTCTTCTAAATATTTTGCTCTTCTGAAAATGCTTTTGACATGCTCACACAAATCCAAGGACCTTCACTGTTGCCTAACATGGAATTTTACTTCTGTGATGGGAAAGAGAAGTGAAGCAAGAAATATCAACAAGTTCGCCTGAAGAACAGATTTCAGCAACAAAGCTAGTTGGAAACTGACCTGGAAACATGGCAGAGAAGTCGGGAGTGGCTACCCCCATGGAAATCAGTATCAAGTCGTAAGAACATTCACCACAATAAAAATTCTACTATAGCAGAAAGAAAGCAATATCCGCTAGGACATCCTCCAAAGCAAGTGAAGAGTGTGCCACTGGCTGGCCATGACCTGGCTTCCATTAAAGGTAGCTCTTCAGAAAAGAAATCCCTAGACTTTAAGCCAAGAAATGTCTTGCTGGATGATTTAAAATTTGCATTGACTTTATTAAAGACTGTCACTAAATTAAACAGACCCTAGAAAGCCAACTTTTCATTAGCTCAAGTGATTATTCCAGAAGCAACAAAAAGCATTTTAGAACACCTGCCCCATCTTTTTCTGTATGTGAATCCATCCCAGTATAAATCTATCAAGGCAAAGGGACATCAAGAATTGCTTTTCTGGTACCCACGTAGGGTCTCTGAAGAGCACCAATTCATTTATTCAAACAATAAAAAGTCATATGGAAACCTATAAATAGTACACAATAATCTGTAAGATATTATAAATATTTAGACAAGGACAGAGACAAGAGATGACAGAATGCTCTAAAGCAAGTAATTAAACGACCCAAGTTTGTTTCAAAATCTGACATCCTTGGAGACCTTGGTGGTAAAAACCATAAAATTAAAAATATGCTTGTCAAAAACCACCGAGCTGTTCACAGCATTTTGATAATTGCATTTCAAATGATGTTTGGTAAGTTTATCATAAATATATTTTGAAGTTATAAAAGCTGCATTTAAAACAAACTTTCACAATTCATCCAGTAGAAAGCAAAACAGAAGTTGATGGTCTTCTGGGGAGGAACAAAGGAGGTTGGAGCAAGAAGAAAACTCCTCAAGCGACCCTCCAGGTAAGTGGCCTTGTCAGATGGAGTCTACTCTGGCCAGCTCCTACACGACAGCCAGTGCACTTCCAAGTCACTAGCAAAGGGGAGAGTTTCACAGGGGGATAGGACGCATTTAAAATATGCGTCAGGGCTTCCCCGGTGGTGCAAGGAGTTGAGCACCACAAAAAGTATCCAAAAATAGCATACTGAATAAAAACTTAACTGTGTAGCTTTAAAAAAAAACTGAGGTATAAGATCATTTTATGTAACATAAAATGATGTCAAAGCAATGATTCTAAAGTAATCCAAACTTCAAAAAGTTTCCAATACTGAAACTGTTTACAACATAAAATAAGGCTGCAATTCAATAATATACTTGAAAATGTCCTTTGGAGAAAATACAGATTCTTTGAGTTAATGTAAACTCAGCTAGCACGATCCTTCCACTGTGCTCCCAAACTCATGCCAATTCTACAGCCCTTGAGTTCCGGAAAGTTCAGAGCCCCACCTTAATCAGAATTTCCGTCCTTTTCAGCATTGAAGAAAAATGTTTATTTTGCTGGAAAACCCAACCTAACTCACCAAAAACACGTACCTTATTGTCACAGAATCAGAGTGTAAGGGCAGGAGGTAAATTAAAGGGAACCTGATGATACTCTCCCCCCACCCCCCTCTCAAGAGCAGAAATGGCAGAAGCTGGAATCTCAGCAGCAACTACTTGGTACCATATATCAAGTCAGGTTCCACCTCTCCTCACCTAGCCCACTCCCCCTACTCTCAAAGCTGCCTTTTTAACACCTTTATTCAGATATAATTCACATACCATACCATGCCATCAATTCAAAGTTTACAATCCAGTGCTTCTTAGTATACTACGTTATTGTTTAAAGTTGTGATAAATATATACTCACATACATACATATCATTGCTATTTAAGCTATATTACAGTGTACAATTCGGTGGCATATATAATACATTTAGCATGTTGTGTAACCATCACATTTACCAAAACTTTTTCATCTGCCAAACAGAAACTCTGCAACCATTAAGCAATAACTCTGTCACACCCTCCCCCACCCCACGACCTCTAATCTACTTTTTGTACTTGCCACTTCTAGATATTTCATATGAATGGAATCATACTATAACTGTCCCCTTGTGTCTGTTTTCAAAGTCATCATTATAGCAAATTTTATGCCTTTAATAGGTGAAGAATAGTCCATTGTACAGACATGCCATGTATTATCTACCCATTCATCTACTGATGGACACTGGGTTATTTCTACCCCCTGGCTATTGTGAATTAAGCTGCAGTGAAACCTGGCATACAAGTTATCTATTTGAGTCCCTGCTTTCAGTTTCTTTGTGTATATACCTAGGAGTGGCATTGCTGAGTCCTATGGTAATTTCAGGTTTTGATTTTTGAGGAACTGCCAACTTTTTTTCACAAGGGCTGCACTGTTTTACACCCACCAGCAGTGTCCAGGAGTTTCAACTTCTCCACATTCTCACATTTATTTCCCTTTCTTTTATTAGTATCATCATTCTAGTAGGTATGAAGTGGTTTGGATTTGCATTTTCCTAATGACTGATGAGGTTAACCATAGAATGTGTTTTGAACATGCAAAAACTACCAAGGAAACACAACTCCCCCACCCTACCCCCACCAAGCTATGAGATATTTGAAGACTTTCTGAACTGTGGAACGTTCCTGCAGTTCCACAGCAACCTACACTGACGTAGTTGGGGCTCAGAGATGACTCTCTTGCATCTAATCCACATAATATTGCAAAATGACTAACTTACTCCCAAAAGACTTATTTTCAGAATCAGATATGTTAGTTCCTGACCATGTTCTAGTTTAGAGTTTATTTACCGCTTGTCTCTTCCTCCTTGATGAGATCCTCAAGTCTTTTAAAGCAATGCATAGGAGCACAGGAGGGAATGGTTTCCTACTTGTACTTTCTAGAGCTGCTAAACTTAACTAAAGAGTGGTCTGTAAGGTTTATAAAACATATTGCATTGTTTGAAGTCTTCTCTCTGGAAATAAGTTTCAGAAAACTCTTAACCTCCTGGATATCAGCCAAATTATATATGTTGCAACTACAAAATAAACTAGGATTCAATTTATGGGGGTGGAAATTGTCAACTTTCCATACCAACACTTCACTTTGGACTTCTGGCCCCGGAGTGAAAGAACTTTATTAAAATAGCTTGAAATGTCCCAGAACAAGGAGAGGTTTTTAGGAAGAGCTGAATGAATCATCAAGATGATCAGTCACTGTCAAGAGAAAGTAATCTTTTTGGTGATCAACAGAAGCTGGACTTGCAAAAGAAAGCATCTATGATTCTGGTTAAATAAAAATTATGCTCTGCAGAGTCCACAGAAATCTCAAAAATGTGTAATTTTCACAAATATATATCTCAAAATGTATGAATATTCACACAGATGAATTTTCATGACAATAGGAAAAAATTTTTTCCTAATAAACATTCTAGTGCTCTGACTTTACCTCTGTCGTGACAAGTTCTTCTCGAAATAGGAGCAATAACCTGTCCTGTCAAGACTGCAAAATATTCACACAGTATTTTTCTAACCTTTGTTACTATTTCCCCATATTATGAAGAATGTATGAGATTCTTTTAGAGTCCTCATAAATTTATGTAACAACAAGAAAATGTCCCAGAAATATTGTCAAATCAAAAGATATTGAAGAAAAAAATCTGAAGAAAAAGAAAACACTTTCAACATATAACTATCTCCCTGCACACATGTAGAGCTGAGATAAAAAAATATGTAGCTATATATGTGATATGTCTTCAATAATCACAAGTCTGCAACTTCATAGTCCGATATGTATATATAATAGATACGTGTGTGTGTGTAAAAGTAGGAAACAATGAATAATCAGTGGATTATATCACTGTAGATGATTAAAAGGTGAGATAATATAGTTTGATTCCTCTTCTCGTCCCTACGGATGTTCTCTCTTTTCCATGAAGAACACATTCCAAGATCCCAGTGGATTAGACCCCAATATGTATCAGACCCTAAATACTCTATGTTTTTTCCTGTACACACAAACCAATGTTCAACAAAAACATTAATTCATAAAATTTAATTTATAAATTTGATTAACAGTAAGTATAATAGATTGTAACAATACACTGTAATAAGTTATATGAATAGGGTCTCTCACACACACTATTTTATATAATATTTTCAAGTGAAGGTTGACCACAATATACCTTAGAAGACTTCAACAGAGAAAGGGGGGTGTTATGCCTGTGTTGGTGTCAATCGGTGGCTTCACATATTTTTTTGTTTGTGAACCTCAACAAGAAGTCCCATACACATTGTCGACAACGAATATTTATGCCAAATTTAAATAGTTAAGATGTGATTTTCAGTTCACTGTTTAGCTGAAAATGTTGCTCATTCAATTAGTAGAAAAGGTCTCCTCCATTGCCTAATTGGCAAAATTGGTGCTCCCTGTCATGCTAATCAGCTAAGTCAGATTCACCTTCTGACAAGAGACATCTGACTTTAGTTACCTTTTTATAAGTCATGTTCATTTGTGTCTCCAGGGCAGTAACTCCCCTTCAAATTCTCATTGTCGGATGGATGGATGGATGGATGGATGGATGGATGGATGGATGGATGGATGGATGGATGGATGGCTATACAATAAACTACTAACCATTTCTTAAAGGGGCATTCTTTGCTTTGAATTCTTAGGTTGTCCCCTTATTTGATGCTACATGCTAATGCAGAGGAGTAAGATTTGGGAAGGATGAGAGGTGTGTCTTTTTTTTTTTTATATAAGGTGGGAAATCCTAACAGATGCAAAAGGAGAAGGCAAGTTCCAAAGATCCCTCCTCAGGATCTAGGTTAACCACAGAAAAGGCTGGTCACAGGGGAAAATGCAATTGTAGCATATAAACCTCTCCAGGAACTGGCTGCTGTTCCGATCCAAAATACAACTCCAGAGAAGATGAGCTGTAATTTAATTAGAAAGGCAAAACTCCGGAGGTGGCCACTACAAAGGCATCGGTTATCTCTGCCGCCACTAACACCAGAGACCTGGCTAATTAATTTAATGAATGTGAGAGATGTGCTTTTACTGTGGTTTGATAATTGGCATAATTAGAAGGCAGAAACACTCTCCCACTGGTGAATTTAGCTATTCCACGATGATGGATTGGCCAAAATATTTTATAGACATACCCCACCACTGATTAAACAGAATAAAAACCTAGTGAGCCTAGAAGACTAGTACCCTTAAACCCTGCGTGCAGCCACTGGCTTCTAGGGTCCCTGTTAACCGATACTAACTGAATCCGAAACTCTCCACAACAGCATTGTCCACAGAAATATGTGAGCCACTTATTTTTGAGATTTCTAGTCGCTATATATTTTTAAGAAGCGGTAAAGAAAACTAAGTCTAGTAATATATTATTTAACTCGGCGGATTCAAACATCATTTCAACAGATACTCAACATTGGCAAGATATTTCACATTTGTTTTCTTTCCTCCCAAAGTATGAAAACGGAGTGTGCGTTAGACATCCACAGCCCCGCTCAGCTTGCGCCAGTCACAGCTCAGGTGCTTAGCAGCCCCTGCCCTGCACACAGTGGATTGAAAATATCCCTGCATTTACTTCACCTAAAATCTGCATGTCCTCCACCAGGACAGAGAGTTGTGGCCTGGCAGTCTTATGAAACAGGCTATGTGAACTGCATTGTTTTGTTTTGTTGTGCTCACAGTTTATATCATCATATGTGAATCAGAGGCACAGGATCGTATGTCTTCAGGTACATGTGTGCGAAGTGTGTGCGAGACCACTTGCTAATGATGACTATTTCATGAACGCCAATGCTCAGGGAAGGTTCGGGCTGAAGAGAGCCTTCGTTATAACCCTGAGAGTGGGACAACGAGTTCCCTCAAATCTGCCTTTTGAGCACTAGGAGCAAACACCAATGAACAAAATCGAGGCAAAAATGAATGATGATGCTGGACCAACTTGACTTGGTTCATTTGATAAATATAAATTGGGCTGGGATTTCTAGGCCAATGCATAGGCATAGGACATTCTGGTGAAGGTAGCAAGGGTTGAAAACACAGGAGCAGAGCAGACTGGAAGAGAGTCTTCCCAAGGAGGACACAGTCCCAGCAGTTCAGACATCAGAAGAAAGGCATTTTAAACAGCATTAGAGGCTGGAGGCACCAGAGAAAAGGGGGACTGAGAGACAGATACGTAAAAATAACCACCACTCAGACCAACTGGAATTCGATGCTGCGAGCGAGCAGAGGAGGACAGCGGCTTTAGGCCAGCAGACACGCTCATCATGACAGGCCAGCCGGAGCGATACAGCACCTGTACCAAAACATGGTTAAATTACGTAACCATCATCCCAGAAATTCTGAAAATGCACCTTCAGGAAGTAATCAGACACACAGAGAGATTTCAAAGGATAGTCTTCAAACCATTCTTCACAATGGCAAAAAAACCAAAAACAATCAAAATGGTATTAAAAGTACATTTTTATGAATAAATACAACCAATTAAAATAATATTAAGGAAGAATATGTAAAGATGTGGAAGAATTTTGAATGATAATTCACAGTACATTAAGGAGGTTGTACTATTTTAAGAAATAAAAAAGCAAGACATTTGAGACCACAATATGTGCATAAATGACTAGACAGAAGAGTCAAAATATTAGCATGGTTTATTTCTAAGACCATAGAGGTTCTTACATTCTATTTTTATTAGCTATAGTTGCCGATTTCTATAATACATACATTTTTTAGCACTACTCTTCTCTTTCAGACCCGCTTTCTGCTGAAGGTGTATTTTTGTCCATTTTAATGTGAATAAAGAGAAAAGGAAGACAATTGGTAGCTAAAAAATAAACTTAGTTGAAAGAACACATCTCCTGTCTGCCTGCTTGGTGGGGGTGCCAAAAATAAGGGAGACTTCTGCATACCTATAACTGCATGCACACAGGAAGGACGGGGCTGGGAGGGGGATATTTCAGATGCCTACACATGGCACCCAAGAGGGCGTCCTAATGAAGCCACACCACAGAGGATAAAGAGGAAGTTACCAGGAGCCAAGTTCCTAAACTAGATGCAGCCAAGGTAGCATCTGTAGAAGTGAAAGTCTGGGTTCAATTGCTTTATTTGTATCTGCCTTTGCAATGTGTGTTCCACTTCAGTCCAAAGAGATAGACAGGTGTAAAATAACTGCTGATGGAGTGCCGTGTCTTTGTGTCTGCTGCTCTATTCACTAGGGAAACACTCAAAGAAGTTGCATTACTTAAAATACACCTTGAGCAATAAATTCAAGCATGTCCAAGTAAAACAATCAGGATACTGATCAGTTCTTATGATGGAAAGATAAAAATAGATTAATGTGAAATCAATTATTACTGACCAAACACAAGGACCTAATATTTCACTTGCTTTCAGAAAATCTGAAGGAAAAATGAGTTATATCTTTCCTTTCTTCATCCACTTTAGTGAAATAAAACCCAAGATAAATACAAGTTTTATGTAAGAAAATACTACTATTTTAGAAGTAGTATTTTAGATTTTTTCTCCATTTTGGAGTGTTTTAATGTTGAATCATAACAAGTTAAAACCAAGAAGTGAGATCATTAAAAAAAAAGTCATTGCAACAATTAAATTTTCAAAATTGCAAGTCCAATAATAAATACAATCTTTTTGTCCAAAATAAATATTTATTATGAGCAGGAAGAATATGCTATAAAGGAATACTATGTTTCCTTTTAAGAGCCCAAGGGTAAATATTTCCTCCATGATACCTCACAGTTAAGAAATCAGCACATGATGTACAGCACATTTTGTTTAGACGTATGTAACTGAAAGTTAATAAATGAAATAACTGTAATAATCTCATACTGAAAAGTGCATGCTCCATCATGTCTTAGTTATATAGCTATATAAAAAGTTCTCATAAGCCACTAACACTCCTTTATTGAAAAGCCTATGTATGTAGGGCACAAGGGGCATGGAAGATAAAATCCACAGTATGAGCAAAAAAGCTAGAAAGCACATATTCAAGCCACGCCCTCAACATATAGCTGTTAGCCACTGCAATCACACTATCCTCCAACATCATGTAAAAATGGAGCTCCTGCCTCAAATCAGCACTATATTTACTTTTAAGTTCACTATGAATCTGATATTGATTTGCCCGTTTTTGCAAACAATACATTCAATTTGTACCAACTCTGGATATAACAAACCAGTAATAATCTTCTATGTAAGGTTCATGTTTATTCTTCTGAAATAATAATTTTATAGTCAGCCATTATATCTCCCTCCCACTTTTATCACTTTAAATTGAAGAGTCAATGATTTTAGTCCGTTTTATAAAAACACCAAATGGACTCACTCCGGGACTTGGATTTCCTTCCTGAAGCTACCCTCACTGTTAAATCAGTAGATCAGCCTGTCAGAGAATAATCCAGGAGCAGAGTCAAAGGAGCTTTGCAGAGGAAGGATTGTGTTCTGTTTTGTTTCCTGTTTCCTTCCTCCTGACACTCAGCAACTAGGGTTTGTTTTTTTTTTTCACTGCAGCAACCACTGGTGCCCTGTAAGAACACTGCAAATCTGCCCTCCCTCCCACCATCCCAGGCTATAAAATCTCATTCATGGTGACAAATGTGTCTTGAAAGTTAGCAAGAGAGTGAATCGAACCAAAGAGATTTGAACAGATTATCTTACTTCAAAGCTTCAGCACTTCCCTGAGGACAAGGCTGGGTCTGAACTTTAAAAGCGCATGCCGTAATACACCCAAAATAACTGAAACAGGATCTCAGCAAGACACCTGCACAGCCACACTCACAACAGCAAGATTCACAAAAGCTAAAAAGTGGAGGCAACCTTTGCGGCCTCCCTGGTGGCACAAGGGGTTAAGCAACTCACTATGAGGCATATGCAGCCAATGCAGCAAGAGCTCGATCCTTAGTTAAGGAGGTGTCCCACATGGCGCAGCAGACCTCTCCTGCCTCGCTCACTGCTCCCCTCAGCAGTGTGTTTTAGTCAGTCTGGTTGTTCTGTTCCCCACTCTGTCTCTGGTGAAGGCTCTCACCTCCCACACCTCTGGCTTGTACCCCAGTTCTTATATGCATAAATAAATAAATGTTTAAAAAAAAAAGTGGAGGCAACCCAAGTGTCCATCCTTGGATGAACAGATAAGCAAAATGTGGCATATACACACAATTAGGTACTATTCAGCCTTTAAGCAGGAAGGAAATTCTGCCACCTGCTTCGAAATGAATGAACCTTGAGGATATTTTAAATTGAAATAAGTCAGGCATAAAATGATAAATACTTTATGATTCCATTTATTTGAGGTAGTCTACAGTAGTCAAATTTAGAGACAAAGTGTAACGGTGGCTTGTGGGAGAAGGGAATTGAGAGTAACTGTTTATAAGTAGAGTTTTAGTTTTATAAGATGAAGAGTTTTGGAAATGGCGAGAAGTGGTGGCTGCAGAACAATATAAATGCACTTAGTATCACTGAATTGTTCGCTTAAACATGGTAAAGATGGTCAGTTTTACGTTATGTGCATCTTACCACAGTTTTTGAAATGGGGGAAAATATATGCAATGAGCATTTTTTGTTTCCATTTCAATGTGATTTTCAAAGAGGAGACATTTAGTAGGTCTTGACAAATACATTTGTTCTTCAATGAGACAAATGGGGCAGTTTGGTTCCAATTCCATCTTTGGAAACTGTTATCTTCAGCATATCATTCTTTTGGACTATAACTGTGGGTCCTCTGAATTCTAGACTCAAAATTGTTTCACTACTGTTTTTACATCTAAGCATCTTACTCAGAAGGGATTTGCTCAAACTCATTGCACTGGGTAACATTCGTGGTTACCTCCTCAATCACCCTTTCTATTTACAAGCTTAACTCTTATCATGGCCAGTTGTAATATTTTCCTCGCCTTGAAGCTGTGGATAACCAGGGGGCCCAGTTTGGCCAATGGTAAGCAAAAGAGTGACGGCTTGAACTTGGAAGTAAACTATTACTTCTCTGACAAAAATTAAACCTTCCAGCTGGCATAAACATTGGCCTTCCTCCTTCCTCGAGGATGCTGCCAGAACTTCAATGCACAAAAAACATTTTTTCTTAAAAATTCTAATCTTTTTCGAGGCTTACTGTGCCGCACATAGGGATAACCACTTTGCACACGTGCTCACAGTCGGTGCTCCCAGGCCCATCACTGAGCTGCTCTGGACAACCTCACACCTTGAACAACTCGCCGAACTTCTCTGCTTTTCTTCCTATGTACAATAGGGAGGAGAGTGACACCTTCCCATGATGATTGAACTAATAAAATATTTATTGCATAGTATACGTAATATAATCAAAGCATGTAGCAAGGCGTACACAGTAAGTCTCATTAAAAGGAAGCTATCACGATCATTAGCATCGCCAAAAACAAGACTGTATGCGCTGCAGAAATTCCCAGGAAAGCAACGTATCAGAATCGCTGAAAATTTTCTCAAAACTCAGATGCTTTGACCCCCAACCAAGCTCACTGTGTCAGGTGGGTGGCCAGTTATCCAGAGAGGCGGGAAGCATCCGCTCGAGGCGCTGTCGACCACTGTGGTCTCAAGACACTCCAGACATCCCCGCCCTGCTATTCCAAGGCACTAGAAAGCTCCAAGGCATGGACTCACATACCGGAATCTACTTTCCACCCAACCACCGTCACAGAAATGACATTTAAGCTACATTAAATCC
The DNA here is from genome assembly GCA_019455555.1 of Galemys pyrenaicus. Taxonomy (NCBI): domain Eukaryota; kingdom Metazoa; phylum Chordata; class Mammalia; order Eulipotyphla; family Talpidae; genus Galemys; species Galemys pyrenaicus. The sequence continues at coordinate 741,243 of JAGFMF010011961.1, read as the reverse complement.
CCAATGTTTAGGAACATCTCTTCCATTCATGTGAAAGAGACTTGGGAGTCGCACTTCTGCCCTTGGAGTCTGAGGTGGCCAGTCCTGATACATCAGCTCTCTTTCCCGGAGACAACGGTACTTTCTCACCCACTGTCCTCAGCTCATGGGATCACCGGGTTGGGTCCCCACAGCGGGCTTTGCACAACTTTCCTCCATCCAGTTTAAGAATCATATAATCATAATTTTAATGATTTTGCTTTGCTTCAGGAGGTTATTTGAAAAAGTTTATTACAAAATCAATACACATTTATTAAGGAAAATTTAGAGAAACAAAAGGAAGGAAATTTAAATCAGTCATTTCACTCCACCCAGAAATAACCGTGATTAGTGTGTTTGTGTCCATTATCTCCTAGATATTTTTGTCCGGCTTTTCTTTTAAACAAAAGTGAAATGAAGAATGGGAATACAAAGCATTTTATATTTTTTACCTAAACTACATTATGAACATATTTCCATTATAGTATACCTCTCACGAGGCAGTGTTACAGCTCCATAGGTACATTACTGTCTGGACCATCTAAATTTATTTACCACTCAAGGTTGTCAATGCACATTCTTAATGCTGTGTTTCTTGTTTTAATTTTATGAGTATTTCTCATACATGTACTTAGACTTAAAATTTTGCATACATATGCAGTTTATGTATTTACTCATTCATTCATCCATTTAAATACTAAATTATCAAAAGTGAAAGTCCAATGGATATTGCAGTGGCCTACGACATAACAGACCAGCTCCTGGCTGTCAATATACTTTCTTTATATTCCCAGATTCAAGTTCCTCCTTCTCTACTCCACAGCAGTTCCTATAAATGTCAGATTTCCTAAGAGATCAATTCACAGCCTCATCTCAACTTACTATTTGTCTGGTAGTCTCTCACCCACGTTCATGCTTTCAAACACCATCTATGTGCAAAAGTTCCAATGTCATGTAACTAACCTAAATCTCTACTGAATTACAAAAATAAGTGTAATGATTTTTAAAATGTGTCCACAAATTACTTGATAGTCCTCCATGCAAGAGGTAAAGCTTCACAACTCACCCCTATTCCCAATGTGGTGTGGATTTGCTAACTTCCAGAAAATAGAATATACAGAAGTGAGGATGGAGGACTTCTGAGCTACATAAAAGGCACTGCAGCTTCCTCCTTGCACTCCCTCACTCATCACTCATTCTAGGGGGAGTGAGCTGCCTTGTCATGAAGATACTCAAACGGAAGTCTGCAGAGGGTTTACCTAGTGAGAAAGTGCAATCTTCTCCCAAAAGCCATGGGCGTGCACCATTCTGGAATCTGATCCTCTTGTCCTAGTCAAGGCTTCCGGAGGCTGCAGTCCTGGAGAACATCCTGACTGCAACCTCATGCCACTGAGGGCCAGAACCACCCAGCACAGTCCCCACCCCCAAAACCTGACCCATGAAAGTGCACGAGATAATAAATATGTGTTGTTTTATGCTGCTACATAGTAGGATGTCACAGGTTTAGGATCACATGGCAATAGATTATGAATATAGATTTGCTGCAAATTTCAGAGTAATTTGATAGGCAGCTAGAGATAAATAACATAGCATATATCTAACCGAGCTATCGCATAGCCTCATTTCAAAATTAACACATTCAAACTGGCGGTCTCCTCTCAAATCTGTTGTCGCTAGTCTGTCCCAACTCGGGACTCAGTACCGCCGCCACTGCACTTCTTCATACCAGGACCCTGAAACAAAGCTTTGGCATCTTTTCCCCTTTTATACCACAATCAATCACCAAATAACGTGGGTTCATTCCTATTACACCCTGAATCCAGCCACAGCTCCTCATCTCTAAGTGATTCACCCTCTGAGCTACTATCATCTCTTGCTTAGAGTCCACTAGTCTGAAGTCAATAATCTCAGTGTCTCCTGATTTCTGTTCTTGATCCTTTCTAATCCTAATCTATGTGGTAGCCAGTTTGACATCGAACTTTGGAACAATTAAATTAACATGGTTTACAAAATTCTGAATCATCTCACTCTACCTAGCCAAGTCTTATCTCACAATTTCCTCCTCCTCTGCTCAGTATGTTCTAGCCACACTGGCCTGTTACTTACTTGTACCCAGCCCTGTCCAGACCCAGGGTATTTGCTCCTGCTGCTATGGCTGTTTACAGCATCCCACCGCATTCTCAACCTGCTGGATTCCCACAGCTACTTCAGGTCTAATTTTAAACATCTTTTCTTCAAAGCAAACCTCTAGACTTCAACCAGTCTCTCAAAGCAGTCAGTTTTCTTTTCTCTTGCACTAGTACTTATCTCAGTTTGATTACATATTGATTTGCATAAGTCCATGAGGGCAAGAAGTGCTCACTTGGACCATTATACTATACGTAGTTTCCAATATAGACTGTCAATTTAAAAACATATTGAAAGCCTTTTAAATGTGTTCATTAAGCCTAACCATACTGCGTTGACCATAACTCAGTCTAGACCTGGAACCTGTCCACCTGAATAAAAAGAACTTGAATGTGTTGTATCTATGGTCTTTTCACCCTCCTGCAAAATCCTAAGACCATGATCATCAAGATAACCCGATTTTCTTTCTCATTTCCTCTTAGTCACATGTCTACAGGCCCTTTCATTATTGACAAAGAATGACAATCTCACTTTTAGAAACATTAAAAAGGAGAAAAGCATAAAATTGTCCCTGAAGGCACACAAGAAAAGCAATTCTAAAACTCATTAGAAAACGAAATTGACCTCTGATTCATCTAAATAGGAACACTTTCTCCTGATGTTTATAGAGTTTTGATGAATAATCACTTCCCTTTCCAAGTTTAGAAGGTAATTTGTAAAAGCAGAAAGATCACAACTCTGCACAAGATTTTTTGTGTGATGAGGAAGTCAGAGACACCGGTGGGAGAGCCCAGAAACACAGAGAAAGAAAAGCAGGAGCACAGAGGAAGCCGCAGTGCCCAGGCACTCCCTTCCCGTAAATACCAGGCTGACTTGCTACTAGAGAGGGGGAGCGTCTGGGGCCAGACAGTGTGGCTTATGAGGCAAAGCCACACACAGAGGGCAGCCTGCAGAAGCGCTGGCAGCAACTTAGCAGAAAAGAAACTACGTGGCTCTCACACTGGAAAGAAATATAAACGATGCATCAGTCTTTCCAACCACACTCATAGGCCAGGCCATCCGCCCAGCAGAAGGAGTCGATCCCAAGATCACATAGGTTCATGCAGAAACAGAAGATCATACCCAACTTTGATAAATGGCACACATTTAACTTAATAGACTTACATAAATATATTGTGATAGAATATGACATACTCAATTATACATATATAGAAAAATACATATATACTATATGCTTGCACACAGAAAAAATAAATGTCATCTGGTAAAGAAAAAGATAAGTCATTGAGTCTGAAAGACTAAAGCTTTGGTGACTCCACTCATCATGGCAAACAAGTCTCACACAGCTTTCTTATTGTAGCTCACAGTAGAATATTATTAACTAAGAGACCCATTTTGTGAAGTAATAAAGCTAGACTATTCTTACTCATCTAAATTCTTCACTGTAAGTTTTTTTAAAAAGGATTTCACCACTGACACCAAATGTCATTGTATACATAATTCTTTAATGTGTCCATTATTGGAACTCAAGATTGAACTACTTTTCTGAACAAGAAGTAGTAAAGAAAATAAATGATATAATAGTTTAGGATAATCATTCTAGGAAAAAAAAGTCAAATGAGAATGACACCAGGTAGAAAATAATAAACACATTTCTATTTAACATAATACATCTACAGATAATACAGAACTACATTAAATAGGGAAAAGGTCAATTATATAGAATAAAATTTTAGTACTAATAACCATGTTAAACATTTCCTACCATTTACAAAAGGGCAGCTACCTGTTGTGGGAGAAAATAAGCAAGCCATAAAATTGACATGTAGAAGGCAGCAACCGTCAGTAACAACCTGAGTTCTGGAATAGAAAAGAGGGACCCCCAAGGTGTCCCCATACAAAAAGAAGAGTTAGGATACAAGGACATCAGCCTTTACAACTATCACAGGACAAAGTTGAACCAGCAAGTAAGAACAGAGCATCCAGCTGGCAGGGCAAGGAGGTGGGTCCCCAACTAGGAAACTGAGTCAGAGTGACAGCTGCATCAAAGGTCAAAGTGAAGCAGCAAAGCAGTGGAAGGCAAAGCATAAAGGGTAAAGAATATACTCATCAAGATCAGGCGAACAAGGTCACACTTCTAACAAAGAGCCTAGGAAAAGGAAGATCACATGGCGCTCAGTTATAAGGCTACTGCGAAATGATCCCCTCCTGATATTGATAATACTAGAACACCCTCTAAGCCTGAGGGAGTAAATCCAAAAATGAAAGTTACAGCTCAGACCAATTTTAGATCCTATAACAGGCAGATAATGCGCATTCCCCCGGACATAATCAAATATTCTAATACATCATAAACTTTAACTTATTGGAGATCATATATTTGCATAAATACCATTTAATCCGTGAAATGCCCCCAAGTCTCATCTGTTAATAGTTCAAAAAGAATCACAGTGCTTAGGATGCAGTCGACACATTTAGCTAACACAGTGTAAACGTTACTCCTGATAACTCTCTGAATCAACATTTTCACAAGTATTTTATATAAAATATTTTCAAGAAAACACCAAGTGTGGTTACATTGTCATGTTTTATTACTCTAAGTCTCACACAATGTACGTATATCCCAGAAGAAAAAAACCTCTTGTTTAACTGTAGGGAGGGAAACATTGAAAGGAAATTTCATCAAGATTAAGGACTTTCAGGCCTCCCTGGTGGCACAGGGGGTTGGGCACCACACTGTGGGGCTTCCTTAGCCACTGCAGAGGAGGGGACCCACTTGGCATGGTGGACCTCTCCTACCTTGCCCGCTGCTCCCCTCAGCAATGTATTTCAGTTGATCTGCCTGTTCTGCTCCCCACTCTGTCTCTGGTGAACCATAGCACCACCTGCGCTGCTGGCCTGTAACCCAGCTCTTGTACGCATAAATAAATAAATAAAATCTTTTTAAAATTAAAAAAAAAAAAAAAGACTAAGGGCTTTCTCTCCATTTTTCTATTCTTGGTTTCTCTGCTTTCTCTCCATCACGGGAATTGAGACTGTCCAACCAAATAAGTTAAAGAGAATAAAAGGAAAAAAAAATCTATAAATGCCATATGACTTGCAAGAAGCACTGTATTTTATACTAAGAAGATGCAAACCAAGCAAATGGGAAAACACCCACCATCATTCAAAGGATCTTCATCACAGAACCTGTTCAGAAATGCAGGTCTTCAGTAACATATGTGAGAACTAAATTGCTCAAGTATTCATGTAACTTGAAAAACATAACTAAAACTAATATAGCCTCGTTACATGCAATCATGCGTTTAAAATGATGATGGGCCTCCGTGGTGGCGCAGTGGGATAAGCAACGCACTATGAAGCAAACTGCAGCCACTGCAGCACACGTTCGATCCCTGCTGCCAGCCAGGGGGCGACCCACATGGCATGGCAGACCTCTCCTGCTGTGCCCGCTGCTCCCCTCAGCAGTGTACTTCCGTTGATCTGCCTGTTCTGCTCCCTGCTCTCTGTGGTGAATCCTCTCACCCCCCCACACCTCTGGCCTGTACCCCAGTGCTTGTCTGCATAAATAAATAAACCTTTAAAAAATAAATAAAAGAATGATGATGATGACAGCAGGCATAGTTGTAGGTGCAGAGTCCTTACCAAGTGTTGACAGGGTGCCACTTCCCACACATTCTTATTTTTTGTCCTTGGAGATAGAAGCACCATCAACCCCATGTATGTAAAGTACACTATTCTGTGGGTTTTTTGCATATTCACAAGGTTGCAGAGTTATCACTAATTTGAAATATTTTCATTACCCCAAAAACTCTGTACCCATTAACATGATTCCCCATTCCCACCCTGGCCCCTACACAGACAATAATCTACTGTTTATGGATTTGCCTTTTCTAAACATTTCACATGAATGATATCAGAAGATATGTATCTTTTGAAATCAAGCCTCTTTTGAAGAGCATTAAGTTACCAAGGTCCGTGCATATCACACTATCAACACATTCCTTTTTATGGCTGAATAATATTCCATTGTGTGAATGAGCCACATTTTGTCTGTCCATTCACCTGCTGATGGGCATTTCAGATGCTTCCACTTCTGTCTAGTATGACAAATGGTGCTATGTGCATCCATGTATGAATTCTTATGGATATGTTTTCAGACTCTTGGTCACATATTAGAGGGCAATATCAGGTCAGACTGTAACTCAATGTTTCACTTCCTTTTTAAGGAATTGCCAAATTGTTTTTCTCAAAGCCACAGTAGCCATTTTACATTCCCTTCAGCAATGTATGAGGATTCTAATTCCTCCACACTCTCATCAACACATATTCTAGGACATAATTTTGAGCAAACCCAACCTAGTGGTATAAAATGGAAGCTCACTATAGTTTCGATTTGCATTTCCTATAGACTAACGATGTTGAACATTTTTAGCAGTTGTGGGGCCATTTTTGCATCTTCTTTGGAAAGATGGCTGTTAAAATCCTCTTCTCCCATCTTTCAATTGGGTTATTTGTCCTACTGTTGCTGAGTTTTAAGAATTCCTTATATATTCTGAATATCTGCTCCTTTTTAGACAAAGGATTTGAAAATATACTCTCCCATTTTCTGGGTTGTCTTTTTCCTTGCATTATCTCATTTTAATCCTCACAACCATGAGCTCGCACTGTAAGTATCCTCCATTTTATAAGAGAGAAAACAGAGTGAATAAGCTTGCAGGAGATTTCATAGCTAATAAGAGTTAAAGCAGAGATCCCAACCCACAAGCCTGCTCCACCCAATAATAAGTTAATAAGTTAATGTCACTCTTGCTTGCTACTGTCAGAGCCCTGGGCTGGTTAGATGCTGTAACAGCAGGCACCAAATAGTAAAATTTTAAAAAATAAATTTATGCAAAAAGAAATAGTATTCCTGAACCTTTGCATAGAAATAACAGAGGGCCCTGCTCTTGTTTTGACCAGGCTTCTTGAGAAGAATGAACAGCTTAAAATAAAGCACATTCAGGCTTACAAGAAAAAACTTGGCGTCTAAACAGTGTCTATTCTTTTCAATTGTAGGAAACTTTCTTTCTTGTTGAGTTATGTAGTTGAAACAAAGGCATTCCGAATACAAGTGGTATTTTTACTGAGATTCAAACACTGGATCATCACAGTGGGAGTTCTGTTAGGTGGAGGCCTATTTCTTGGCCAACAACCTCCTCTGTGCAAAATGCTTGCCTCCCCCAGCCCTCACTGGAGAACAAAGCAGAGTTTAAGACTCTGACATGTCACTGGAGCCATGATTCCTTCCTTCTCTTCTTCTGCCACCTGCCATGTTAAATACAAAATCGACCTGCAAGTAATTTTAGTTTGTCTACACAATTAAGTTCATGCTAAATAAAGAATGAAAGAATACGCTAACTCCCTCTCCAAGGCATAGAATCACACACAGAAGAATATGCTAGCTCTACCAGTAGAGCCATGATGTGTAGCTAAGGAAAAAACAAAACTATAAAGCAATGTAATATAAATAATATTTTCTTGTATTTATTAAAAACTAGCAACATGACTAAGTATTATAATATATAAGCAAACTAGCACAAACAAACAATATCCAAAGAGATCTCCCACCCCTTTCCAGCAAGAGCAGGGCATAATTTTCATGTAATGAAATGTTTAAAAACAGATACATAATATTTTGTTGAAACAACAACCAAAGGTAGCATTTTGTCAGATAAACCTACAACCCTTAAAAACCATGAATATGAGTAAGTAAATATGAGTAAGGTAAATAAACGAAAAATCATGTTTTATTCCACATTTGGATGTTTTAGTGACTTCAGGAACTAAATTTTTAAAGTTATAAAAAAATTACATTCCAAGTAAGTGATTATGAAAGCAGAAATTGCATAGTTTCCAGCAATTTTTTAAAAGGCTCTCTGATCCCCAAAATGGTAGAGAATGTTATAAAAGCAGTTACAAGGTTTCATTTTATGAAAAGGTCAAGATTAAAATTAAAGTATCAAACACAAAACAAAATTCCTTAAACCAAACACACTAAAAAGACACTCCTATCAATAAATCATGAAAGAAGAATCTTTAGATCTCCTTTAGTTCCTCAGTAATTCTTAGACTGATACTAAGCTAACCTTATTTTTAAATTTAGGATTTATAATCCTTAGGGTTGAAATTTTGCTTCTCTTTCCTTTAGATACAACACAAACACTTTTCCTAAAGGTAAGAGAGAGGGGCTAGCCACCCCATGCCCTCACCATAAAGCTAACTGCAACTATATATGTAAATTTTGGGGTTCATTCCTGAAAAATTGATCACAGAAGAACTATTACATGCCAGCCATGTTGTTCCTTAACTTAATGTCACACTAGTTTGCTATATTCTAGAATTTTTCCTTCTATATATTGCAGAATAAAGGAGCTGAAGTGATGAATGCCCAGCATCAGGCCAGCTTAGCTGTCCATATGATAACTCCCACCTGCATTAAGATGAATCTATATGGGAAATAAAAAGGAAAAATAACAACAAACTTAATAACTCTTAATCTTTAAGATCACTAGAAATCGTCAGTAATTTTAAAAAGACACAAATTTCCCCATCTAAATATGCTTAACTTTCTAGACTTTTTCTGTTTGACTTTCATCCAACATATAACTGTCTTCTTAAAGATCAGTTCCTCTCTGAAAATAGCTAATCAAATTTGTCCTTAAAAAATGAAAGGTTAATGCATATATGAGCTAGTCAGTTACTATGCTGACATCTATTTGTCTATGATAAAACCCCATCCTTGGTCTAACAGTAACCTGAGTATTTCAAAATTGCAATTTTCCAAAACTACTCTAAAAACTGTTATTCCAGATATACTAAAATCTGTAATATTCTATTATTCTTAGTAATCAAAATATTATTCAATGACAACTGTATTGTAGATGCAAGTATAACTGTGCGGTAGGTCAGAAATATTTTTTTTTAAAGATTTATTTTATTTATGCATACAAGCACTGGGGTACAGGCCAGAGGTGTGGGGGTGGTGAGAGAATCCACCAAACAGAGCAGGATGCAGAACAGGCAGATCGACAGAAACACACTGCTGAGGGGAGCAGTGGGCGAGGCAGGAGAGGTCTACTACGCCATGTTGGTCTCCTCCCTGGCTGGAGGCAGGGATCGAACTTGTGCTGCAGTGGCTGCAATTTGCTTCATAGTGCGTTGCTTAACCCACTGCGCCACCAGGGCAGGCCCAGGTCAGAAATATTTTTATCTCTAAAATTAAATCTATAAAATTAGCAATGAAGAAGTAATGGAACTAAGTGGTTTATATGTTATCATCTTGAAAGTATTTTCTTAATAGATCCTTCACTCAGATATGATTGCTTCTTAAAAATATAGTAGAGATTTTTAGAAATGCTATCTCCCACAGGTATGCTTCCTAATTCCAAGAAAATTAACATGAATTATACCATTATATCACATGAACTTTTATAGCCAAGTGATAATTATACTGTCCGGGTTACTACACCAGCAGTGTACTACAACGAACATAAACTCTCTAATATCTGCCATGGAAATAATTGTCTAAAAATAAATTCTTTCAAAGGTCAAATTATCATTGAATCTACAAATGATCAAAGAAATTCCTTGTCAACTAACCTTTGACCTTCATTTTTCATAAAATTAGTGTCATTTTAAATTCCTTTAGTTTGACTTCTTGCTATTTTATTCTCAAATACATTTCAACAGCATGTTGGATGTTTCTCCTTTATAACATTCTGTCAAAAGACAGACAATGATAAAGAAATGATAGAGAATGATAGAAAAATAGTTGAATGATTGAAAAGCACTAAATCACATTAATCACTGCAGTACATGGCTCTGGAAAAAAGTGCAAAAAGTGGAGACTCATGATTGGCTTACATATTTTTGTCACAAGATTAAATCTACTCTTCATGATACATTCCAGAATGTCAATTCCATCCTGTGCCTACAGTTGAAAGCTCTTGAGTCATTCTTTTTTCTCATCATGAGACAAATATGTGAGTCATAAATATCTCTCTCTCCCTTTCCCTCTCTCTTTTTCTCCCTTCCTCTATTTTTCTCTCCCTCGCTCTAACACATACACACACACGTTTACCAACAAGAAAAACATTATAAATGATAAAAATCACTGACAAAAGAAAGTGACAAAACTTATTTCAAACAAGCAGGAATGAATAATTGGGGAATCATCCATCACACTAATAAATTCTCTGTGCAGAGGTTCTTTTTTAAAAGCATGAAAATCAAGTTGTTCACTGTGATATGCAATATATTGTACCCCTGCCCTCCCAAAGATGCCTGTGTTCTTCTGCTGAGAACCTGTGAACAAATATATTAGGTTATGTATGAAGGACTGACTGAGATGGCAGAAGGAATTAGGGGCCTCTCTGGTGGTGCAAGAGGTTAAGCGCCGCACTATGAAGCAGCCACAACCAGTGCAGCACAAGTTTAATTCCCGGTCGGGGAGGTGACCCACATGGCGCAGCAGACCTCTCCTGCCTCACCCACTGCTCCCCTCAGCAGTGTATTTCAGTCAGTCTTCCTGTTCTGTTCCTCACTCTGTTTCTGGTGAATCCTCTCACCTCTTCCCATACCTCTGGCCTATACCCCAGCTCTTATATGCATATATAAATAAATCTTTAAAAAAAAAAGAAAGAAAGAAATAATTAAGGTTGCTAACCAAGTGATTTGAGGACAAGGAGAATATTCTGGATTGTCTTGGTGTGTCCCCATAACCAAAGCATCCTTATAAGTGGAAAAGTAGAAGAGGAGAGTGTTGGCATGATGCAATGTGGAAACAACTTGACCCACAATTTCTGGTTTAAAGGTTCTGCAAGACCAGGAAGGTGAACAGCACCCTGAAGCTGAAAAACACATGGAAACAGATTCTCCCCTAGAGGTTCCAAAGAAAAGCGATCCTGCCAACACTTTCATGTCCAGTTACAGTATGACTGTCTGACTTCTGAGCTCCTAAACTGTGAAATAATAAATGATCTGTGTTGTTTTTAAATCATCAAATTTGTGCTTTTCCACCACAGCAAAGGGAAAATAATATACCCACTGGTCTGCAGTAGTTTTCAGTCACTCACCCCTACCTGTGAAGCATCAGAAGATCAGAAGATCAGAGGCTGCAATACAAAGCAAGGGAATAGAGCTACAGCTGTGCTGGGTCCATGCAGGCAAAACACACACCTCAGCACCTACAGCAGAACCTGTGGGAGGCCAAAGGGCCGATTCCACTCAACTGACCCAAAGGAATGAATTAGGCATAAGCGCCCCCTTCACCTTTCAGGGAAAATAACTAGGGAAAGCACAAGAGAGATAGCCAGGAAAAGCACGTCACAATCTGAAGAAATTTCTGCAGGTGTCAGCTGATCTCCTCAACTAGAAACTGATACCATAAACGCAATGAGGTAAAAATGGTTCACATGCAAGTTCTTTCCATTCCAGTTACACCCAAGAAAAGTGACTTCTGCTGTTGACAGCAGCCATGAAGTGAGTTTGGCATAAACTCAATTTACTTCAACAGAGCCACGATATTCTTATGCTTACCAATCTCAACATGCAAATCTTCAATGTCCTTCCCTGATAGACAGTAAGTTTTTAATACCATACACCATCTTCTTTGCATGCTACACATCCTACCTCTAAAAGATTAACTTCCTGTGATGATGAAATTTAGCACATAAAACCTCCAAGTATTACCCACTGCCTTCAAAATCAGACAAATCACATGATACTGTGTTTCTTACAATAAAATATTTAGGGAGTCAAGCAGTTACTATTATATGTCCATGTTGACCTCCTCTCCCAAGGAGATCCTTATATTCCAGAAAAAAGAAGCCACCTTATTCCACTGGCCTCTCTCACATAGTTCCGTATACACATAATTACTGAATTACCAAGGAAATAACCTGATTTAGCCTTAAGAAAGAGAGAAAAACCCTGATGATGCAGAAAATATTAGGAGTTAGCCATGTAAGAAAACGTCTTTAATGGGAATCATTCAAATCCATTAAAATCACAATGCCTTTGGGGCTCTTGTTTTGTTTTGTTTGCTTTAAGCAGGGGAAAATTCCAATGGGAACTGTTAAATGAGCAGTTGGCTCTGCACCCATCTGTAGCTATTCTTGCCACTAAATCAAGCTCCTACCCTAAGAATTCCAAATTCTTAGGGCCTAGAAGCTTTCCTGGGAAAGGAGACTTAGCACCTAACTGCAAAGCCACCAAGTAACAACACAGGAAGGAAAAGGGCCCACCCAGAACAGGCGCCCCTCAACACACATCACCCACCCCTGGGAAAGCCAGGACCAGAGTGTCAACTTCAGAATGAATATCCTATGAGTCAAAAGTTAAAGCTGCTAGATCATGGAGCAGTTCACCTTACAGAGGATGTAAGTACTAGACTCCAATACATACTCTCATATATATATAAGTATGAGAGGGAGTCGTTTCCTGTCTAAATGGGAAAAATAAAGATGGACAGAGAAGAAGGGAATTTTTTTCCAAATTGTGAGTAAAAAAACCTGAAAAACACACAGAAAAGAAGATGAGCACAAAATATAGTTCTGGAAGACACTGTGCTTCGATCCCAGAATTTTATTTCTCTACTTGCCTCTACTTTTAAGTGTGACTGCATTTCCGTCGATATGTATGGCTACTCAGTTCTCGCAAAAACCTAAAATTCATAGTAACTAAGAAACTTGATTCACAATCATATGTCACGTAAGAAACCAATACAAGACAAGACTTTTAACACTAAGCCTTTAACAAAGCAGGCAAACCTGTAACTAACTTCTCATAGTTCTAAGCACAGAAAATGCATTCTGAATGAGCCCAGCATGCAGTGCCCTCCACATACCCATGTTTCAAATGCTGCTGCACTACTTACAATGGCCGAGACATGGAAACCACCTAAATGCCCTCAAACAGACGAATGATCACAAAGCTGTGGTATAGATACACAATGGAACAGTACTCAGTCGTCAAAAAGATAAACTCACGGCATTTGTGAGAACCGAGATGGAGCTGGAAGAGTTGATGTCACATGAAGTCAGAAGGAAAAAGATAAACATTGGATGGTTTCACTTACAGGTAGAATATAGTGTAACCGAAAGAAGGGTCAGGAAAAAGATAAAACTTGCAGGCTGACTATAGATCAGAGGCATCCCGTGGGGGAGAAGGGAATAGAAGGGTCAAAACAAGGGAGAGAAGAGCAGTAGGGACTGTGGTGATGGATCACGGGTGCTGCGGTAGTGAGAACTACGGGGACTACACCTAAGGGGAGAAATACTGTATAAAAATGAACAATGTAAGAAAGCAAATCGATTTTTTTAAAGATTTATTTATTTATGCATACAAGAGTTGGGGTACAGGCCAGAGGCGTGGGGAGGAGGGTGAGAGGATTCACCAGAGACAGAGTGGGGAGCAGAACAGGCAGATGGATTGAAACACACTGCTGAAGGGAGCAGCAGGTGAGGCAGAAGAGATCTGCTGCGTATGTGGGTCCCCTCCCTGGCCAGGGATCGAACTTGCGGTGCTGTGCCGCAGACGGATGCTTCACAGTCCTGCACTCAACCCACAGCACCACCAGGGAGGCCCACAAATCGATTTTTAAAAAAGCAAAAAAGAATAAAATAAAATGTTGCTCCTGGTGCCAACTCGGCCTCACTGTCCTCTAAGTATGGATCCAATACAACCGCCATCTGGTGGAAGCAGCTCTCACATCATATAAAGAGTGATGTTTCCTTTTTATCCTTCTTCCTCTGCCCTGTTTCTAAAGCTGCCCAGGTGTTAATGCAGGTCTTCTAACCCCCTCTTCTTGGCAACACTTACTTTGGACAGGCAGTTTCTCATGACCTTCAAATCTGGGATCAACAATGAAATCATTTGGCTTCATATCCTTTTCGGTTATTAATCACATAACAAAGGAAGAACTTTCACATGGAAAACGGGAACCCAGGCTGGTCAGCGCTCGCTGTGCGTCACTCCGGTCACCCTCGCTCTCAGCTAAGGTCACAAAGCCCATATAATGACCTCGGCTCTGTAGAAGGACATTCGACATCTTGCTGAAGTGAAAACAAAAGAGCTCTGTGACTCAAGACAAATTCCCATCAGGGCTGGCGGGCTGAAGGTGCACTGAGCACTGAGTGAGGAGCAGGTGGGGGGGGCCTGAGGGGTCCTGGAGCCAGGTGTCCATGTACCCTCCCTAAGACGTCTTCTTCAGTAAGCGCCTGGGAAGGAAATTTCTACCATGGCCTAGAACCTCAGACATTCCAACTCCATCCAATTAAAGCAATTCAACAATGAGAGTCAACCAAATTTGACATCTAACTCCAACAGATTGATTTTTAAAATAACAACTCTATTTAATTTACTCATGTTCTTTCCTTTGTTTTAATTACTATTAGCATTATCCTTGTTAATTTGGTCCTTTTTCCCCCCTTTCATCTAGTTTTCTAATTGAAATAACAAAATGTTACAACATTATTTGAGAGGATTCTCACTGAGATCAACTTGTGCATATATGACATTTTATCACAGTAAGCCCAATGCCCTTCCCACCCCCTCTTTCCCTTCCCTTTTAGGTTTTTATTATTTAATTTTTATTTTTCAATATGAGAAATGTAAAACTACCATGAGATAGCAACTCAAACTCATAAGAATGGCACATATTGAAAAAAACAAATAACAAGTGTTTGGGGGTGGAGAGAAAGAGGAACCCTATTAGAAGGTTGAGGGATACTAACTACTGCAGCCACTGTGGAAATAGATCTGGGTTATTTTACAAAACTAAGACTAGAAATACTGTGTGAGCCAGCAATCCCACTCTTGGCCATTTATCCAAAGAACATAAAGCCATCAATGCAAAAAACTATATGCTCTACAATGTTCATTGCTGCACTACTTACAACAGCGAGGACATGGAAGCAGCCGAAATGCCCCTCCACAGACAACTGCATCAGGAAGCTATAGCCTAGCCCCACTACTGAATAATATTCCGCCATAAAGAACAGATGAAGTGGGGGCCTCCCTGGTGGCACAAAGTAAGTCTCAGCACTATCAAGCTATCACCAGCCACTGCACAGCAAACCTCCCCTCAGCAGTGCATTTCAGTCAGTCCTCCTGTTCTGCTCCTCAGTCTGACTCTGGTGAATCCTCTCACCACCCCCACACACACACCTCTGGTCTATACCCGAGCTCTTGTATGCAAAACAAATCTTTTTTTAAAAAAAGAATAGATGAAATGTAGTCATTTACAGCAAAATGGAAGGAGTTTGAGGTCAACTGTGTGCCAGGCAGCCAGTCAGAAAAACAAAGACAAATGTTGGACGTGCACCCAGCAGACCATCCGACGAACACCATCAACAGCTGAGTCTCTCCAGCCAAAAGGGAGGGGGAAAGAGAAGGACTACATGGGGGGAATAAGCAAATAAATTGCAATTAAAAATACTGTAGTAAGGAAGTGTGGGATAGTGGGAGAAAAAATCTGCACCTCTAATTTAAAAAGTCTTCCTCTCCTTCTCAGTCCTGCAAACCCCCTTTAGGCATCCAGAAATAGACCCATCTGGTCTTCCCCCAATTCCTTGATGGTTTTAATTCAAACACAGACACCCAGACTAAGCCCAAAATTGAAACTAATGTTCCCCTGCCTGCCAAGCTTACAGAGCTTCGAGCTCAAAAATTTTCCCCAGGAATTAATAATTAGCTCAAAAACAGGGACCCAATCAGGAGAGCAACAGATGAGGGGTGATTTTTCCTGCCTAAGCTAGGTTGGTCCATAAGTGGAGAAAGACTCAAACCACAAACCAGTCTTTTGAACGCAGCTAGCCCTGGGTCAGTCCAAGAGCGAGGCAGGCAGGCCGGCAGTCACCTCAGGGGGACCCCGCCTGGCCTCGGCACAGTGGACAGCAACATAACAGGAATGTTTACTCGCAGAGACCGTGGGACTAAACTCATCTGCTTCCTATACACGCTTCAAAAGATTTCTAGTCTCCTGAGTTTTCCTTTTCTTTCAGCAAGGTCAATGGGAGCAGTGGAATATCATGTTAGTTTGGTTCCTGGGAGAAGCAGACACCCAGACAAGGATAAGGATAAGGATGTGAGGATGAGGATCACATCGTTTTAGATGTGATCCCAGGAAACACCAGTGGGAGTGAAGAGGCACGACAGGAAAGGACAAGTTGCCGAATAAAGGGGTCATTTTCAAGCAAGTTCCAGCAGAACTGTAATACGCTGCTATCCAACCAGGCCCTCGGGAAAGCAGAGCACAAAGCTCACCTCCAGCCAGCCCCAGATGCTGCAGAGCCAGCGTGGGGGGAGGGGCTCACACCTCCCCAGGCACTGGTCTTGGGCTGCTGGAGCTGGCACTTCCTGCCAAGATAGTGTGGGCTTTCCCAGCTAGCAAACACCTCAGGCTAAGGAATGCAGGTGCCAGCCTTTGGAGGGCCCAGTAAGCTGAAGTGCCCAGAGCAGGGTTAAGGGTAGGGCAAGACAGCCTCCTGGGTTGGCACGATTTACAAAAGGATAAACCAGAGGCAGTCACATTGGTCTGATGACACATCACCAAATACAAAGCTGAGCACTTGAACACGAAAAAAAGCCTTCCAAAAAAAAAAAAAGGAGGAGGAAAAGAAGTCACCTTATATTTAAATCCTGAAAGATTTATGGGACACTGCCAACAGCTCTGTCAAGCATCTTAACCTGAAACAACAAAGGACTATTTGATAAACCACAATAATCTGTAAGAAACAATTTCCAGCTTAGATGCTGTTACAGACCAAGCAAAGACACTAAATACAGACTTGATTATTTAAGGTATGACTCTTCAACTTCAAGCAGTGGATAAGAGAGCAATTCAAAAAAAAAGTAAACTGACAAAGGTCATTACCAAACCTTCAGACGTGGCAGCACAAATAAAGAAACACAGGAAATGCATAGCTTGCTACTCATTACAGTATCGAAAATAAAACAGCATGCAGCACTCACAGCGGCCTGTGGCTGGATCTCGGAGATACTGGCATATTTATAAACAACCCGGTCCTTCTAGAGAGTAGGTGCTATTACATTTTCACAAGCCCTAACCCTACACCTCTTGTCCCCGAAGTTATATTTCTAAGGACTTAGCAGAAATAAGTCATTGAAATGTGGCTGATGCCAACAACGAGAATAATAGCAAATATGGGCATAGCACTTAGCAGCCTGTTCCAAACGTTCTCAACAGTTCGTCACTGAAAGTAACTCTGTATCCTGCGAAATACTGGGCATTATCTGGAGAAACATATTTGACACAACTGAGGGTAGAGACCAGAGATGCTCTTGAACCTTTGTCGTGTTCCCAAAGGGCTACACTCTGCAACAAAGACTTAGCTGGTCCATCCATATAATCTTCATGACAATTCCATTTTTAGGTCAATAAAGATGATTTTTTTTTTTTTGCTGCACTATTACCCATAATGGTGGAAACAAGGAATAAACTAAAAAATAAGAACTGAGTTAAATTCTAGTGTAACCATCTAATAAAAACAACAAAAAAGACTATAATATAAACCTAAAATGTCAGAACAAAATATCAGAAGCATAACAATCACAATTATTATAAAACATGATAAAGTTACCACTGAGTTAAGATGGTAGATACAGGAATGGATTTTCTTTTCCAATGTTCCTTAATATTACCATGGTTTTTAAAAGGAAAACACACAACGAGGACAAGAAACTTGAAATTTTCTTTAAAGAATGAAATTTTTATGAAGTGCAAAATATCTTATTTTAGCAACATAGGAGTTAACAGGCCAAGAAGATAGTTACTATCTTCAAACTGGAAATGAGGATTTCTAAGAAACTGCACCAAATATTAGTGCTTTGAATTCTGAGGTTGTTTAGTGCAAAAATAAAACATTCAGATCTTTTATCTACCTCTGTTAGTTATTTCATGGCTCACTATGACCAAAAAAAAATGGGCCAAAAGAATCAAATTTCAATTCGGCTAAGTCCAACTAATTTGAATAGCTCTATAAGATAAGCTCTATAAGATAATAAGTTAATAACCATTGTTTTAAATGTTTAAATAACAGTAATGTGAGTAGTAGCAGCATTGCTACTGCTGCCATTATAGCAACACCTATGGAGTGCTTCCTCTGTGGGTTACTGTGTAATTGAACCCTTGCAACAAGTAAGAAGTAAGTGCTTTTAAGGCCTCCATTTTCCTTAACTTTAAGTTAAGGAACTTGACCATATAGAGCAAGTAAGCAAAAGTATCGGAATTGAAATGCCGACAGTCTAACTCTTGAGCCTACTTGAATCTGAACATAAGTGAGGTTGGAGATAAGATGGAGAAGAGGAAGACAGGCTAACGCAGCCTCCTCTCTACAGCCAGGAGCTGATCATACACACTCGGCAGCATGTTAAGCCTGCCTTCTGAAGTGCGTTCATTACTTTGAGTAGGCATAACAACGATCTAACCAGCAGGGCCTCATATTTTCAATAATCTTAGATTTCTACATTAATCTTTATCTCATTGTTAAATATTGTAAATATTTTTTATAATCCATCAAAAACAGATGAGTGGATTCGAAGGAGAAAAAAGTAAGACCGTCAGAGATTCTGCAGGAAGTCCTGAGATCAAAGATTCTAACATGGGACGACTTTCATCTGGTCTTCCTAGTCTATTGACGTTCTGTTCTTGTGGGTTTGAGGATTTTAAAAAGTCAGTCCATATCCTGTTAACAGGAAAACGAGTACCTCAGAATAAGTAACAGGGAACCATCTGTTTAAACAATTTAAATATCTGTTTCAAGAACACTGAAGAGCAATGGATAGGAGGGTTAAATCTAAATACTACTTGCAGATATTAAATTGTGGGGCTTAAATGTCTCTCCTAGTCTCACCTACCCAGAGCATTCATTACGAAATGAAGTTACTAAAAACAAAATGCTGTGATCTTCGGAGATCCCTGAAGCACAGATTAACTTAACAAATAACTGGGATCAGGACCCTAACAACATGTCATCACCGGGAGAGGAGCGGAATTTGGCAGCGAACCAAAACGCAGGCTTCTCTGTTATCAACTCAAAGCCCTGGCTGGGCACGAGGGTGGAGTAAGAACCAATGGTCTCTGAATTCCACACCTATGAGCTGTCTTTGTAGTCACCTGTTTCCAGGGCTGCGGAGTCAGAGAGGAGGAAGGCAGATAAAGGAAAAGTGGAAAATCTTCTTCGTCGGAGTAGACTTTTTTTTTTTCTTTGTTGTATGTGTCTCTGACAAACTGTACAAAAGTAACTTTATTTTTTAACATACAGGCTGAATTTCTATATAAGGAAATCCTGGTGTGCCTTTCCTAGCTGTATGTTTTTAAACGTCTCAGAAGTAAATGACTGAGGTGAAGGAAAACACCAACAACAATAAGCAAATCTAGACAGTGCAGGACGGGGGGGGGGGGGGGGGGGGGGGGGGG
>JAGFMF010011961.1:605586-721560 GCA_019455555.1 Galemys pyrenaicus | reverse complement strand
GGGCGAACAACCCAGAGAGATGCAGCCCCCTAGGAGATGCTGGGCAGTATCTGGAGACCTTCTGGGTCAGTTCAGAAACCCTTAGGGCTAGCAGACATAAATAATCGCCTACCATCATCCCTTCTGATTAGCTGGGGGCCATGCCAACCCAGTTGTAACTATTCTGAATAGTAACTCTACCTGAATAGCGCAGGAGCAGGTAGATCTAACAGGTGCTGAGATGTCAGTAAAGGTTCTCACTAATGTGGACTCCTTCAGAGAGATTAACCCAAGGTTAGTCTTTAAAAATAACTTTCCCTTTCCCAAGTTTTAGAGGGCAATGGACACCTGAAAGCTGTTTCAGGATCTAATTACTTGCTTTGTAGATACACCCAAAACTGTCACTGCGCTGGAGGATTCAAATTCAAAACCCTAAGTTAAAAAAAAAAAAAAAACAAAAAATACTTGGCATATGTTGTAAATATTATTTCATCTTTATATGCATATAAACTTTAGCAATTCAACTTAATACAATGTAAACTTTAACAATTCTTAAGGAGGCCTTTGACCAATGTTATTTAAACAAGTACTGATATTTGTTTCTTCCTTGTGAGAAAAGTATCAAAAGATAAGATGTTAACAAAAGGAGAAGGGAAGCAGGTGAGGGCTTACTGCAACTGCACCAGCTCTGCAACCCTTCTGTAATGTGAGGCTATCTTAAAATAAACGCTTATTTCAAACAAAGTAAAAATACAAATAAGAAAGTTACAATATGTTTTCTTATGCACAAATATGGGGAAAGCTTATTCTGGCACATGCATATTATATGTTCAGGTTCACATACTGTTGATTTTTAAAACTTAGAAAAATGGCCATGAATCATAGCAATGACTTCTGGCTGTGTTGCTGGGTTCCACACCTGCTTTCCATACCTTACTGACTGGGTGGAAGTCTATCGCATTCATTAAACAAAATTGTGAACCAACTAAAACTGGCCTAGGAGCTGGGATAGGTCTGTGGATTCTAAACAAGAAAGAACAGGCCTTATCGTCAAGATCCAGGTTGAAAGCAGCAGCTCTCAAACATGCACAGTGACTACTCAGAGTGATGAAATGCAGGTTTCCAGGCTGCAACCTGCAGAGACAGACCGCACTTTCGAAACACTAACCTATTACGTCTGTCATAACTGCTATGACAGATAAACACCTAGGACTCTTGGAACTTGATCCTGGCTGGGGAGCTGTGGAAGCAGAGCAGAGACACACCAACCCATACTTGGAAGTCAGCAAAGAATTCCTGGAAAAGGTGTACCTGACCAACCAGAGGCGTGAACTGCTAGGTGATCTCATAAGAGTAACTGTTGAGGACACACCCTGCTTCCGGCTGGGACTGCTCGGGCCATGCAGTTACTGTGCTTCTGAAAGCCACTGGGGGCTGGCTCCGAAGCACCAGCCTCAGCACCTGGAAGTGCAGGTGAGCCTCACTCAGAGCCAGAGCCTGAGGGCCAGGGAAGGGGGTTCTGTTTTCAGCAAGCTGGGTCAGGGTGAAAGTGCAAATAGGATGCCAGAGCCTGCCTGACTACTGCAGCTCAGACACCCGCAGCCCCCTCCACTTGCTTACTCATTTCACTCACTGGAAGAGCATGTTCCCATGCTAATGGTCTTTTCAATTTCAGTCCACTTGAGTCGCAAAATATACTGAACCAGGCTGCTGGCCTTGAAGACTTTTTTGCACTATGCTTTCTTTTTTCCATCCTCCACCACCAGCCTGCCAACAGGCACAGTTCATTAATGACAGTGTCAATTTTTAGCAGCACTCAAGCCCACTGCCCTTCTAATTTACTGCTCCAAATCAGGAAACTGCCTACCCTGAATGTGCAAAGCAGTCACTAAATGGAGACCTACAGAACTTCACTCACGTCTCCGCACCACACACACCAAGGGACAACATCCACGCAGATCTCTGTTCAGTCTGTGGGCACACACAGGAGGACAAGCATGAGGTTTAATTATTTCAATCACCCAGCAACTACAACAGGACCAGGAAACTGCAGCCCTCGTAAAAGTTCTTTGAATCATTTCTTTTCTATTCCTATTTTGCTCTTTCTAATTCTTAGCCATATGTGGCTCAATTGAAGTTGACAGAAAAATAGAGCAGTAGTTTACTTGAGAAACAGAAATAGATGAGGAATTTTAGCAAATTACAGGGAAATCAATGCTTACTTTCTATTACAAACTTAATATAGTAAGAGCTATTCAGCATAAAACACCAGGCAAATACTACTGAATGACTTCCAAATTCAACTGTCAATTCTTCATTACAGTAATCAAGATGTAGATTTACCTTCAACACCATTTGTTTTATTTAACTTTTATTACTCAGAGAAATATTAAAGCATTAGGTGTTCTGGTCTAGCAACAAATTGTGAATGCACAGAACGCAATCTCAAAGATTGTTTGTTAATAGTGTACAGACCATTTAGCCACAAAATAAATCATCATCATAAAACATAAGACAATCCCTGCAATAGGAGAAGAAATGGTAGGAAGGAGGTAACTGGATTAAAAAGGGTCCAGTGGGAAATAGAGGGGAAAATAAGAATTGTTTCCTCCATCTACCTGCAAAATACCCATAACCTGACAGTTTAAAATCTATCACTATATGGTGATGGGGAATACATGGGGATTACAATTGATGTCAAATATATATATATAAATTTCAAAAAATGGAAATAAATAAATAAATAAATAAAATCTATCACTATGAAATTCATTGCTGTCTTTTAAACACATTGGAGCAAAGATGGGAGTGTAATAGTTACTTTAAAGAGTTCACATGGGCAGAGAGAAAATATAACAAGTATTTCATGTGTTTTTTTCTCCTCTGTTCCCAAAATTCCCCTGTTATCACTGACATCACACACACACACACACACACAGACCCCACAATAATTTTCCTTTTTCTGCTGGAACAGTACTCAGAGTTGAGCAATAAATATTTATTAACTACTGACTAATCAGTTCCCAGAGTACTGTCAAATAGCAGATTGCTGGGGTGGGCTGGAGCTATCTAGGGAGAAAGTGAATCTGCTGGGGAAATAAATTTCTGCTGTCAAACACAATCCAAGAGCTACTAAACACCACAAAGGAAGTGACTACCTGGGAGTCAAAGCAGAAGCAAAGGCTGAGAATCCAGGCGCTGAACAAGGAAAGGTACAGGTGAAGCCAGGAGGCTCACACCTCGGCAGCAGGCTCCTTGCTAGGGGCTGGCAGGCCCTGCCAGAAAGGGAGGAGGGCCAGGAGGACTGCTGGCTGATGAGGCATTTCCATGGATGATATGCAAGGGACCTGGAATAATCTGTGCCAGATGCCTATCTCACAACTGCAGGGTAGCCTAGCCTCTCATGGTTATCTGGATCAGCGGCATTAAACCGAAATCTATCATGTTCCCAGGCCATTATGACAGTTCTCCTCTAATGGAGAAACTCTCCACAGACTAAATAAAGCTTTTTATATAAGGCACCAAAAAGCAAATAGGTCATATAGCACAGAATCATATGGGAGGCTGTATGCCCTTTCCGTTTGCTTGTCTTGCTTGCTTGCAAACAATAAAAACCTTTCTGAACAAATGAAAGTGAACTTTGAAACCAGCAAAACATTTCAGGCACTCTGCCACAGAGATATCCTCCAAGCAACAGCAGGTCATTTGCTGTCCCTTATAGCTTTATATTTCTTGTCACATACTGAATCTGTGCTTAAGTGACCTCAATAAAGACTGGAAGTCTCACTGCTTTGATATGAAAAATCACTAACTGATCCAGATGGAAGGATGAGGACAAACTTGTGCATTTCAGTATGCCAGTTCTTATGGGGCTTCATTTATACTGACGGCTTATTGTCATTTAACAGCTAAGCTGTATTGTTTTTTGCTGTATTAACTTGAAAGGCTCACCTAACATAATTTATTATAATCCCTCCCATAATTTGCCAAGTAAAGTGCAAGGGATTTAAATGCATCTCTCTTTAGAGACTTACAACACCCCATTCTCTCCACTGGAAAGGAAGGAAACATGCAGGGCAGCCAGGCATCCACTGTATTTTGCCTAACTCCAGAGTCTCATTCTGCAGCCCCATGCTCCACATGTCACGTGGAAAATGAGTTATTCAGTAAATGACCCTAAGATTTGCCTCCCCCACGAAAATCATTTATCAGGATAAGAGAATGTGGTAGAGTTGCAGGGGCACCTAAATAATCACAATCTTGGGCACAGATTGGGATGATGACAGCTCCCTGTGAGTGAAAAGAAAAAGAGAAAACAGAATATAAATCCAAAGATTCAAATCTCTTTCCCAAAGATCTAGAAATCAGGTTTGTCTTTTAAGTGGGAAGCTGATCATATTAAAACTTAAAAGAAATTCAATTAAGCCATCCAAAATGTTCCATTTTGTAGGAATTTCCTTCTGAATCATTGAGTTTAAAAGTCAAAGACCCAAACAATAGAAAAGGGCTGACAGGAGGGGTAGGGGCCGGGGAATGGGAGGGGGGCGGGGAGCAGACAATGTCTGAAAAGTTATCTCATTGAAGAATTTGTCCACAAAGCCAGTCAACATAGAGTTCATATAAAAAGAACTACAGGTTCAATCAATTATGTACTCCTTTTCATCTTTCTACACTTGTGGACAGCAATCCCAGTAAAAGCTTATTTTCTCAGTAATTTACCCAAATGAATTAAGATCTGTGGACATAGGTCATTATTTTCAATAATTTTTAAAAAGGGGATGCTGTATTCCAGAATTATTTTAACTTTGTTTCAAAAAGGAAAACTATAAGGGGCCTCCCTGGTGGTGCAGTGGGTTAAGCAACGCACTATGAAGCAAACTGCAGCCACTGCAGCACGAGTTCAATCCCTGCTGCCAGCCAGGGAGGGGACCCACATGGCGCAGCAGACCTCTCCTGCTGTGCCTGCTGCTCCCCTCAGCAGTGTACTTCTGTTGATCTGCCTGTTCTGCTCCCTGCTTTCTGTGGTGAATCCTCTCATCCCCCACACCTCTAGCCTGTACCCCAGTGCTTGTATGCATAAATAAATAAATCTTTAAAAAAAAAAAAGGAAAACGATGCTTATGGGAACTTTGATATAGAGCTGCATATTTGTGCATTCCTAGAAAGAGAAGTACTGCTGAACAAATAAAACTATGCGTTGAGTCTGAAAGGGGAGGGGATATAACCATTTTCCACTTTCTGTTATTTTCATCAGCATTTAATTTTTTTAGGATAGAGGCTGATTACTTCAGGTATTTTTTTTAAGATATTTTAATTTCATTACCAAAAATCAAATTGCAGATCAAATATCTATTACAATAAGATGCCTCTTTAACTTGAGAGCAACCTGCAGGAGTCCACACTCCTGTTTACCTAGCTCCCAAACCATGTGTCAATAGTGCATAGCTGAGAAAGAAAGTCTGCCCTGTGTCCCTCCAATCCCAGACTAAAATTTCACTTTGGCACAATAGTAGAACTGAGCAATGACTCATCTTCCTCTGCAAAACAATGAAAGTTCTAGTTCAATGGGAAAAAACTACTTGAGCTGCCAGTTCACTGAACTGTTCAAATCAAGGTCACAATGTTGGGAGAAGCAAGAGGGAGTCTCTGAGGCCTGATCCTATCTAATTCTCACACCAGTCCTTTCCCTGGCTCTCCAACAAAAATGTGCAGATTAGAATCAGAAGCATCTGGTACCCTCTACGCAAGCCTCTAAGAACCAAAGCAATACATGAATGAGATCCAGGGTCCACGGCATGAACATACATTTCAAGTAACGTCAAAGAAAAACAACAAAAATGATGGCAGTGTGCACAGCTTCTACTTAAAATGTTTTAAGTGCCATTTTGCACATTTGATTTCCTCTTCCTAGACTCTAGGCAGCAAGCAAAGCTCATTATCAACTAATTAGAGCTTTATTATTTTTGAGAACGTATTCCTTCTTTTTACCTGGAACTATTAACGTAGCCTGCAAGATGCTTTAAAGGTGTTACAGCGTTCATTCAGACCACCACCTCCTGGGTCTACAGGTTGGAGAGCGATCTCAGAAGCTCAGTGACTACAAAGTGGACGCCAGAGGGAACAGAGACCAGTCCCACCACTTAAACAGTGTGTCGCCATGCTGGTCATACTTCTCATTTCCTCCCCCAATTTTTTTTCTTTCCAACAAGTCACTCTGTCCAGCCTTCTCCCAACTTAATGATTTCTCCCTCAAGTCTCTGCAAATGATATTCCAGCTGGTCTTCCTAACCACCAACTCATTTTCTTTATAAACATTAAGAGCAGCTAAAAATTCACAAGCCCTAGCCAAGCCCTAGCAGATTTTGCCAGACTACACTGACCTGTATTTTGCTATACTCTGACCACACTAAATGCTTTGTCTCTTTATTCTGCTACTGTCCATGGTGGGTCAGGCAGCCCCCAATATCTGGTAAAGATAACAACAGTCCATCCCTCCAAGCTAGTCCTTGCTTGCGCTCAGCTGTCCTTTGGGGTAACCTTCTCGTGGTGTCCCCACCAATCCCAAATATACATGCACACACCCCAGTCCCTGATGAAATTCTTATCCCAAAGCTGTCAGCCTGCCCTGTTGCACAAAGACCGAACAACCAGGAGTCTTGCCTCTTCTGACAGGTCTGCGCAACATGTGCTGATGGTAGCCTGTTCCCTGTGAAGTTCTTCCCAGGTGACAGCTAATCTCCAGATGGGCACAATGTAATGTACCCTCTTACATTGGCACATCATACCGGAAACTAAGAGATCCAGCCCTCTTTCAGCTGTCCTGTGCCCTGAGGAATGTTTTCATTCATTCCACAGCAGATGCTTCGTCTTTCCCACAAGCCAAGCACACACTTAGGTGCTGGGTACAAAGGTGACAAAGCTTCCTTCTTATGCCTCTCCTCCTCTAGAGCTTTCAGTCCAGTGGGGAATGAATAACCATCCCCTGTGGTCCTCCAACTAGAATACAGTAGATTTGCTGGGGGGGGGGGGGGGGTTGCGGAGGGGAAGGGGCCAGAAGGNGGGGGGGGGGGGTGCGGGGGGGAAGGGGCCAGAAGGGCACACGTTGGAAAACCTACAAAGCCCAGACCTCACCTCGGGATCTCTGGTGTGGGGCTTCAGCATTTTCATGATTTTAATGTGGAGCCATGGTTGAGGATATTTTTAACCCATCCGTCTAAAAAGGAAACAGCCAACATTGTCCTGCCAGCAGAGAAAAAAGCAGGAAGGATGACAAGAAAAGTAGGGCCTCCCAGAAGCAGACTCCCGCACATGGAAATTTCTAGACACAAATCATCTGTGCACTAGTAGATGCTTGCAAGCCTCAAAATGCCACCCAAGAATTGTCTTTTTGACATTCCCAAGTCATTTTTTTTAAACTTTGGTGTCCCTCAAATTACATCTAACATTTGTTCATTTGTACACTGACATCAAGATTAACAAAAGGAAAGAAAAAAAATTTAACAAAAGTTTAGGATAAATATTTTAAAGTAAGACTATATATCAAAGATGGATGGATGGACAAGTGGGTAAAAGGATGGATGGATGGATGGATAGATAGATGAAATGATAAAATAGTTCATTTTACTCAATTTTCCATTTCATTTCAATGGCTAGCTTGAGCTGCAATATCCTGCATTCCAGTCCCACATCCTAAATGACAACATAGAGCAAAGGATTGGCAATTTCAAAATCAAAACTGAAAGGCTAATATTGAGCAACTAAGAATCTCATATCTACTATGTTTTATTCCCTGTTTTATTATTCCCTTTAGGTTCTGCAAGTCATTTGAAATATCAACTTCTGCAAAAAAGTCAAAAGTTTAATGCAAAATATTAATGGTTTTACTCTCTCCACAGTACTGAGTAAATAAAGAATGCACCCTGTTGTTTAACCTATTCTGAAGATGTCTGTGTACACAAAAAAAAAAAAACAAAAAAAGCTAAGTGTGGTCATGCACACCATCCATTAAAGTATGTGTTTTACATCTTTATTTCTAACAAGATCACTGAAGACACGTCTTGCAGATACAAAGAAAATATTTAGCTCAGTAGCAACCATTGAGAAGAGTCTAGGTCCTTGTGAATTTCGAACTCATGCACACATTAGTTTTCAATTTATTAAAATATTAAAATAAACATGCCCATATTAAAATAACATGCCCAGAAATACTTTTTGTTAATGCTTTCTATTTTCCAAAAGTCTTAGGACTGCTCAAAAGAAAGAACGATACCTAAGTGGATCAAAACTCCTATCTAAAGGAGCAACCTATGTGATTAAAAGTTTGCTTAGTTTGAATGTTTGCTTATGTTTTTTCTTCTAGTTATCTTCTGCTTTCAATCACCACAGTCACCTCAGATCCTCTGGAGCAAGAAGCAAGACACTGACTCACTGACCACAGAATATCAAACCTAGGGGATCAAGTGGAAGTTCAGAGGTGTCTTTGAGAGCCATGATGCTCCCATCAGGGCTTAATCCAGGTTCCTGAAAAATATTATAATTTCCTGTTGAAAACAGCAGGTTCTTCAAATAGGAGAGAAAAGTAATAGCCAAGGAAAGGCAGTGCAGCACACTGATCTCCTATTACGCTCAGCCAAGAAACCAGTTGCACCAAGGCACGGGCTGCTCCGGTCGTCTCGCTTTCAGTGTGTGCCACAGCAACGGTGCTCGGAACGTGGCCCTCCCTCCCGGGGGAGTTAGCGTGGAAAAGGGAGCGAACAGAGAAAAGAGTAATTCCAAGGACAAGAACATTTTTGAAAAACTCTAACCAGCATCAAAGTTTTTCTAGAGCAACAGTATTCGTGCTGGCTTGTGTGGTCAAAGGAATGATACCACCTTGGATATTTTTTCCAGAAAGCTTATGTGACCAGCACATGAACACATACAGTACACGAGACCAGGCGTCTGAACAGAGCAGAAAAACTAGGTCGCCCTAGAAGGAAACTGCAGAGCAAGAAAAGTGCACCCGCGTAGCCTCCATGAGTTCTGCATCTACTTTTCTCCCGGACAAGACTGCATTATAACAAGCACCTTCCTTTCCAGCCCCCCTCAAAGTTACAAACGTCCTGCTATACCCTTGGTCAGCTCTGAAATAAGTCTTTAAAAAGGAAAAATATCTCTGTAGCCACCAGTAGAGGCCAAATATAACAAGAGAGGAGCTCTGCCCATCCCACACAGAAGAAAGGTTTCCCGTACGGGGCTTACAGCGAGCACATGGGGAGTGACTGAAAACGCGGAGGCAAAGTGAAGCTTATCTGTCACGACAAACTGCAGTTCCTTTAGTGGTTTCCAAAGCAGCCAATAAATAACGTCAGCAAAGGATCACATTCCGGTGAAGCTGGCAAGGTTGGTCTCCACTGTGGAGAGTCTGAGGCCCAGGCCCCGCTGCCCCTCACCAGCCAGGCAACGCCCTCGGTGGTGTGTTATCAACACGTTGGGCTCATCAGTCACGGAGAGACCGTCTGCTGACACCCTCCTTTCCAAACCTCCTGCCTCGAGTCATGCAAGTTGACAGACCTACCTGATGACTGCTTGCAAGCTTGGAGAGCTACCTGCCCTTGAAAATCAAATGTGCACTTCTTCCAGCGAAACGTGGTGGGAGCCCCGATACTCATCTCCTACATTTGCTTACATGCCGCGGGGAGAAGATTCAGAGGAAGCTGACAACAAAGCAGCCTGCGAACTGCACACTGGGATGTCCTGTTTGGGGTAGCTTTTCTTTTTCCCATGAGAGGATCTGACTAAACCCAATCTCCTCTGAACACCAGACAGGAAGTTACACTTAGCAGCTAGTGAAAACTCCTTCGGTCATTTTTTAATTTTTTCTTTTTAAATTGTCACAACGAAGGGGCTTTGAGTGTTTCTGATCTCCTACAAAGAGATTATACTTTGCTTCCTGTTTTGACAGTGTCAGCGGGCCGGGACACCTCCACCCACCTCCCTACCCACCATGTGTATAAATAGAGGCTGTTCTGCTGGGTATACAACCGGGCGGAAGGGCCAGGTGACACATTAACTAAACTTCAAAGAATCAAGTGGATTTCACCTTAAGATACACATATACCTTGGGGAAATGAAACTCAAACAGATTTCTTCTTCATTCCTTAGCATTTGCTATTATGCATTAAAATTAACCATACAGAATTATTATTTAAACTTCAGACCCTATTTCCCAGTTTATATATTTTCTTTTCCCTCTTGCTGCCACTTACACCTGTGCAATTCATGTAAGAAGCAAGGAGAATGATTACCTATATTCTTGACCTCACCTGCTTTCTTATTGCTAGCCTCTTTCTCTCTCCTGATTTAAAATGGAAAACTTCTACTTAAGAGCAAAGATTACTATAGACTATATACTCTCACCGGAATACATACAGACTGATGAAAAACTATTTCTTTCCTTGTTACCGGCTGACGTATATAAAAGAGAACTTGCTAGTATCTGCCCTCGCTCCTACTTATCTATGTGCTTTTCCTAGACCAGAAGCAGCACGACTGTGGCAAAACACTTTCTCTAAACTTCAGTCTCCAAATCTATAAAACGGGATAGTGAGTCTGCCTGCCTCCTTAGACAGTTGTGAGCACAAAGACAATGAAAAGCTGAGAGGTAGGGGTTATGCCATCTTGTCAAATCCCAATTCTTTTTTTGGAACAGCTTTATCCAGATACAGTTTATACAACTCACATCGTATGAATCATACATTTAAAGAGTATGATTCAACGATCATTAATATAGTTACACAGTTGTGCATCCCTCACCACAAGCAATCTTAAGATATTTTCCTCATCCCGAAAAGTCAGTCACTCCATTTCCTTGCCAACCCATGAGCCCTTAAGCAGCCACAAAAATCTACTTTTAGTCTCTATATAGTTGGCTCCCCTGAGCATTTCATATAAATGAAATCACAGAAAAAGTGCCTTTTGTAACGGACTTCATCACCCCACGTGATGTTTTCAAGTTCATCTATGTTGCAGCCTGTGTCAGCAGGCCATTTCTTTTTATAGCTGCTAATATCCCTAAATAATTACAAGTACTCCACATGGCACTTGTGTTTATACATCCATCAGTTAATGGGCACTTGGGTTCTTTCTACCTTTTGGTCAATATAATTAAAGCTGCTACCAGCATCGGTGTGCCAGTTTTTATATTAACCTGTTCTCACTTCTCTTGGGAATACATACCCAGAAGTAGAATTGCCAAGGTATGCCGCAACTCCATGGCTAACCTTAAGAAGAACTGTCAGTTTTCAAAGTGGCTTCACCATCTTTCACTCCCTTTAGCAATGTACGAGTGTTCCACTTTCTCCACACCTTCACCAACACTTACCGGCTTTTGTTAAGAGAGTCTTCCTAGTGAGTGTGCAGTGATATTTCATCGCGGTTTGATTTTTATTCCCCTGGTGATTCTCAAAGCCGAGTTCTAATCAGTCGCCAAAAACATCTCCATTTTTATGAACAGGGTTAAATACTCAAAACAGAGAATGGCCAGTAAGGCAGGGGGCCACTTCGTCTGAGTGGATACTGGCTACAGCGCGGAAGGAAGATCTTGCGGAATCCCCCACTTTCGAGTGGCTATTTTACAACAGGTTTGGAGAGAGTCAACATTGTGACTGGCTTCGGTGTACAGACCAGGCTCATAGAGCAGCCTCCAGATTAATATGTCCAGTTAGAGCAGCTGGTCCTTCTTCCATCAAAGGACAACTTAAGAAGACTTATAAGACATTCTCCCTATAAATATGACATTTCAGCCTTTACATATCAGATTTCTCCAGTTTTTCTGTGTGTGCCTTCTTAAACAAAAGCAGGCTCAATTAAAGCTGCCTTTTGTAAGTGAAAAGTCATAATTATTTATAGGAGGAAATTTTAGAGCAGATGTGGTTTAAAGTTGAGAATGTCACAAATTTTGAAGGCAGCCAAGAGGGACAAGCCAAGATATCTGGACATAGCAAGAACTTTCCCTTCCTTCTTAAAAATGTGATATTGCAAGGATAGTAATTATTGTCATTCAAAGAGATTATCCAGTCTAATTCAAAGGGATTATCTAATTCAAAAATCTAATTCAAAGGGATTATCTTTATTTCTAATTCAAAAGGATTACCTCATCTAATTCAGAGAGCATCATTTTATTCAGACCCTATAGTTTGAACTAATTCATGTACAGTGATGTTATCTTCCCTAAAACATTTATTTTAGGATTTTAAGTTTTCAACCCTAAAAAAATACTAAAAATAAAAATATATACATATAACGTATCCCCAAAAGACATGAAAAGGCAATAAGCTTTAAAAAGCAAAAACATTTTTCTCTATTTTCTAAGATAAGACCTCAGGCCTTGCAGCCTGTATTAGAATATGATTCCTCCATCTTCTAAGAAATTTTCCGTGTCCCAAGGCTGCACCATGTAACCCACTGTTTTAGTTATTTCTTGGCAAACAGCTCACTATGAAACTGACTGCCGAACTTTCCTATGTCAGATAGAACTTTCCATTGTGGGAAATTTCTAAAACATTTTTCATATTAAGCTAAGTGGAAATGTCATCATAGCTCAAAAGCAAATATGGGCTGTATCAACCCGAACAACTTCTAAATGCGATTCCAGGGAAGAGAGGCGAGCTATTGAGTAAATGCAAGCGCAGAGCCTTCACTGACATTCTGTAAATACTTGATGGCAAAGAAAATCAGAAGGAACAGCCAGTTCATCAAAAGTTATCTGAAGATTCTTCTAAAAAGATCCAATAGGAGGATACTGTTTAAAATGGTTCTGTAACATCAGAACCCAGTCTCTCTCCACAGACCCCGTCCTCTGCTAGATAACACG
Organism: Galemys pyrenaicus; assembly: GCA_019455555.1. Classification (NCBI taxonomy): domain Eukaryota; kingdom Metazoa; phylum Chordata; class Mammalia; order Eulipotyphla; family Talpidae; genus Galemys; species Galemys pyrenaicus. The sequence continues at coordinate 708,728 of JAGFMF010011961.1, read as the reverse complement.
GTGGCCTTATTTCTAGCTCTTGTGAAATCAATAGACCATTTATGTTGCAAGTATCTGACTAGTGTCTGCACTTTCTTATTCAATCTGGTGTTGACAGCAGTAATCAAATTTTGTACATACCAATAGGTCCATTATAGCTCAACAGCAACTGGCTGCCAGCCTGGGCTTACTCTCATCAAAAAGGAAAGAAAGGTTCGCTGGAGAGAGAAACAAAGCAGCTGAAACCTCAGGATGTGATGTAGAAGGGGGAGTGAGATGCAAAAATGTTGGACCCTCTCCAACATTTGCGGGAGACACAAGACCAGGAGCATCGCCACAGTCAAGTCCAGGTGAGTTGATCTCAGCTACTAAAGGTACATTTTCTTCATTCTTTCTGTAATTTGCAAACCCTCCTGCTTTGAACACCTCAATGTAGCTGTCAATCCTAACTAAGGAACTTACATCTGACCCTGCAAAGTAGCAGCCAAAAAAATTAGACATAAACCAACAACTCCCTCCACCACCAGGGACAACAAATGCAAAGAATACTGGACTACAGCCCATTTCAAGAACTCTCTAGAAATCACTGCCATTTTGTCACTTTTCTGCATGCACTTAAACTAGAATCAAACATCTTTCTCTAGATCAGAGAATGTTCAATTAATCTTCAAATTATAAAAATTAGGTCAGGTTTTGGTGGTAATTTTTTTTTTTCCTTAATAGAGATGGGATGGAAATTTCTCTTGATTTGCATTTTGAATTCTCCAAGAAACCACACTCATGCTAACAGATATTCTCTACTTCAAGGTAGCAGAAATGATACAATTTCCAGGTAATGGTGAACAGCATTTTTTTCTCATTTTTTAAAGCTTGAAATAAATTTAGACTTACCAAAGAAACTGTAGAACTAGTAAACAGTGTTCTCAGAGACCTTCACCCAACCACCTCAAATGTCACCATCTTACATCACCAGAACACAGTGATCAAAACCAGAAAATTAGCGATGATGTGACACTATGAATGACCCCATAGGTCTGATTCAGATTTCTCCAGTTGTCCCCTTTTTCTGGTTTATGTTGACTCCAAGATCCTGCATACAAGATACACCTCAAAAATCCAACAAGCAGCCTTTTCAGTAAGTCATGCACTCTCTAGTGAACCCCCCCAAAAATTCTGTTTCTGTTCATGCTAATGAGGTAGGGTTAGCATTAACCAGTTTGTTTTCCAGGCTATAAACATTGCAGTCTTATCAATCTTATCCTGTAAACACAGATCAAACAGAATTTCGCAATCTCCTTTTTCAAAACGCTTTGGGCCATATGTGTTGCACAAACCAGAGCTTTTCCCATTTGAGAAAAGTTATATAGACCATAGACATTTAGACAAAATAAAAACAACAGCAAGAACCAGGGCAATCTCCCCTAATCAAACACATTAATACTTGTGCAGCAAAATATGTGATTGTTAAGAATGTGAGCAAGATTAGTAAAAATTTGCAAAGTATCCCAACAATTCAGGACAGATTTTGCCACCAAATACACTCATATCAAGCTCATGTTTTACCATCACCTGAATTATAAGACAATACCTTGTGGCTTTTCAGCACCCCCTTTGGACAATGACACAAGAGTAATAATGAACCTACACCCCAAATCACCTCCTGCTCACCTTCGCCACATCCTTCTTTCACTCGGTCTCCTGGCAGAACCACTTGCAGTTTCCCTGTGCTCCAGACTCCTCCTCCAATTCACCTTCCCACAGAGTTTCCAGAGTAGCTTATCTGAAGCATCTGCAATCCCTGAGCTCCACACTCCCTACAGGTTTCCTATGCAAGAAGAGAGCCTACTTCATGAGTTTTACAGCCCTCTCCACCATCAAAGCCACCTCCCTCCACTGCACATGATACAGTTTTACACCCAAAAAGAACATAAACGAAAAAGGCATAGTCTCTAGACCCAAGATTCCCACAGTCGTATTCAATCCCTTTCACATTTTCATCAGAGAAATTATTGTTTAGAAAACAACTTTACCAATCATCGACAAGCATGTCAAGATATTTAATTTTTTTTCCTTGCTAGGAAACTCTACTTTAGTTCTTGATCACATCAAAGATCCCTAGCCAAATCCCCCATGTTGACAAGAGAAGTTTTCACATGATTTTAACAAGTGTCTAAAAATACTACACTTCTGTTGGGATGACTAAAACAATTACAAAAGCGAAAGCCAGGAAAACTTCTTGAAAACAAGCAAACCCAAAAAAGTAATGTCAAGGATGGTATTTTATGAACTGAATGATTTCTCATGAGGATTTTTTTCCAAAGCACAAGATATAAATAAATCCTGAAATCATGGCTTTGTTTCCATATTAGTATATTGATGGACTCAAATGACATCTTAATCAACAACATTTAAAATCCTTACCACCAAAAGGTTTAGAATGTATCCCCAACACAAAGGCTGATCCCAGATGCAGACTTTGAGGAATGTGCCCAAAAAAGAGGAAAGAATTCCTGTTTTAAGTAGGGTTATTCTCTAATGCACAAACAAAGACACCTACTTGGAATGATTAATTAAAAGAAAAATTCCTCTGCGCAGTTATTTTGGGATGAAATTATAACCATTGTTATGATTATCTCACAAAAACTGTACAAAGTAGTAAGATTAAGAAGTAAAGAATACAAACAGGTGCAAGCAGTGGGTGCTCACGTCTCCTTACAGCAGAGGGAACCTGGGGTTCCCTCCAAGGGCACTTCTCTCACAGCAGTGTGTGTCTGTGTGTGTCTGTGTCTGTGTGTGTCTGTATGTATGTGTGTTTGAGACAGTCTGTCCCACAGTCACTGTTGGTTCCAAGCTGAAGAGGTAACTGCCCCAAACTGACGGAGAGGAGGCAGCTGCTACTGGACAAGCCAGCACCCTATGGTTGCCACCTCTACGTAGAAACCAGGACTCTCTCTGTCAGGCTGAAGGAGGAAGCCTGCAGGGCTGGCTGCTTAAGGAGCAGCTGAGAGGGATGCGAAACCTCAGTGCAAACCTCTCCTCAGTGGAGGGAAGCCAGGACACTGCCTAGGGCCCTCAAGGAGCCGGAAAAATTATACAAGGAGACTTTTAAAATGACAAATAAAAACACAAATGCTTTGAAAAGGAGAAGTTTTAAAACATGAAGGAGAAAGAAAAAAAAAGGGGTGATTTTTCTGGATTTTCCACATGTTCTGTTCTTACAATCAAGGATAAAGTAAACACTGTGGCTTCTCACCTTTGTACCTTCCCCAACCTCAGGGCCTAGCACAGTGTCAAGACTAAGTAAATGAACATGTGCTGAAAGAAGAGGCACGAGCCGATGGCGGCGACATGGGTGTGGAAGTGGCAGTGGGCCGGGAACTAAGACAGGGCCTGGGCCCTCGCATGCGCTCAGCACAGAGCATGCACACTGAGCCCACGGCGGCCCCCTGGTGCAGGAGGGAGGTGGGCAGGTCCAGGATGGGAGGAAAATCACAAGTAACAGCCAGCACTGCAGGGAGACCCTCCCCAGGGACAAGAGCGCTGGGGTCAGGCTGTGAAAGTAAAGACAGGAAGAGCAGCAACCTGCTGGGCTGTGGGACCAAGGGCAGCAAGCAAGTTTTCTTGATGTGTATTTGCTGGCATTGTGAGAAAACGTCTCTAGTTTCTGGAGGATCCTTGAGGCCTCAAGCTTCATGGGACCGTGTGAGGAGAAGCTTGAGGATTACTGGTTAGCAGCACAATCACTGAGTGGGAGGAGGGGCCTAAGTGTCCCACTGGACACACAAGCCCATGTGTGTCACTATTCACACTTTGACCCCTGGCCACCTGCAGTGACGAGCTCCATTCAGCATCCTTTCATGCCCCGATGCAAATCTGAAGATGGAGGCCACTCAGAAGACCCGGCGACTGACCCTGTGAGGCATCTGAGTATCCGACAGCAGCTGGCACCTCACCGACAGGCCCATCTAACCCTGGCCCACACACCACAGCCCAGGGGTCATTTCTCTCAATGTAGGAATGAGGCATCATCAAGCACTTGTGACAACGTGGGCTGAGGATGGGCCAGAAATGAAGAATCCAAGTAATAACCAGACGAATGCTCAGCGAGGATCACGCGTTTCCTCTCAGGAATGCTTTAAATAAGTTCTAGGATTTCTAAAACAATAGGAAGAATTGCAAAAGGTAACCAGACAGCTCTCTTTGCTACTCCCAGGTATCTTACACCTGGGGGTCTTTACTCTTTACCTTTTTTCTCCTAAAAAAACTTTTCAGGAAAAAAAAAAGAAGAAGAGATAACCAGGTGAGGAACAGAAAGCAGGTGAAGGTTTTATTGCTCAGGAATGCAACAGAACCTTGAACTCAGCGGAGGTCCTCAGGTTCCAAGGCGCAGGGAGGTGCCCAGCTGATGCGCTCCACTCTGTTCCATGCAGTGAAGAGAACAGTTCCAGGAACAGGCGAAGTGACTCAACACCAGTGCCAGAAGTGGGGCTGTGGCCTGGCTATCCGGCCTGTGGAATCAGGCTACTTGCTGAGAAAGATTACAGGCTGCACCAAGGGGAAGGAGAGGGTAGTGTCTGAGAAACAGAGTGGGAAGGAGCAGGTGTGAAGGCAAGAAATGCACAACAGCTGGCTATTAAAGTATCACAAGCCACAGACAGGAAGATGGGGGAGCGTGGGGCTTGGAAACCACACCAGGGGGTACAAGAGAGGAAAGAGTAGTCCAGAAATAAGGTCAAAGCAAAGTTGGGCCCTCTTATTCCAGACAGTCCCCAACAGGGAACAAGTCATTCCCAAGCATGCAGTCTGGGGCCACTTCATGTCCCATTTCACAGAGTCCCACTTTCCATAAAATTTTCCTCCTCCAGAGCATGTCCATAAATAAATCCGTTTATCTATAAAAGTACAAATAAAGCAAATATAACAAACTTGGTTTTAAATGGGGAACGTTGGACTAAAATAGCTTCCAGGAGGTTGCCAATTAAGTACAGAGCTGGAACTCGAGCTGTTCCTACTGGAACATCAGTATGTCATTTCTTTGGTGAAAACAGACCAATTTTAGGCCCCTCTGAACTTTAAATTTCTTTCACATTTACATTCAGGGATGCCTGCAAAAGCCTTACCAGCTAAGCTGTGTCAATAGCTTGATTCTCATTGGAGAAATGAGGTTGGTTTCACGACACCAAGTCCCACTGTGGGAGACCTCAAGCCAGCTCCAGCTCCAGCCCAAAAGCCCTTCCTTCTAAAGCAGCTCCCTGGTTTTCCACTGCATGGCCTGAGCCAACATGAAGCCAGACGTTTCAGAGCTTTTTTTCTGAAAGTAAGTGATACCACACGATACTTCCTCTCTTCAAAGGAGTTATGGCCAAACACATGAAACCAAGAGGAAATGCATGTTCCTCAACAGCACGGCAGCTCCAGGTGTCAGGTAGCAGCAGCTGGAGAGCCAGGCCCACGCAGGCCCTTGCTCAACCACAAGCCTCCGAGCCCTGTGGCCGCTCAGGTGGACTCTGTGAACAAGAGGATGATGAAACATCCAAACGCTCCCACACCGAGGGCATTCAAACCAGCGCCCTGAAGGAAGACGGCTGTGACTCTTCGCAGGAGTTACTGGCCTGAGCCCCCTCTGCACTGGAAAGAGTGGAGGAAGCAGAAATGAAAGCGAGTCATTCTAGGTTCTGGAAATCACAGGCAAGACTAGCCAGCAACAGGTGCAGCATGCAGTGAAATTAAGACTCTCCACAGCACAAGAGCCCAGGCCCAGAAAGCCAATATGAGCCACCACGTCAGAACTGCAAATCATCATCGTGTTCTGGCCAGGAGCAATACTGTAGAAAACACTCCCAAGCAGACAGCAAAACAAGTGTCTGCTAACACATGGCTTCTTTCACTCAGGCTTCTCCTAAGACAGTTTCCTCTAAAGTAATCTAAATGTCGGTCATAATAAAATATTTTCAGAAGCCTGGCAACTAGCATAGCGCCTGGTACCCTACAGCAGACAGTAATACATAGTTACTGAATGAAAGAGTGAAACAAACAAGCAGAGACAGAAGAAGTCTTCAAAAACCAAGATAAGGGCCTCCCTTGTGGCACAAGAGGTTGAGCGCCGTACTGTGGGGCTTCCAATCCCCGGTCAGGGAGGAGACCCACATGGCACAGCAGGTCTCTCCTGCCTCACCCGCTGCTCCCCTCAGCAGTGTATTTCAGTGGATCTGTCTGTTCTGCTCCCTGCTCTGTCTCTGGTGAATCCTCTCACCCCCTGCACCTCTGGCCTGTACCCCAGCTCTTGCGTGCATAAATAAAATCTTTTTAACAAGTTAATTAAAATCTCACCTTCAGGGTAGTGTGCAGCGTATTTTTTCCCTTCCTCCAAGCAGAGAGCAAGAGCTTGCAACAAGAGACCAAAGACAGACCTCCAGCAAACTGCAGGAGGCCTCAGCCCTCCAGGCCCTGGCCAAAGCCCCCAGACAAATGGATCTATGCAGGGAATTCTCATCTGGAGAAGACCAAAAGGTAATACCCATATGTCTCCTAAGTGACCCACCTTCAGATTTTCTTTCCAGGAAAATCCATTTTACCTTTTTTCATTTTAGATTGTTCACATATTATGCCATTTGACAAGATATTCTACCTAGGATTACTATAGAATTTACAACATAAAATTTTCTATAGTCTTTCCACATGATCAAAGTAATCCACTGATCATATGTAATAGAAAATGCCATGCATAAGAAAAATAAGTGGATAGGATGGGGGGAAAAAAGCCATTCCCTGAACTATAAAAACTGACAGAAGGAATAGAAGAAAATAGCTGTGAGAGTGAGTGCATAGATGGAGAATGTCTGCTACATGAATATGGTTTTAAATAAAAAGAAAAACATCAGTGTGAGGACAACACTGATTTATATGAAAAAGGTTTTAAATAAAATTAGTTATAAAAGTAAGGTTTCAGAGCAAAGATAAGAATCATCCAAATTATCAGGCCCTGTCAGAGACCTCAGTAGTACAAATAAAAATGTAATGTGATAATTACATAAAATTACTTAAAGAATTACTCAATTTAATAACATTCTTCATTCAGTTTTCTTTTATTTCATGGATTCTTCTTTAAATATCTCAGGTAGAATTACTCTTATCCCTATAAGGAACCTTAGATTTTTCAAGCCATTCCTTCCAAAATCAAAACAACAGCCACTTTTTTTAACCTCAAGGTAACACCCAAATGCCATGAATGAAATTCTTACCTGAGAGTCCAGTGTCTAGTTAAAAATTACCTCAAACTTCAAGGAATAAACTGAAGTAACAGATCAATTAAGAGTGTTTTGTCATTAGAAATGGATGTGTCATATCGCCAAACTATTTGACCCCTAGGAAAACAGATGAGTTGATCAAGAGACTGTGGGATGGAATACTACACAGCAATCAAAAATAGTAAACTTATGCCATTTGTGGCAACATGGATGGAGCTAGAAGGGCTGACGCTGAAAGAAGTCAAAAGGAAAAAGATAAATATTGGATGATTTCAATTATATGTGGAATATAGAAAAATCAAGGAAAGGGTCACACAAAGATAAACCCAAATAGCTGACATAGATATGAGGCATCCATGGGGATGGGGGGGGGCAGAGTACAATTTGGAGGGGTGAAGATAGAGTGAGGAAGAACACAAAGAACTATGGGTGTTGGTGGTGGGAGAACTACAGGGACCACACCTGAGGGGCAAAAAAATCATATACTATCCAAAAATTAAATTTAAAAAGAGTGCTTTGAATTTTTTATAGAGACTTGCCATTTCATTTATTCATTCATTCACTTACTCATTCATTCACAAGGATCCATCATCCCTACAGGCCAGGCGTTGTACCAAGCACTACTGACATAGTAATGCACAGGAAAGCCTTGATGTCTCACATCTCTAAAGGAATACATACAGATGGCAAACAAGCATTTGGAAAGATGGTTATCATTTCTCATTATTAGGGAAATGCAAATCAGAAGTAGATACCGCTTCACATCTTCAGAATGGCTGTTACCAAAAAGATAAGCAACAAAAATTTGGAAAGCACACCTCTTATCCTGCTGGTAGGACTGTGGTGAGTGCATTCATTATGGAAAACAGTATGGAGAGGCCTCAAAAGTTTAAAAATAGAAATTCTACATGATCTCATGTCCAGGAATGTACCTGAAGAATAAAGAGATATAGTTGAAGAAATATATGCACCCCCACGTTCACTGCAGCACTGTCCACAATAGTCAAGAGTTAGAAACAGCCAAAGTGCCATCAACATATGACTGGATAAAGAAGACGTGGTCTATATGCATAATGGAATACTACTGAGCTATCTCTAAAAATAAAGATAAGTTCTGCCATTTGTAACAACATGGATGGAGCTAGATGGTATGCTTAGATACAGAGTGATGAACATAATATGATGTGCACACATGCTGACTGTGATGCTGTATACCTGGAACCTTTCATAAACCAGTGTTACTTCAATTAAAAAATCTTTCTGAAAACAAAATAATCTTGGTGCCTGTCCTTACAGAGATCAGAGCTGTGAACAAATGTAGTTGGTATTGTAACAAGTGTACAAAAGCAGGCAACAGATCTGTTCTACTTCAGATGGGTATCAGGACAGCCTTCTTGGAAGAGCTGCTATAAATACACTGCCAAATCTCAGGAAGAGCAACAGGGGCTAGCCAAGAGTTGGGGGGCAGGCATCTGAAGCAGAGGAAAGAGACTACACAGATGCAGAGACGCAAGAATGTGATGGACAGGGCAATGGGCAGGGAGAGGAGGCATAGGTTAAATGTGGAAAGGGCATCTCACCACATGATTGACCCAACATGCTTTGCCTTTACACACTTTCCTGTCAGCCTGGAAGCTGTCCCTTCCACAGCCTCCCCTGTCTCCTTCACAGGCACTTCCTCTAGGAAACATCCCTGACCTCTAGTAAGTAGCAAAACTCCAGGAGCTAATCCCTCCCCATCTGTGGTTCCACAGCACCTAGCACCCACCACTGTTACACCTGAGCTACGTCACTGTGCTCAAAACCCTTACCCAGGGGTCTTGCCCTATGTGCCTTTGGTGACCAGCAATCCTTCCTGAACCTGGCACCTGCAGACATGAACTAATGATGAGGGAGTGAACAACCCAAGGGAGGGTTAGACAAATTAAATGAAGGTGGAGGGCCACCAAGACTAATTCGTGACTCAGTTGTGGGAGATTTGGAACAGCATCAGGGTTACAGCTCATTAACCCATTCACAGTTTGGGGGACAGGATGATTTTATCCCCATAAGGTCTTCATACAAAAACACTTTTGGGCAAATTTTGCATCACAGAGAAGTGACGGAACAAGGTTCACAGAGCATATCAGGCACCAGCTCTGACCCGCTCATCTTCGAAAAGCAAGCAGTTAGTGCCAGGGCCTACAGTACAAACCAGACTCAGGTTGACAGTGACCCAGCCCGAGAAGATCCACAAGGCTAGTAAACGGAACAAATCATATTTCCAGAATATTCTTAATGCCTGACCTTAGATTCTTTACATGTAACTAACTTCTTTCGTATTAAAATGAAAAGTAAATTTTCCCCCAAAAGTTCCAAGGTCACTCAGTGGACAAATTCATTTCAAATCTGTGGCTCAGGTATTTTCACACTAATTCTTGGCTCGCTGAGTCATGCCCTGGTTTCCTTTCTACAAGGTGGACAAAAATGTAAGAAACCGCAACATTCCCAGCGAGACTTCTTTACCTGCCTGTGACGCTCCGCCGGCTCCATGCATGGGATCGGATGTCCCCTCCATGTCCGGCTGCCTCAGACGTCCTCCAGGGGGGGTCAAGATTGCCCAACCAACCAATTCCACATGTTTCCTGAAGTCAAAGATATATACGTGTACCCCTCGGCTGGAAAATGTGCTTGGATGAGTCAAACCGAAAAGCAGGGCCAAACAGTATGGGAACCGTGGAGAAAGGAGGCCCTCCCCAACCGCCCTGACCAGAACAGCCACATTCCTGGCCCTGTGCACAGCCCAATCCCAGTCTGCTCTGTCTGAGCCTCTGCCAGGTCTGGAGCCTGTCGCCTTGAAACCCAGACGTGTGACAGCACTTATCTGCCCAGGAACAGCAAAGCCTGGAGAGCATGCCTACCAACACCTTCCAACGGCTCCGGATTCGGAAGCCAAGCTCTTCCTCACTTCTCCTTAGGTTTCCCTAACCTTCAAGACAAATACACAACTTTAGGTGAGGAAAAAAATGTAGGAATTGTTTTTTTAATGTTCTTTAATCTCTAGCTATTGAAAGAGAGCTTTGTTGTCATTAACAATTTTCAACCTAAGTCCTCCAAAGCAATCTGTAAAACTTTTAAGATCCAGTCATACACATTTTACACTATGCATGCCTTCAAGCTAAAAGGTAATCTCTGCATCAGCCAGGATTTACAGGTATGGCTACGTGAAATGCAAACTGCTTCTCCAGCCAATCTGCACACACAGACCTCGGTTACTTCACTCCCCATCACTGTGCTTCTTCAGGTGTTCTGTAGGTCACTTCTGCCCTACCTGGGCTCTGCACACACTCTTAGCCCAGCCAGCAAACACCCTCCAAGCTCTTGGAGTGTACATTTAAACATGGTTTCCTTAGGGAAGCCCTCTTCACCACCACCACCCAAGGCAGTCCAGGAGAAGCCTCCTCGCTGTACACCATCACAGGACGTTCATCCCTTAGGTGACTCAACTACTATTTATAGACACTGTAGCTCGACATCCGTGTCTTCTGCTAATCTGCACATCCCAGAGGCCCGACTGCATAACGGCTGTGTCCATCAAGCTTGCTGACATGCCCAGTGCAGAGCCTGGCAGACGGGCACTGAAGAGAGCCATTTCCTCTCCAACAGTTGTCTCTGCAGAGATACTCTCCACGCAGCCTGCTGCCACTGCCAAGCTCTCCGAAACAAAAGCTCACCCTCTTTATCGGGGTGATTATTACAATGCCGGGGTCCACAAATTTGGACAAGTAAAAATATTAGACATTTTTCACTCACCTCTAACAGAAATTTGCAGCTTCTATTGCAAAGGTAGGTCACAAAGCACACGACCAGTAGCATCTTTGCGTCTGTCACCAACAAAAATCACAACCTTTTCACATCGCATTACAGCTGACAAATCATCTGGCCTGTCACCTCAGAACAGTATAGTCGTTACTGTATTCATCACTGCATCTTGTCAATGAATACACTAATCTTAAAAATTACCACAGGACAGTTTTTTATTTATTTTGTAACTGAGTTTCAATGAACTGATCTCCATTGCAATGCCATGAATCTTATGTTAGACATTTAAAAATATTTGTCTGGATTTACCAAACTGCCAAAGGCATCCATGGGTTCAGGAAAAAATGGGGGCTGAGGGTTATGATGAGGATTAAAAAAAAAAAAAAAGCCCCTAATATACATTGTGAGTATGAGAAAAACATAAACATCCAATATCCCAAGAAACACTTATAATCTGCTTTAAATATATTGGACATATTTTTATTCAGTGGGAAAAAAAATTTTCTAAAGATGATCCAATATAAACAGAATTATAACATTAAAAGTTAATATATAGGGTCTCCCTGGTGGCACAGTGGGTTAAGCAACACATTATGAAGCAAACCACAGCCACTGCAGCACGAGTTCAATCCTTGCTGCCGACTGGGGAGGAGACCCACATGGCGCAGCAGACCTCTCCTGCCTCGCCCGCTGCTCCCCTCTGCAGTGTGCTTCAGTCAGCCTGCCTGTTCTGCTCCCTACTCTTGTCTCTGGTGAATCCTCTCACCTCCCTGGACTCTGGCCTGTACCCCAGCTCTTGTATGCATAAATCTTTTTTTTTTAAAGTTAATATATATAATACATTTTAAAATCAATTCATCTTAGTACAAAATAACTACAAGAGAAGAAATTCTCAAGGGCCATTTAGACAGTGAACTGCTACTGGACAGTTCAACTATGATTTATCCTGAACATATTCTTGACCATAATGAAACTTCTCCCACTATTTCCAAAAAGACTAAGTCCACTAGATTTGTAAAGTGAGTGTTCTAGGCAGACAGGGATACAAATTATATTGCACTATCATTGCAGGTATTTTCAGTTACACCTGCCACCGGGGAGTCACCCCCATCTTACTTCTGGAACAGCTCTGTGGATAATGTATACATCCCCAGCAGGAAGGGTGACAGAGTAATCATTAACATCTCACCGTCAGCTGCTTTGATCATTGAACCATTAATATCCACAGCACTTCAATTAAAAAGGCGCTGACCGAGTCAGGAGAGGCCAGACCTCCAAGCAGCTAGGACAGTGGGCGACACCGAGGGGCTGGGTCAGCAGAAAAAGTTCAGAGAAGGCACAAAAATCAAATTTTCCAGAACCTCCATGGCAGCTAGTGAGCCCCAACTACATTATTAGACTTATTCTGGAAGATTAAATACCGCAGCATTTCTCTCACAGAAGACAAGACAGTTTCTAGCCAGTTCAGCTCCACAGCTCCAATTACATCCAGGAAGCTTCTCACTCTCTTCCACCAAAAAGAAAATAACAGGAAAGCAATGGTCCTTGCACCACTGCCCTCTTTTCCCCCTCCACTACCCCTCTCCCTCACCAGGCAAGTTTACACAAAGACTTAGACCGGAAGCCCAAAGTCTGCCTGCTCTAAACCACAGGTATGGGCCACGGTTCACAACAAAGGTGTGCCTCAATTTTTGAAGGTTTACTTTATGCCACCTTTACAAAAGACCTACGTCAGGCCAGCAAGCAGCACGGAGCAGACAGGAGGGGCTGGAGGACCAGAGACTGGCAGACCCCCCAGACACCCCCACAAATCTTTACTCTTTTCTCTTTGGGCTCTTTCTGGCATTCTCCCATGGTCTCTTCCTCGCACAACCTTCGCTCATTCTCTCCTAACCGTTCTCCCCTCGCCTTGTGACGCTATCCTTTTAGCCTCAGCCTCCAGGATCAGGTATGTGAACCTACGCAGGCCCTCACCATGCTCCAGGTGTCCACAATCCGGCACGGGTGCCCCAGCCCACGCTCCCAAACATATCCTGCATTAGCACAATCACGGCCCCAGCCGACAGCCCCAGAGGCCAGCAGTGTAAAAGCCTGAGCATCTTCATTTACCCTACAACCGAAGTTGGTAGTTGTTTTCACTAAGTAGATGCGAAGAAGATATTCTCTTTTGTGTGAGGCGCAAAATTAGTACTCAGCTTCTTTGCTTTAAGCATTTTGGCATAGGAAAGGCTTCATAGGGATGTTCTATCTACATTTTGGATGGGGGGCAGGGGGCTGTATTCACAAACCGCACCCCTAAAGTTCATGCTGTCAACATAAAAACCAAAATCCTTTCAGAACTCACACCCGTGTAGAGTACATGAGATGGTCAGGCTTGTCCGCAGCTGGCCTCCGTGGCTGTCACCTGTGGCCTTGAATGAAAAAGGTGCTTGGAGCATGGGCACAGGGCACGCATGTCTGATGGACACCTGGAGGATGCTGTGGGCATGCGTAAGTGGTCACACCTCAAGCTGGGGCTGTAAAGACGACTACAGCGGAATGGCTAAGAGAGGACTAGTGACTGCAGAGAGGCAGGGTCACGAGATGTGCCAGAGACAGCCCAGAGAAAAAGAGTAAAGAAAAGAGTAAAGAACTGCCAGGGGCTGGGAGGTCCGCCAGCCTCCTGACCCCCCAGCCTCCCTGCCTTGCCAGCCTGCAGGCTTCCCCTATGACAATGGGAATAGAAAGACCATTAAAGCCTGAAAAAGCCACCAAGGGTTCCTGCACTCACCTTCATCCATCTGCCTGAATCAACAGAGAACCTGCCCTGTGCTTGCTGGTACACACCCCACCACTGCCGCCAGAACATCGGCTGGAAACCTGAAAGCATTCCTCCTCAGGCACAGACCTCCAGCGTCCATCAATGGCTGAACAGAAGCTAGAGAAAGTGAGCAAGAGGTCGCCTGCAGGTGCAGGCAGCTGGGAGAAGTATAAAGAAAACCTGGCCACTTAATCTTGGGAAAGTCATTTCCCTCCCTTCAAACTGAGTCACCGCAATTATAAAGCAAAGGAAGGAGACTAGATGACCTTTTAAAAGCTCTTCCAGTTCTAGAGTTCTATGAATGGCCACATTAGTACAACAGCTGTCCATGATCATAAGTGAGGAAAGAACAACTGCTGTCCTGTAGATAGTTTATACACAGAGAATGCTGGGAGGACACCAATTCAGCTTAAAGATGACCTCAGTGTTAGTGCTCCTTCAGAATCCTCAGTTCATTACATCTGTACTTCATTTGTATTTCATCACTAGCAAACTAAATATATCACAACCAGTAACCAAGGGTAGTCCTATAATCACTAGCAATGGAAAGCATGTGGCTGTAATGACAGGAGAAACTTGTTAGAAGATAATTTCCATAATTACAATTCACATGCACAATAAATGATTTCTAATTCCGGACGCCAATAAGATCTGGTAGTAAGCAAAGGAACTGTTGGGAAAACCATGTCTAACTGCAGCAAGAATTTGGTGCTAAGAAAGAAATGCCTACTGAAAAATATTAGGGACCGTACTATTCAGATTTATGAGATTGCCAAAAAATTAATATCATATAGTATTTCTGTAATGTCAATAAAACTTTTCAGCAGAATGGTTTTCATAGTAAGTCTCATGTATTTCTGAATTTTTAGGAAAGTAATAAACGTACTTTTTTTAAAAAATCAAATAGGACTATACTAAATGTGTCACCCCACCTTATTTTAAGGGACTACCTGTTCTGGATGTTATATATTCCAACATTCACTTATGCACTTCTAAATACTTTGTTTACACTGCTAGTTTCCAACTGAAAGCTAGGTATTATTTACAGCATGTTCATGATAGTAATTAAGGATTGATCTCTCTTAAATGTACTCTTCCGGTCTTCATCCAATACTTGGTTTCTTATAGGACACTTTCAATTCCGAAGATCTCTCCTGTCCTCAGAATCTGATATTTTTATAGCATTCTGTTCTTGTTTCAAAGATGCGATTATTTGCCTGCCTGCTTCTCTGGGATATTTAATGTATTATATGTTATTTTCCTGTTTCCCCTAATTTCATTTCGCCTGCTGTTTGGAAGTGGCTTTAATACTGAAGGCCTTCTTCAAACATCTGATTCCTGCCAGCCATTCTCACTTCAAAATGAGGTCATGAAACGTTCGAGTTCTATGAGCTTGGGTGTCACCTGAACCTGGCACTCAAAGTAAGTGATTAATGTCTGTGCTCTACACAAGCACCCTGTAAAAAACAGTGTCTAGACTGTGGCTGTCATAGCTACAGGAATTCTGGGGTTCCACTGTTCTGGTGTCCTTTAATCTTGCTGGTGCTTTCTGATGTCCAACCAGAGTGTCCCCATGTTCTCTCAACCACGAATCACAAGACAGAGTTCAGTTTCCCCAGAGACTATGTAAATCTCCCCATTCTGCTGTGCAGTTGGGAAAGAATGGAAAGATCTGCGAGTCAAAAGTGTGCTGTTGACAGGTCTCAACCAAACCCCCAGTTCTTAACCCCCAACTTTTCCCACTTTCACCAGACCCAACCTCAGACAGACCAGAGACTCTCTCGCGGGGCTAGCAAAATCTGGAAGAGCATCAGGAAGCCTCTCCCAACTCCTGCCCTGGTCCCCTCAGTAGTTACCATTTCACCACCATGTTCCCACTTATGACGAACCCCCTTGCCCACCTAGAGCTCCCTCATCTCCACTTCCCTTGGGCCACATTCCCTTTTTTGTTCTTTTGCTGAAGGCAGCATCAGGGCAGCAACCAGGGCCAAACATGCATCTGCTCTACCGCTTTTAACGACATGTTCTGCTCTCTACAACTTACCGCCACGAGGACTCCGCTACCTGAGTCCTATGACTCATCACCATGCGCAGGCCCTGGTCTCACAGAGCAGCCACGTGCAGGCAAGACCTGGTTCTCACTTTTGAACTCCAAAGGACTATCTTGATGAAGTTTTTATGGTCAACACAGATTCTATATGGTGGTATTCAAAATATCAACTGTAACTGTCAGTTAATTACTCTCTTCATGTTTAGGTTCTACTTGGAATTTGAATTCAATATTTACAGCACTGTGTACAGTGATTTAATATGCAGTGAAATTTTACAGTCTGCATTTAATCTCTGAAATGCACGTGAAAACAAATACAGGGGAAACCCAACATTCATCTGTATCTACTGGAGAAAAAATTGACAACTATATCAAGTATGTTAACAATGAAAAAATAAAGACCCGACGCAGAGGTTCCTATGAGCCACAGGCCCGGTGCCTGCGCCAGCACAGAGAACTGCCCACGTGTCTCAGGGACCCGACAGTGACTCGGCTAAAAGGGAACATGGACGATTCTGACAGTCACATGTTGAAGTACAGAAATGACTTTCCAAGACCTTCTAGATGAGAAAGAACGTCATAGTTGAATGCCAATCTCTCCCTCCCAAATCCCAGTGAAATGAAGTGTGTCTATAATAATGGAGGACAGAATTCTCAAGCTTATAATAAAGGGAAGGTATTCCAGCATATTTACAATATTGGGAAATTTTGCCAAATTTACTTGATTTAGAAGTTCACATGTAGTCAGTTGTAGTAAGTGTCTGGAAGTCATGACAGCTCATCCAAAATATTTTGGCCACATTTCGAGGTCTCTTTAATGCATCACAAAAAGATACTAAGTAAGGAAGGTAAGAAGGGGAGGAAGGGAGGGAGGGAATTTACTAGTGTGTTTGTCCTTAATTTTCTTTAAACCTTTCTGTTTCTGAGATAGCTGAAGTAAAAACTATAGGTAATTACTACTAAGAGACTTCAAACTTTCAAGCAAAATAAATACTGTGTAGTCTATGGATTCTAGTCCAGGGATCTATAATAACCCTTAACATTCAAAAAAGAAAGTATCAAATTTTTATCTCCTTTCTCTTTTCCATCACATCACTAATTTAAGCAGCAGATTGTTCCTCTCTCATTCAAATGATAATTTGTCAATTATAATAATCAATTGGTTTTTGATAGAGGAATAGAAACGAAGCATGTTAAAATATTTATAAACATTTATAATATTTAATGCATAATTTACCAATGGTCACAACTTAATAGCATAATGAATAATGTGTAATTGATCCACCAGATTTAAGAATTATCAAAGTTCCTTCATAATTACAAACGTCTTTGTTTCTTAAGTGTGGCAGTTAGTTCTCGACTAGCTAGGCAGACAAAGCAGTGGCACTCTTTACATTTTTTTTATTACTTTTTTTAAAGATTTATTTATGCATACATGCACTGGGGAACAGGCCAGAGGTGTGGGGGGTGAGAGAATCCAACAGAGTAGGGAACAGAACAGGCAGATCGACTGAAATACACTGCTGAGGGGAGCAGCGAGTGAGGCAGGAGAGGTCTGCTGTGCCATGTGGGTCCCCTCCCCAGCCGGCGGCAGGGATCGAACTTATGCTACAGCAGTTATGGTTTGCTTCACAGTGTGTTGCTTAACTCACTGCCCCACCAGGGAGGGCCCCACTCTTTACACTTAAACAGAATTTATCTTGCAAAAAATAAATGAAAGTCAAATGTCCTTATACATTTTCCTGTTCTTAAGCCTAAGGTGTTCTACTCACAAATTCTTTATAACCCTATTGGTGAGACCCCAGGTGTTAAACAATGTGCAAGGCGGATGTCAAATGGCCAATGAAATCTTTTTACTTTCCCCAACATAATGCCCACCAAGAGAGTAGAGTTAATTAAGTGGATGCCCCTGTGAAAAACATTTCTGAGTCAGTCTCTATAATTTCCAATCCATCAAAGGGACATCCAGACAACTAAAGTGCTAATACAACAAACAGGCCCACAGATGCCAAGCAACAGAAAGTAGGCTCGACTTTTAAACTTCATAGTTTCTTAGATTTTCCGGTTACCACTTTGGACTTGTTTATTATAAGCATCTGTTTGATATTAGAGACTGAATTTTAAGAACTACTACAGGACAGTGATGGAGAGTGCAGCTCAGTCACCTGGCTGGCATTCTAGCTCTGTGTTACATCGGGCAAGTTACTGAACCTCTCTGTGCCTCGGTTTCCTGACCATGATAATGCATACAGCTTGGGATGTGGAAGAGAAGTACTTCTTCTGTAGAGAATTACATGAATTCACACATCTCTATATATGTACATATATGTACAAACACATAAATAAATGCATGGCATGTGTGTGTATGTAAATAAATAACAGTAGACAGTCAAATAGTGGATGGCACGAAACACAAATACCACGAACCTACATGCAATGCTTGCCACTGCAATGCTTCTGCTACACCAAGTTATCCATGAAGTGCTTCAGGTTAAAGTTAAACAGACTCTAAATATGTGCGAATGTGTTTAAATACATTGAGAGAGAGATAATTTTCAATCATCAGCTATTTCCAGTGGTGCCTGTCCACCCTTGGTGCACAATAAGCTTGCGTGAGTGCTTCTCATGTTCCCCTACTCTGGCCACATGAGCAGGAAAAGGCCATCAGAGAAACTGGTAAATAAAGCACAAGCAGAATCTCAGAGTTGGAAAAGTACTTAATAGATTTTAAAGAGCTGACTCGGGTGAACGTTCCCAGTATTAAATGAGGCTTGGGTGAATCCATCATCAGCCCAAATGCTATTATTTCACACCCGAAGTGAAGAGAAGGGGTGCAAACAGAGTGAGTGGCACTAAGCTTCTTGATTAATGCTTTACACTAATTAGTTTGGATTAACGTTTTCACTCCATAACCCTAGTCATGAGAAACTGTCCTTTGAAGTTGCATGCCTCTTGGTGAACACTTCTCACTCTCCTGCCGCTCCCTCACTCCCTGCTCCAGTGAATCCAAACAGAATGCCCAGCTGTGCAGGTGAGGGCCCGGAGGAGCCACTGCTAACTGCCTCTCTGGGGGCAGGAGCAGGGTCAGTCCCTTCCGGCAAACCTGGTGACAGGAGATGTGCCCTCTCTCCCCCTCCACGGCCTGCACACAGTCAACAGCAAAGGCTACTAAAGGGAATGACACCAGAAGGCCACAGGAACGAAGGCAGCAGTGATGACAACAGCCAAAGCAACAGCCTCTAGCAGCCGCCAAATGCCACCGACTCATTCAACCCCCCAAGTCACAGCAGGGCACGGCTCGACTATAAAGTATAGTAGAATCATTCTTTTTCTGCTTCGTGGCCACAATTTACGTTTTTGAAAATTTACTTCAAATAACTTGAGACCAACATTTAAAGACACATACACACAACATCTCAAGTCTTACAGCTTATAAAACGCCACAAGCAAAAAAAAAAACCACTGGACTCCCTTAGTTAAAGAAATGAAGATGAAGACAGGAAGCAGAAGTATTGTTTTTTTATTATTTCTCTTTTTTTTTTTTTGTGAGAGTCTATGGATATAAATTTTTTTTTCAGTATTTCTTAATTAAAAATTCTACCAAAGCAATGAGTCACTCTTTAAATCCTAGATAGGCTACACCTATCTAGTTCCTCTCCCCACATGTCCCTCTTTCTCTCTCTCTCTCTGTCTTTCTTGTATTGTTTTCCCCATCATCACCATCCCTCATGGCCCTTTTGACCATTCCCGCTCTCCCCTCTTAACCTCAGAAACATCAGCTGGAATCAAGGTATTCTTGAGGAGCAGTAAGGCCAAGTAAATTCATAAGCAAATAACTTAAGTCATTTTATCAATAAAACTTTAATTGCCACGGTCTCTGGCAAAAGGCAAGGCACAGACGCAGAAACTCAAGGCATCCCCAGAACAGACTCCCAAGAGAAATGCAGGCACACAACTTAGCCTGAGTACATGACTTTAAAAGGACGGAGTTTTATTAAGAAATTTCACTGACTGAGAAAAACATAAAAGAGGAACAAGAAAAAGCCTAACTAAATATTATCAAAATTTATTTTAATTGGAAGAAACTTCAAGCAAGGTAGTCTTTTTCCTACATCTTTCACATATATGGTAAAAGAATCAAAACCAATTTCTTGCTCTCTTCTAAAGAAACCTAAAGGAATATGAAGGGAAGACTATACTGCAGGGCTACCTTTTCCTGAAAGAACTAGGGCTGACACAGCTCCTGGAGGTGCGTCCTCACCAGAATCACCGCGAAGCCTCAAAAGAGTCGCCACTTATTTTCAGTATAGGGGACAGAGTATAAAAACATCCTAAAAGTCCAGTTCCTAAGTCAAAAATGAAACTCAGAAAGATATAATGGGTCAAAATGGAAAGGGCCTAAGGTCTGTCAAAAGAAAATAATCCCATCTGGAAGCGATTTCCAGAAAGGGAACAAAGGAAAGAACAACACCCAGGAAGCAAGCTTATGTTAAGAATTTTTTGACTGTATAGAAATTTACACATCACTATGGGAAAAGTACCATGATATATGATCAGCTATCAAAGAGTTTCTAAAGAGAAAAGTCCAAGACCCACTTTTTAAAAAATGAATGTATAAAAAGAAAAAAGTAGCTATCATCCTCATGCAGCAATGATAACTGACCAAAATACCAGGATCATTTTTTTTATTGTTTGTTTTTTTGGGTTTTTTTGTTTTTATTATTAATATTTTTTATTTATATTTATATATATTTGACATCAATTGTAACCCCTATGTATTCCCCATCACCATATCACCAGTGCACCATCACCTCATCACCTCAGTCCCCCGTGCTCCCATCTGCCTTCAACCCTCACCCTCTTCCCTCCCCACCAATGGTCCCCAATTTGTCCTTGTCTTTTCATTTTTGGTTTTTGTGTCTTTCTTGTTGTTGTTATTATTATTATTATTGTTCTTATTCCTTTCCTTGATCCTTATTTGGTTCTCTTATATTCCTCCTAGGGAAGGAACCATCTAATACCAGGACCATTTAAATTTGTTGCCAATTTAAGGAAAATCCCCAGAAAATATCCTTTATGTCTGTTTTATTTTTCTTTTAAGATTTATTTATTTATGCATACAAGAACTGGGATACAGGCCAGAGGCGTGGGGGTTAGAGGACTCATCACAGATAGAGCGGGGAACAGAACGGGCAGATTGACTGAAATACACTAGTGAGGCGAGCAGGCTGGGGAGACAGGAGAGGTCTGCTGCACCATGTGAGCCCCCTTCCTGGCTGGGGATCGAACTCATGCTGCTGTGGCTGCTGTGGCTGCACATACTTTATAGTGCAGTACTTAACCCCTTGTGCCACCAGGGAGGCCTATCATGTCTGCTTTTAAATGATTATATAAATTTGCACTAAGTTCACAACAAATGACGCTACAGTGAGAGTTCTGTTAGTCTAGATGTCACATGTAGCTGAGGGGTGTCCTTCTTTAGATCATTCACTGTCCTGTTTGGAGACTGCAGGGAAAAGGAATGGGGATGTCTCAGCTCCAGGAGCAAAAAGAGTTGTGTTTCACATTAGCAGCAACTGTTCACATTACCAGCAACTGTCATTTTGAAAATGCACGGACAATATCACACTTATAACCATTTTTCTCTTCACATTGCCAAATATAACAGTCACACACATTTGCATCCAAAGTTTAATCACGGGACAGGGTATCACATATAAAGAAAGCAAGATTTCTGTACTGACTCATCTTACTAACTCAATTCTTTCCCCACTGTATTTCTGTTGACATTTTTCCAAATTCTAAACCTTATATGACTGGAATAAGATAGAATATAGGTATTTTTAAATAATATAAAACCTTACTGTAAGACCTGACTAGTAACTTACCTATGAAACAGAAACAATTACATCTTTCCCATAGGACTACCTGGGGAGTAAATGAAACAATTCTGTGGGAAGTAAATGAAATGAAATAGTACTTGAAAAGTCCCAGCATGTAAGCTTAGTTTTTTTTCAACTTCCACTCTTTTTGGAAATACTTTCTCATTCTAAATAAATTTCCCTCATGTGTTCTGGATTTAGCAAATGATCAATTAGTTCACACATTGCTAACTTTTATGGTGTCACTAACCGGCTTACAATTGTTAAAGGTTAATGTATATCTAGATACTTCCTGTAAAAAACATTGACTTTGGCTTAGATTCCTGAACCCATACATTACACAAAGTAAAAGTTTAACAAGTTACATAGAATTTTAAGTCAGGGTCATGTAAATGAAGATACTGTTAGCAAAGGGACTGACATAAATATACTTACCCAGCCCTTCTAATTTCCAATGGTTTCTTCTAGCATAACTCTTTCCCCACTCAAACGGCTCCCAGTGACCCACAGGGACATTCACTATATGAAACCATCCAAGGCACCCATAACAGCCAGCTATTCCACTAAGACCAAATAAGAAATAAGACAGGGCCTCCCTGGCGGCGCAGCGGGTTGAGCGCCGCACTGTGAAGCAGTGTGAGTTCGGTCCTAGCCAGGGAAGGGACCCACATGGCGCAGCAGACCCCTCCTGCCTTGCCCGCTGCTCCCCTCAGCAGTGTATTTCCGTGGATCTGCCTGTTCTGCCCCACTCTGTCTCTGGTGAATCCTCTCACCTCCCATAACTCTGGGTTGTACCCCAGCTCTTGCATGCATAAATAAATAAATCTTTTCAAAAATAATAATACAGGTCTATCAGTTTTTAGACACAATAATGAAAGAGGAGGCAGTGAAGGAGGAAACACTGGTGGGAAAACAGATTCTGACAATCCTCAGCTGACTCTTCCATTCTGAGGAAGACCAGTAACCAGCACTCTCGTGGTCCTGTATGAATTCCAGTCATCTTTGTTCTACGTCTTTGAAGAATGCCATTGGGATTTTTATCAGGATTGCACTGAATCTATAAATCGTTCTTGATGGGGAGAGGGGAAGAGCGCAGAGGAGGGTGGTGGAGGGCTGTGGGTGCTTTGGTGGGGGGAAAACTATGGTGACCGCACCAGAGGGGAGAATTCCTATACTGTGAAAAAATAAGGAAGTTTTAAAAAGAAATGTAAAAGGACAGAAAAACAATTTTACTTGAAAAAAAAATTTAAATAAAGACTGTAGATTGTACTAAGCAGAGAACAGGGAGGGCCCGGTGGCTGGGTGCACCTAGCCCAGCACTCTTCCCTCACCGAAGAAGAACCGATCACACCCTAGGTTTCTGGCCCTTTCCAAAACTGAAGAAGCCATCACTGGACCCCATTTTATGATCTACAAAAACCTAATTTGAAGGGTTTCACCCACTGTGGGTTATCAGCAAACATCTGTTAAGAGTCACATCTTTACTCTCAGAGTAAGGACGAGATTGCCTCCTCTTGTCTGATGTGTGGAATCTCTCTCTCTGTCCTCGATGTCCCAGAACCAAAATGCAGGATAAATATTCCTGGTCTGTCCCATTTTTACAGGGTAGGGAGAGGAGCACCCTAGGAGAGGAGCACTTTAGAACTTTTAAGTTTGCCTTCTCTGAATGGGTTTTGCTATCCGCCGCATTAAGACAATATATAAGGCCTTTAATGGAAAGGAGTTTTAATATAATTAGGGTATAATATAGAAAGGATAAAGAATATAGTGACTAAGTTAAGTATTTAAAGTTACTTAATTTTTTTGAGGATAAAAGTTTAGCCAAATAGGATTGGCTCAAAGCAAGGCTTAAAAGCCTGCCACACATTTAAAGGATTTTTTAGTAGTGACCCATAGAAAAGGGTTAGAAAGAATTAGATAAATTTGGGAGGAAAAGAGCAAAATTAAAATTAAGATGAAAGTTGCTGTGTTAACCTCCCCACAGGTCTTTACCCACATCTGTTCCAACCAATCCAAGACCAAGAAGTTTTTACATGTTTTTACATGTTTTTTACATGTTTCTCTGCTTTATGTGCCTCCTTCAGGTTTCCCTGCTGCTCAACATCTTCCTTCTTTTTTTTTCCCTTTTCTGCAGAAATCGTCTTTTCCTCCTCAGCTCCACCCACTTAGGATGGAACTAGGATTTTGGAACTTTTCCTTTTCCTGGGACGACCCTGTTACACCATTAGTCTTTGCAATTTACAACCATGTGAATGCTCCTACTTATATTATTAAAGTGCTTGTTTCCTCTTTTGCTAGCCTTCTGATTCTGTTTGAGTGATTCATCCAGTCCAAAAGAACCTAGATGGGTACCAGAGAATTTCTTTTGTGCCCTGACACCAGCATCAAAAATGTTCTAAAAACTGAAGGTTTTTGGGTTTTTTTCCCATAATTCATTTGAGAGCAAAACTTGACCTGAACTGATTTGAGACTATTTATTACCTTGTTTGTGCCCTGGTTCAAGTGACTATTCATCTATTTTACCGCAGCAATATTAACTATATTAAATTACAGGCTGCAGTCGCAAACGGCCCGGGGGATGCTATGTGACACATGGGATATGGACCGAAAGGTCCCAGAAATGGGAAAGAAAATGCCCAGAATTCTGAAACACATCTGGTTCCAACGGTTTGAGAGAAGGGGTTCCGTGCATGCCATACCCACCCTTGAAGGGAAGGAGGTGGGGTTTGCTGGGTCAACCCAAGAACCGCTTTATAAGCTGGAACTGGAGCTTTGCAGTGGTACTTCCCATGGGCAAGTTGCTGGGGTGTCTGGGTGCAGTGAAGGCCCTGCCCTAGGAGAAGTGAGGACTAGTGCTCTGGGCCCAAGCTGCTCAGGACTTCAGGGACGAGCTGGGAGGTCTGAAAGGCCAAGCAGGGAGGGAATGTAGAAGCCAAGCCCTCTGCCATATTTCACTTGTTCACAGAGGGCCCGAGCCATCAAGCACATCCTTATAACTTGTTTAGTCACTCTTTTTCTAGATTTTCAAAGTGAATCTAGTTTTCATTCCCAGCGCTGGCTCCCTCTAGTCTGGGCAAACTGCCATTGAATCACAAGGCCACTCAAAGGTTTTTTTTTCCAAGCTGTTAAAAACATTAAGCTAAATAACTGAATATTCTCCAGTCTCCCTCACTGTGCCCTTCCCCACCCTTACCATCCATTAAAATGCCACTCCATCATTCCAGAGATATGCTACTTGCAGGGGATTAACTATGCAACATCGTGTTATAAATGTACAATAAGATATTAATGAAGTGGTAGCATGGAGAAAGTGGAAACTTGAAGAACTGAATCAAGTTAATGTTTGTCTTTAGAGCTCCACCCTTAAACCTAGACAAGAGGTGCCTGACTTTAGTACTATTTTGAGGTTCCCTTCTTCAGCCCTCTTCCAGACCCACACAAAAAAAGAATTCGAAATTCAAATCTGCCCTGCCAAGTTGTTATAAAAGTATAGTTGTTAATACATTTCTCAATCTTTGGGGGGGGGGGGGGGGTTGAGGCAGGGATCAGAAATCTAGCCCTTTCCCGCCTTCCTCTCAATAGTAGCTTGGCTTATGGCTGCCTCACCATAAACCGCCTTTCTCGCCCACCCCTACAGGCAGATGAGACCACAGGACTAAGATTCAGCCAGTGGGATATCAAAGGAATCATGAATGCAAAGTGGGTTACAGCCTTTAAAAAGGCAGTTGATTGGAAGGGATTATGCTCAGCGAAGTAAGTCAGAAAGCAAAAGAAAAATAC
This sequence comes from Galemys pyrenaicus, assembly GCA_019455555.1. Lineage (NCBI taxonomy): Eukaryota > Metazoa > Chordata > Mammalia > Eulipotyphla > Talpidae > Galemys > Galemys pyrenaicus. Next base: position 683,189 of record JAGFMF010011961.1, on the reverse strand, counting down.
CAGATGGTTCCTCCCCTAGGAGGAATATAAGGGGACCAAATAAGGATCCAGGAAAGGAATAAGAACAATAATAATAATAACAACAAGAAAGAAACAAAAACCAAAAATGAAATGACAAAGACAAACGGGGGACACCTGGTGGGGAGGGAAAAGGGGAAGGGTGGAGGGCAGACAGGAGCACGGGGGACTGAGGTGATGATGCACTGGTGTTACGGTGATGGGGATTACAATTGATGTCAAATATATGTAAATCAAAAAATATATATTAAATAAATAAATAAATAAAAATGAAAAAAAAAGCAATTGATTACTTGTCACTTCCTCTTTTCCCTTTTCTTGGACTAGAGCTTGAACACAGTGCAGAAGGACCAGAGTCCCCAAGAATGTAGTTCTTGGGGAGTACAACAAGAAAGGGGAGGATAACAAGGAAGAGGAACCAGGGCCCCTGACCTATTATATGGAGCAAAGCCATCGATGCCACCCACCAGTTCTACACTGAAAGAGAGGAGTAAGCGCTGATCTTACTTGACTCGCTGAATTCTGAGATTGCTTCGGTAGAGCAGCCTTCTGTCATGAATACATCTGCAAGTGATCTAAGTCCACTGGTTGCCAACTAGATGGGCGGGTATGTACCCAATACATAAACATACAAGAATAAACATGAAATCCATCTGAGAATTAATCACAGCATCTAAAGGTTTATAAAATGAACTGAAAATGTTCAGTCTATCCTGGAATATCTTCTCATTAAATGCCAAAAAAAATGTAAAAAGCTAAAATTTGGATATACTTAATAAAAACCTAAATTTTGCTAGTGTGATCTATACTATTAAAATATTTTAAAAGCTTCCTTTAAAAGACTAGAAAGAGGCCTCCTGGTGGCACAGGCATTAAAGTCTCAGCACTCTCAAGCTATCGCAAGCCACTGCAGTATGAGTTCAGTGTCTCTCCAGGGCATCAGTACGAATTCGATCCCCCTCCAGGAAGCTCACCCACATAGCACAGCAGACTTGCCTCACCCGCTGCTCCCCTCAGCAGTGTGTTTCAGTAGATCTGCGTGTTCTGCTCCCCACTCTGTCTCTGGTGAGACAATCCTCTCAACCCCCACATCTCTCTCTGGCCTACACCCAAGCTCTTGTATGCATAAATAAATCTTTAAAAAAAGAAAAGACTGGAAAGAATATGGAATTTTTTATACAAAAAAATAAAAGCACAAATCCAACTTGTGAGATGTGATTAAAATTATATTTTAAATGCTTATATAAATAAGACATCAAAGAATACACCCACCCATATAGTACATATTTGCATGAGAGTAATAGCTAAAAGCACAAGTGCTTTATGACCGAAGTGTTTTACATATGTTCATTCATTTAATTTTTACAACATGAGGAAGTGAATGTCGTTATCATTCCCATTATTTTTTTCTTTTTTGGTAAAGAAAAATGAACACTGAGCAGTTAAACAATTTGCCTAAGTTTACACAGCCACTAGACAACCACGCTTAGATTCAAATCCACATTATCTCACATGGCTTGGATCCACTCCCAATAGTATCACTACAAGAGAGTGCTAATAAAAATTTTCAATTCTGTAGAATTTTCTTACTCCGCTTTTCAAATACTATGTCAAATAATGATACCACAGAATACTCGACACCTAGCCCAATTGAGAGAGAAAATGCTTATCCCAAACACCATCATCTAATACTTCCCATAATCCCAACAACAATATTACTTTTATGAATCCAAGTGTACACATTTGGGAAGGTCACAAGATCAATGCAGACAAAACTGAGATTACAGCAATAAGGAAGAAGGTAACAGAACACAAGCCTTTGCTAGCAGAGCTTTGACAATTAAGCATTAACAATTTGGTTCTTGGGAGCCTATGAAGGGATCACGGTGAGGTCATCTAGTCTACCCTCCTTACCTAACAAACAAATCAATTAACCTAGAGATGCATTCAAGGTCACAAAGCTGGTTATTTGTAAAGCCAGAATAGAATAGGAACTCCTCTCTGAGATAAAGGTATACTTTCTTTTTCATAGGATACCCAGATTTTCTAGAATTTGTCAACTAAAACAGTGATTTTAAATTATATCACAAAAGCCATGCAAGAGCCTTAGGGGCCTGGGCTGGAATACCCAGCTGCCTCCCTACCCCCCACCCCATCCAAACCTGAACTTACAGAAAACTGTGCCCTGCCATCAGCCCAACACTAAAGAGAACAGCAATTTGCTATCCCAGTCCTAAAACAGGCTTCCATCTAAAACTTGTTTTCAGAAAGACTTCGAAGGTAAAGATGGGAAGTAAGGAAGAAGAGATGGAGAGAAGGTGAGAGGGGAAAGAAAAACAAAATCACATGACAAATATTAGCATCCTTACTTTTGAGAATGTGCACCTGGGCTCTCATGGAGCACTTATAAAAGGACCTGAAAGTGCTCAGTCTATCCTAGAATAGCTTCTTATTAAAAAAAAAAAAAAAAAAAAAAAAAGCTTGGATACACTTAAATCTAAAGAAAGCGTTCTACTGTCAAAACCCCTGGCAGAATCCAGCTCATAGAAAAAGTATCACTATCATTTCATTAAATGGCATTCTCATGCCAAATAAAATTAACATTCTCAGAATAAAGGATAATCTTGGAAATGCAAAGGCAGTTGACAGCCTTACCCTGACATATATCTAAGTCACACCGGCCTGCGTCTGCTCCCTTCACGTTGGGCTGCTGAAAACATCAAGTGGTTGGCCAAGAGCATTGGGAAACACAGCCAAGAGCTGACATGGAGTTAATCAATCAGCACAATAAAGATTAAACTGATATTTGGGCTACAGATGACACAATTGGTGAAAGCAACAAAAGGCACAATTCATTTATTCACTGAACATATATGTACTGAGTATGTGCCATGTGCCAAGTCTTGTTCCAGACACGAGAGATTCAAGCAGGACAGAAACCCTCCCGGTCTATATGATCCAGTGGTCAGACGGAGACCTGAGCATTCTGAACACGTAAACAGCAGGGAGCCACAGTGGGTGCCAAGCGCTCTGGGAGAAGCTGAGCTGGGAAAGTGGATGCAGAGTACAGAATATGGGGGGCTTGCCACATAAGAGGTGGGTGAGTAGGTCGGGAGAGGAGAGAGTCAGCCACACGGTTACCCTGCAGGAAGAGAGTTCCAGACAGTCGCTTGCAGGGCAAAGGACCCGAACTGGGAGGGCCTGGGCGCTGTACAAGAGCCGAGGATGCCCTACAGGATCGCTCGGGGTCCAGGTCACGGAGAGATCTTTAGCTCTTCTGACAAGTAAAATGGGAGGCCACCTGAAACGGCAAACCCAGAGTAACAAGCTCTATTCTGTTTTTAAAAGACTCGCTCTGTTACTGGTTGAGAACAGTCTTTGCAAACAAGAGTGAAAGCAGCAAGACCAGTAAGTGGGTGACTGCAGAAATGCAGGCGTGAGTGACAATGGCCTAGTCGCAGGCGGCGACGGTGCAGGCGGCAATAGACAACCAGACTCTCCATAATCCATCTTCAGAAAATAGAGCCAACAGGCTCTGCTGATGGGCTCAGTGTGGTTACAAGAAGGAAAAAGGATTGTGAGCATGATCCCAAAATCTGCAGCTTGAGCAACTGGAAGAACTGGATTTGGACATATCAGTGGCGATACCAAGTGGGAGGCTGCAGAGGTGAGGATGCAGTTCAGGGAAGAAACAGAAAGTGGAGTCTGTGCTCAGATGAGCTTTAACACCAGGAGACAGGCAGATGACAAAGGGTGTGAGTGGTGATAAAGAGGCGTTCCTTCCCAGGGCTGCATCCTGGGCCCTGAAACATTAGGGGAGAATGCAAGGGCAACCAGGAGAGTGCGGAGTGTTCTAGAAGCCACCTACGTGGAAGAAAGCGCTTCATGGAGGAAGGAAGGATCAACCAAGCTGATGCTACCGAGAGTGAAGGCAGGCAAGGGCTGAGACTAAGCCTGCGCTAGCAATGGCAGTCTCTAGCAAGTGTTCTGAGAGCAAGTTTAGCTGAATGGCAGGGAGTACACCTGCCATTTAAAAGGTATGAAGCATCTGTAGCCACTGCAGCACAAGTTCGATCCCCGGCCAGGGAGCTGACCCACATGGCGCAGCAGACCTCTCCTATCTCACTTGCTGCTCGCCTCAGCAGTGTGCTCCGGTCAATCTGCCTGTTCTGCTTCCCACTCTCTCTGGTGAATCCTCTTACTCTCTGTGCCTCTGGCCTGTATCCCAGTTCTTGTGTGCATAAATAAAAAATCTTTTAAAAAATAAAGTAGCTCTAAGAGAGAATAAAAGGAGTGAAATTACAATCATGGGTACATAAAACTCTGAGGCATTCTCTAATAAAGGGGAGCAGACAAGTGGGATGAGAATAGAGAGAAAAGTGGGATCGAGAATAAAACATTCTGGTGATGCAAGGAGTTAAGTCTCAGCATTGTCGGGCTCTCTGCAGAACTCACCACTGCAGCATGAGTTCGATGCCCAGTCAGGGAGCTGACCCATACAGCACAGCAGACCTCTCCTGTCTCTCCCGCTGCTCAGCAGTGTATTTCAGTAGATCTGCCTGTTCTGCTCCCCACTCTGTCTCTAGTGAATCCTCTCACCCCCACACTTCTGGCCTACACCCTAGTTCTTGCATGCATAAATAAAACTTTTTTTAAAAAAAAGAAGAAATGGGGGCTGAATGGACAGAGTAGTAGCTCCTTCAGCTGGTGATGCAAGCCCATGACCTGAGATTGAACAGGGTGGAGGGGGTGTCCAGATGTGAATGAGGAGCAAGAAGGACACTCCCTGTTTCGGGTTTTTTTGTTTGTTTGTTTGTTTGTTTTTCAGAAGAGAGGTGGAAGGAGAGGGCCCTGGGAAAGGCATCAGAGACCACGCCTGGCTGAGAGTCACTACTCTTACTCCAAGGCACTGGAGACACTGACAGGCCTGTTTTCGAGTGACAAATACAGCAATGGTTTTGACAAAGAAACTTCCTCGGATGTTAGAAAAAATAAAGCACGGTGATATCCACCCCACCTGAGCCTGATGAAGCACAAGTTCCATTAATTAAAAAAAAAAAAAAAACACTCTGAACCAGACTGTTAATTAGTAATTTATGTCTGATTATTTGCCACTTTTAGCAACAAAAGGGGAAAGATTCATCAACAAATAAAAATTCATTATATGCAAAACTGGGTCAAACATTATCGGAAACTTTGCCCTTCACACTGTGTCTACTCACTGCAGTTCTGGTGAGCCAGTCTTTGGTCCCAGTGGGACTGAGACAGCAGGGGACGAGAGGCCCAGAATCTGTTTTCTGTGGGAGCCTAAATCCATGTCAGAATGCCAGGCTGTCAATTAAATTTCCATCAGAAAAGACAGAAATGTGGAAGGCACAACCTAATTAGACTCCCCTTTTTGGTGGAGCATAGGCCTTCTCTGGGGCAATATAATGAAAACTGTGGACACTTTTTGGACTCCCAGAAAATGCAGAGAAGCACGTGTGTAAAAACCTGGGTTGTACACACTGCACATGTTTCTTGATAATCCCTCTCCCTCCCTCCCTAAAAGTCAAGCTGGTTAGAGTAACATCTGCACAAAGGCGCCCCATGACTCAGAAAGTCATCGCCCAAGAAGTCAAGTACTGTATCTGCTAAAAATACTAAAAATCAAACACGCTTTCTTAATTCTTCATCTTCCACTGCCATAATCTACCATCTCCTAATTCCCCTTTTCTTCAGCTACTCATTGTGGAGTCCAAAAGAAATCTCAGAAAATGCACACAAAAAATTAACAACTCTTGATGAAAGGTTGAGAGGTTTTAAGAATGTATTTTAAAGAGCTCCACAATATAAGGGAAATAGTCAAGACTCCAGATGCCAGTTTTCAAGGATCTGATTCCAGGCCACTCTCCTGAAATATAGACACAGATATAAGGATAGGTATAGGTACAGACATAGGCAGTTATAGATAGGTAGGTATAGGTACCAGCATAGGCAGTTATAGGGTTAGGTGTAAGCAGGTATAGGTATAGACAGGTAAAGGTATAGGTACATACAGGGCCCGGTGTAGGTAAATACACACATAGGTAAGTTGAGGTTTAGATACAGATATAGATATCCCTCTTCCTTAACAGCAAGGTCTCACTGCCAGGTGGTGAAGCTAGAAAGCAGACCTTTGCCCAACCACTGTGCCCATCACACCTATAGCCCCTCTCCTCCTGCCCAGGCACCATTCTTTGGTTCAGACGCCCAAACGGTTCCCCCTCCACAGTGACAATCATACAGCTGTCCCGCAGCTCCCAGGCTTACCCCAGCCCATCTCAAGAAGAACAGGCATCATCGCTATCATCTATTCCCTGAAGAGCCAACTCCAGCAGATGAGTCTTCTGCTTAAAACCTTCCAGAGGCTGTAAGGCCTTCCAAAAGCAGGAGTGGGAGAGAGAAGGACATTGCCAGAGGCAGAGGAAACAAACAGTAAGTATGTGACCTGATAATAGGATTGGGGCTTATGGGGGGAGAAGAGGAGGGATGGAAGAGGGTCTTTCCTAGAAACTGGGAAAGTTTTTTTTCAATGCCAAGCTTTGAAAAAATGTATATAGGAACTATTTCAAACCAGCACACAGACCACAGTGAAGAGGTGCGACGAGCTGGGCAGCAGAGAGGCCCCTGGAAGCCACGACACTTGCTCCAGAGCCCAGGGCCGAAGGCTGGGGTGCACGGGCTCCAGAAAGACCTGCTGCCCCGGCTGTCACTCACTGCCCCGGCTCAGCCCACAGCGGGCACATGGTTGGGACTTGGGCCCCAGACTCAACACAGGCCTCTCTGCAAAGGGCCACCCCAGCTCAGGGTCCCCCTGGAATGAAGGGCCCCCCGTGACTGAGTTGCAACTGGGGTTACCCTTTAGCCAACCCTTCCTCCCTCATTTCTTGTTCTCAGTGAACACAAATCTGGGCTTCAAATTCTATTTCCAAGAAACCAGAACGAAGGCAATCATCGGCCGGGTTTATAAACAAGTGTTACTGCATATTTCAGACATTACTTTTATTTTCATGAGGAATTATATTCACAATTGAAGACCCTCCTCTCCCATGACCTACAAAGAAATCCACACCTTTAATTCAGTGAGCATTTTTGTATTCTGGCATGTACTAACGAATACATGAACATTACATAGTGTTTTTAATAGCATTTTTTATATTTGGTACCATTCAAAACATTCTGCATCTTCCTTTTTGTTTGTGCTCAAAATTGTTTTAAGATTTATCCAAGTAGATATCAGCAGCTCTTTAAAATAGGGCCTACTGTAAAGATGTCAGAATAATAGATAGCGGAAATATTTCTTATGGGAACAGACACATATCTGGTATGTATTTATACCGACCACTTCATGATTTTAAAATAGCAGCAAATTGGGTCTCCCTGGTGGTGCAAGGAGTTAAGTCGCAGCACTGTGAAGCTATCCACAGCTACTGCAGCACGAGTTCAATCCCCAGCCAGAGAGGTGACCCACATGGGGCAGCAGACCTCTCCTGTCTCACCAGCTGCTCCCCTCAGCAGTGTACTTCAGTAGATCCACCTGTTCTGCTCCCCACTCTGTCTCTGGTAGATCCTCTCCCCATCCCACCTCTATCCTACACCCCAGCTCTTGTATGCAGAAATAAAAATAAATATTTATAAAAATTAAAATAATAAATAACAAATTATTTTTTTAAAAAACTTTCGGAGTTGCCCTCAAGGTACAACCAAATTCATAACTGTGTCTCATAGGCCTATTCATGAACTGGTCCCAATTTAACTTCCTCTCCAGCCATTATTGTCACATCTCGGATCTCACTGAGTAAAATACAGTCACACCGAGTGATTTCCTGTTCCCACCTCCAAGCCTCTGATATACCATTGATTACCTCAACCTTTACCACCTCCCCAACTCCCACCTTTTCTCTAGCTCCTTCAGACCTCAGTTTAGATATCCATTCTTCCAAGCTGAGGCTCCTCGACACCAGTACACCCGCCATGAGTTCCCACAGCATCTGTGCTGTTTCACTTCTAAAACTGTGTAACTTACTCTTCAGTCTCTTTACTTTAAAAACTGTGCAACAGCCCTCTCTGGGGGAAAGGCTTCTGACAACTGCAACAGGGTCTCATTCATCCCATGCAGACCCAAAGGCTTGCAGATGTAGGACCACTGTATCAAAACACAATGCAAAATGTCTTTTACAGATAGATGAAATAAGTGATAGACAAATGAGAGAGAGAGACAGATGATAGATAGATAGATAGATAGATAGATAGATAGATAGATAGATAGATAGATAGATAGATAGATAGATAGATAGATCACATAGACAGATAGATGGATTACATAGACAGACAGACAGATAGGTAGGCAGGCATACAGGTAGCCAGAGACAGAGACAAATACAGCAAGTCCTTCCGTAGTGATCTCCATAACAAGAGAGTTAAAGCAAGCTAGATTCACAGCCCAAAAAATCTATTACACTGGCCAGATTAAAAACTTAAGCTGCACCAGTGCACAAACCAACAATGTAGTTTTCAAATGAGACTTTTTGTTTTTCTTCTTAAAGGTCAGGGAAACTTCTCTTCTGAAATATCAGCTTATGTGCTAGGATTTAAAGTTAGCCTACTGAATACAAGGATTTGAAAGCTAGACCTTATAGGAAAAACAATGCAACAACAGCCTCTTCTTTCTCTTATTTTCCAAAACTCCACACCAGCACATCACACCAATAAAAGCATCTTTTACCTGAATAATTGTGATTTCTGAGCCTCCCACCTTCATTAACAGTTCCAAGGACCTTTCTGCCACTTAATTATTCCCTAAATGAAAGGGATTTCTCAACATCTGCACTTAATTTATTTCTCATTTGCATTTACTCTATCCTAAGATTACATTATGTTCACAGCATCACATGCAACATTCTATTCTTCAATTAAAGTTCCTCTGACATAGTTTTTCTGGCCCCTTCTACATATATATATATATATTTTTTTTTTTTTAGTTGTCCATCACATTATGATGAAGTTAATATTACCTTTCTTCATTAGTTTTCAAACAACTTCTATGTTGTTCTGAATAAACATGAGTGAATTTTTCTCTTTTTTTCTCATTTTAATTCAACTACTTTTTGCTGAGGCATGATTATATACTGACATATACACACAAATGCTATTCAAGTCTAATTTCATTCAGGGCCTCCCTAATGGGGAAGGGGGTTGAGCACCACACTGTGGGGATTCCTCAGCCATTGCAGCATAAGTTCGATCCCTGGCCAGGGAGCTGACCCACATGGCACAGCAGACCTCTCCTGTCTTGCCCACTGCTCCCCTCAGCAGTATATTTAAGTCAATCTGCCTGTTCTGCTCCCCACTCTGTCTCTGGTGACTCCTCTCACTGCCCCTCCCCCCCACCTCTGGCTCTTATATGCATAAATAAAATCTTTTTAAAAATAATAAAGTCTAATTTAATTCAAAATTACCTAAATAAACTGACTCAGAGGCAATAAAAGACAGTAACAGTCAACTAAGCAGTAAACTACATCAAGAATTTAGTCACGCTAACAAAATATTTCTAGAGGAGTCAATACCTCAATGTGTAAGGCCTTGAATCACAAAAATTATGTGAAAAACTATACATCTGATTGAAAAATGTGAAAGAGATCCCCCGGGGCGTCTACATGCGGCTTCTCAAGTGCATTGTTGCTAACAGCTAACCTCTTTTCCAATCCCTGCCCCTGTTCCTGCTCTCCCTGAGCCACTCTGTCCAAGCCCCATAACCACAAACCTCATTTATTTTTACAACTCTAACCTGCTCCTTGCTCCTTCCAATACTGCTTTCTTCTAAATTTATCTTTCATACTTCTAACCACGTTATCTTTCTGGAAAAAAAAAGTAGTCAAAATCCTGCAATGGCTCCCCACGGGGAAAGGGATCAAACCATTTCACCTGTTTTTAGCCGTGGCCCCAACCTCTCCCATTATTCACCACCACCAAGTCACACTCCACTACCAGCTATAGACTCAGTTGCCAGCTACAGATTCAAAATGCATTGTTCTTTCTGCCTCAACCTGGAAAGCTCTTTCCTCATTGTCCACAGCCTCTTACACACATAATGCAAAGCACAATCTGAAGTCCTTCCTCTCAGAGTCTTCTGGGGCCTTCCCCCACCTCACCCCCCCAAACCTCATTCCCACTAAAGCAAGAGTGTATTCATCCTCCTCCACACTCCCATGGTTTGTGGGGGGCATTGCTTGGCCTTTCTCACAACCAGCCTGAGAACATCATAAATACTGACTCGGGGGTGCCTGCCCAACATCTAGCAACCACGACTGGACAACCTTCATGTCCTGAGTGAGGTAGGTGTGCACACAGCAAGATGGAACACAGCAAGTGTGGAACCACTGAGGTGCTCACTCAGCCTTACTGCACCGACTGTGTGAGACCAAGCTAAGGGCTGGGCTGGTGGGTATCAGAACGTCCAACGCAGGAAGCAGTGCCCAAACGCAAGCAAGACGTTCCAAAGATGGAATAAACAGTGAACAGAGGGATAAACTGATTCTGACTCAGTGGCCAGAGAGTCGAACGCTCTGTGGCTTCTATGCTGATGCCTGAAGAATGAGGGTTTCCAAACTGGGAGGTGGGGGTGAGGGAGAGCATTACACAGGGAAAACAAAGCAAGCTTCCTCACAAAGAGGAGACAGGGCAGTCAGTGACTGTCACTATCTCCTTCCTGGGGAATTTGAGAAGTGGGGGAGGGGAGGGCAGTGCTGCAAGAAAAGTGAGATGGTGTCAGACATTCCTAAAAGTTTTGTTTAAATATACTGGCAAATTGGGTCCTTTCTACCACTTGGGCTGGATACCAAATCCCTAGAATAAGATCTGTTTTTCAACAAAAGCTCAAAAGGGTCAGCCTGAGGCATAGAGCAAACACATATACTATGCCTTCTCTAATACCAACTCTTCCAACTTATAATGGGCTACATCTCTAGAAAGAGCATAGGCGGGTCTCCTTGGCGGTGCAAGGGGTCAAGGTGCAGCATTGTGAAGCTATTGGCAGTCACGGCAGCCTGAGTTCGATCCCTGGCTTGGAAGGTGACCCACATGGGGCAGCAGACCTCTCCTGTCTCACCTGCTGCTCCCCTGAGCATTGTAATTCACTAGATCTGCCTGTTCTGCTCCCCACTCTGTCTCTGGTGAATCCTCTTACCTGCTGCACCTCTGGTCCAGGTGAGCACAGAGAGATCACAGGTAACTTTATATCATTCAAGTCAACTCTGCTTTTCCTATATATATGGCATTGAGATAAGATTCAATTTGTGATTAACGATTTTATATATTACACATTCCAGAACTAGCCACTGATACCACATGTATAAACACAAAGAAATAGCTTTCCATTCTGCAGTATATTTTCTCAACAATAGGAAGGAACTGCAAAGAATAAAGGTGTAAACTGTAATAGAACACAATGGAGCATTATTTAAGAGCCTCTAAAAGATGGCTTTTGGTTAAGTCCAGGAAGCTTGTACACTAAATAAAACTCAGAGTCATTCTCCCAGTTGAGTCAACGGTTACATTTTAAACTGTAAAAAAAATATAACTTTATATCTGGCAATATAACAATTCATTTTGAAAGATAGATCATTTACAACTCAGAACCAAATTCTGCTATTCAGTCTATGTGTTTGTGCGTAGATTTTGCTGGTTTTATTTTGTGGTTTGTTTGCTCCAAATAAATCTGAAGTGGTTTCCTCCTAAGAACCACCTTAGGTTGATTAAAACATACCCCACACATCCACATGGCCAATCTCAGCACAAAAATCTGGTCAACTAGAAATTACCATCCCACTCAGGCCTCCCCGGATGTTCCCTTTTTACACCTCAATCAAACCGCCTCAGGAACAAGGCCCATTAAGTTCTGAGACCAGATCTCAAATTCCATAAAACAATGTATGGCGAAGCAATTATTTCTTACAAACCACCCTGAAGGTCCATTAATCAAGCAAGAAATGAAGACCCCCATCCTAGAACATCACAGTTAAAGATTAGAGTTCAAAAACTTTACTGCAAATAATTCAAGGGCTTTAGGAGACTTGAGGGCCTCGGGTTTGGTTTGGTTTAGTAAAATGCATGGAAGGACATCCCATGACGGGGTGGGGGGGGGGTGGTATTTACAGGTCCTCAGGGAACTTGCTAAGGTGGTCCACAGTCATTTAACTACTAACTCACCTTTGACAGAAATATCATTACAAGACATAAAATTCACTCATTTCAAAAAAATGGTAGGCATTCTATTGTTTTATATCAAAAGGAAGTATAGTTTTATTAAATGTTTGTACTAAATAACACCCATTTAAAATTACAAAAGCAGGCAGGTGAATACATAGTAATCCCCTAAAGAAGATAAGAAAATCAGCAAAGTAAGCTTTATACTTTATATCCTAGCTCAGAAGTCATCTCATGTCAATACAGAAAGAACATGTGATGTTTTATTGCAAATTACTCCATTATACAAATAAATTATAACTAAAAAGAAGACAAGCATAGAGGATGGAGGGAAGGACCTAATCTTCACTATGAATCAAAAACATCCATTTTGTAAACAATTTCTTAGAAAATATAGGGTGAACTGATCAGAGGAGTCCATCAAAAAATTCAGGATTTGACTTTAGGCCCAAAGCTGGAAGAGACTAAATACACCGCACTGAAGACCAAGGAGCCCCAGGAAGAAATCGAAATTCTCTGTGAATTTCTTGAATTTTATGTCAAGTCTAAGGGCCACTCCAAGAGCTAGGCCAAGTCTTGTCCCTCTCCTGATGCAATTTCCAGTTGTGACTTTGCTCAGTACAACCCAAACTCTTCAAAATATCAATACAAGGGCAAAATAAAAAATGTCCAATACCAAGAAATGTATTACTGGGCTAAACTGCTTTAAGGGAGACATTTATATAATAAATAGAAATAATCTCCAACATCGGACTGTAACTCTCCATGCTCCTATGAAATGCACAGGCTACTTTCCCTTCGGTTCCATCAGTCTTTTTTTTTTTTTTTAATGTACATCTCTATTTTTTTTAAGATTTTATTTATTTAATGCATACAAGGCTGGGGTACAAGCCAGAGGTATGGGGGATGAGAGGATTCAGCAGAGACAGAGTGGGGAGCAAACCAGGTAGATCTACTAAAATACACAGCTGAGGAGAACATGGGTGAAGCAAGAGAGGTCTGCTGCGCCATGTGGGTCCCCTCCCTGGCCGGGGATCGAACTCACACTGCAGTGGCTGTTGAAGTCCCACAGTGAAGTGCTCAACCCCTTGCACTACCAGGAAGGTCCCTATATCTATTCTATTTTAAAAAATTATTCTTTTGAAGGGATTATGCTCAGTGAAATAAGTCAAAAGGCAAAAGAAAAATACCAGATGGTTCCTCCCCTAGGAGGAATATAAGGGAACCAAATAAGGATCAAGGAAAGGAATAAGAACAATAATAATAATAATAATAACAACAAGAAAGAAACAAAAACCAAAAATGAAAAGACAAGGACAAATTGGGGACACTTGGTGGGGAGGAGGGAGGGGGAGGGTTGAGGGTAGATGGGAGCACGGGGGACTGAGGTGATGGTGCACTGGTGATATGGTGACGGGGAATACATGGGGATTACAACTGATGTCAAATATATATAAAGGGAAAAAAATATTCTCTTATTGCAGTAACATTGATTTGCAATACATTTAAGATTTATAGACCTCCTCGTGTGTATGTTAATACACCATACCCACCTTGGTCCATAAATCAATGCTACTAAAGAGCCCATGAAATCTCCACAGACACCGGAAGCCTGCTCTCCTCCACTGAATAGGAAGCCCACAAGGGGTTCTGACATGCAGCCTGAGTGGGGAGTCTCAGTCTGGGGAGCACAAAACCCGACTATTTCAAAATAAAAGCATATGTGTCCTTCTGGGTCATTACTGGATTAATGTTAAATAACATGACTCACAGCCTACAAGATGGGACACAATCAATCAGTGCCAACCTCAAATGTTAGTCCCCCAACAGACTTCTTCACATAAGTATCACACACCAAAATCTTAACTAGAAAATGGAGCTGGAAAATTTTGCAAATATTTAAACTATGGAATAAGAGAAGATCTAAATAGATAAAACTGTTTCAAATACCACAGATTTATTTAAATTATGCCACTGTAAGAGACAGAAAGTCATTTTTACTGGTTTCTCTGCTACATCAGAAATGTCACTATGTGCTATTTTCTGCTCTTCCAAAACCCTTCGTTACATAATTAAGTGGTAAAAAAAATTATTAAACTGAAATCATAATAACTAGTCAGCAACCCACCCACAAAAAAAATTTCAGATGAAAACATTAATCTTTAAGACGTTATTCTCCTGTTTTACACTTTGAGCTCAACAGTTGTGATTGACGGTTTTTATTTTTTAATTGCTTTCTCAAAACCGATGTGAAATTGTATTGCTCCAAACCATAAATCTAAGCTTCCAAATGAGCACACACAAACCACTCCCCTAACTCCTGAGGCCAGAAGCACAAGTTTCTTATAGAGAAGACCCATAGGATATAAACAAATGTTAGGTATGAGGGTTTTTTAATCAAATTTGATTGACTTATCACTCATTTGCATAACTATAATTTCAGGCACACAGCTTCACACCCCACAATGTGCACACGCTTCACTCACCAAGTGTCACTATACTATCACATCACCCCTCCCTTCTGGTAACCATCATGTGTTTCAGATTTTAAGATTTATTTTTGTTGTATTTTGCCAGTTTGATTCCTTTGGTTATTTCTATTCCACCAACAAGTGAAAAGAGCCAGTAATTATCTTTCACTTTCTGACATTTAATTTAGCATAATCACCTCAAGTTCCATCCATATTGTTCCAAACGGCATGATTTCACCTTTTTTTGAGTAATATTCCATTCAGGTGTGTGTTTTGAGAGCCACCAGCACCAAGGCTGGAGAACTACATAGAAGCTAGAAATGACCTGCCTCCAGGGACTGACATGCAAATTCTCAGGCAGAGGAAGCAAACGTGGAAGGTTTGCTTAGATTTCTCGGTCTATAAGTCATTTCAAGAATCAAACCATATTAAAAATTCACATAGAGAGGCTTCCCTGGTGGCGCAGTGGTTAAGCAACACACTATGAAGCAAACCACAGCCACTGCAGCATGAGTTCGATCCCTGCTGCTGGCCAGGGTGGGGCCCTACATGGCGGTGCAGAACTCTCCTGCCTCGACAGTTGCTCCCCTCAGCAGTGTGTTTCAGTCAGTCTGCCTGTTCTGCTCCCCACTCTGTCTCTGGTGAATCCTCTTAACACCCCCACACACACCTCTGGCCTGTACCCCAGTTCTTGTATGCATAAATAAATCTTTAAAAAAAAACTCACATAGATTCACCTTTCAAACACTGACTCAAAGAGTACTTATTAAACAGTTGAGGCATACTAAAATAATAATATAAATCCTTCTGCCTCCACACACAGCTGGGGGGGTAGGGAGAGAAGCTAACCAATACCTCTGAAACCACCTGCATATCCTTTCACAATTAAATTTTAACATTTACAACTGCTTCAATGATCTCACATGTTCCCTTGTTCCCAGAAAATCATTATATCAGCATCTAGTGCTGGGTTCAAATAAGGTTCAATAAAATCGAATTTTCCGTTTTGTTATATAATTTTTTTTAAAGATTTATTTATTTATGCATACAAGCACTGGGGCACAGGCCAGAGGTGTGGGGGTGGTGAGAGAATCCACCAGACAGAGCAGGATGCAGAACATGCAGATTGACAGAAACACACTGCTGAGGGGAGCAGCGGGCACGGCAGGAGAGGTCTGCTACGCCATGTGGGTCACCTCCCTGGCCGGCAGCAGGGATCGAACGTGTGCTGCAGTGGCTGCGATTTGCTTCATAGTGCGTTGCTTAACCCACTGCGCCACCAGGGCGGGCCCTTGTTATATAATTAAAGGACCTCCTTTGCTCAGAT
Organism: Galemys pyrenaicus; assembly: GCA_019455555.1. Classification (NCBI taxonomy): domain Eukaryota; kingdom Metazoa; phylum Chordata; class Mammalia; order Eulipotyphla; family Talpidae; genus Galemys; species Galemys pyrenaicus. The sequence goes on along the minus strand of JAGFMF010011961.1, from coordinate 667,148 downwards.
TATTCTCAACAATTCACGATTTCCAGCCATGGACAATGGGCTACAGCGTTTTCACTAGTGTGGTAACAAGCAATGAAAATTCCAGTGATAGAGAAAACTTTCTATGATTGTACCACTTCAGCATAATGAAGTAACAACACAGAATATTTTTACTTGCTTTACAAGAATAGCTACTCTCTTCTGCCAGAGTTGGATTTCCATCAGGTTACTGTCCCTCACCACTAATCCCTAGGGCTCATGGAAAAAAACCAAACCTGCTCAAAGACCTCTCTTCAAAGCACAGGTATTCTAGCCAAGGAAAGCTGTGGGACAGAGGGAAAAGGGAAAAGCTCAATTTCTCACAGCCCCTTAGGCTCTTTAGAACTATCCCTGTTTCGAAATTTCAATGAAACAAAAGAAGCAGACAGATGACTCCCTAAATAGTCTAAAAAGTAGACTTTTAGAAGTCTAAAAGACAAAAACATAAACTTCCTCATAATTTTTATTAAAATGAACCTTGTTACGCAAGTATACTTTATCAAAATAGACCATTTTGTTAGAAAGCTTGCTAGAAATGTAAGCAGGTATAATATTGCTTATTAAATCTCTGGCTCTGTTTCTATTTCACTAGCCTCGCTCTCGCCTTCCCATCCCCTCCCCACTGCCCTACCAAATCTTTCAATCCCACAGATACCCATCTGGGCATCAGACCAGGACTTATGCAGTGCCAAATCACAGTGCATCTGAAATCCACTACCAACCCTGAGCAGCAGCTAGAGGAACAGAGAAAAGGGAATTCACGTCAGAAAGAGATTATCAATTTCTCTACCTTCTACCCAGAGGACCTCCCGTCCTCTAGCATTTCCCAGGCTGCTAACACCTTACAGAGAATGACAGAGGCCAGAGTTAGGAAAGCACTGACAGGTTGGGGGCAGCAGGTGGTATGTCCTACTATGAACTACTCCTTGACAGGGCTCCCCCGCCCCCCAGAGGCTCTACCTCACAGCCTTGGGTCCCAAACTTTTAACTGTGAAGGGAAAGGCAGCAGGAACACACCCATACAATGAATACTGTGCCAGTTACACTTGATAGACTCAGACACGACAGATTCAACCTCCTGCAGCGATGAAATAAACTGCTGTAAACTAGGAGACTGGACATTCCTTGCACATCAAATCCAAGATCTCTGGAGTGAGAGCACCTGTGTTCTAATCCCAGTTCTCGCATTTTCTAGTTCTGTAGCTCTCTTCAAAGAATAATCATTCAATGTTCACCCACTAAGAGCTAAGCACTGGGCTTGGTACCAAGACTGTACTGTGGAAATGTAATGGTGGAATTAATTTCTAGTGGGAGGACAGCAACAAATATATAAAGCAAGAAAAGTACAAGAACATGTGGCAAGTTCAGGTACATTCAGGAATGACTGGGATTGCCTCTTTCTAAAGTCAACAGGGGAAAATGGCATCTATCAAAAAGACTGCCAACCTTAAGTTTGGGGATGGTGTGGAGAAAGGAACTCTCACACAGTGGGGGTGGGACTATAAATTGGTGTGGTCATTTTGGAAAGCATTTTTGGACCTTTCTTTAAAAATGAAGTAGATATAACATATGCTGTACCCCACTCCTGGGTCTATCCAAAGAATTCCCTAACCGTCAACTCAATGAATTCTATGCACTGATGTTGGATGCAGCATTATCTACAATAGCTAGCATATGAATGCAAACGAAGTGTCCACTGCTAGGTGACTTGAGAAAAATGTGGTATATACACACATAACAGAATACTAGTTGGCTATAAGGAAAGATGAAATTTTGCCACTTGCAAATGTACTACACCATACTGAAATGTATGTCCTTCATAGTAAAGAAATTATTTCATCATCTACCCTTAATAATTTCGTATTTCTGTTTAAATGGTAGAAATGGCTTTTTTCAAATGTCAAAACCAGGACCTCCTAGTGACACAGGGGTTAAATTTTCAGCATTATCAAGCTATCACCAGCCACTGCAACAGCCTAAGTTTGACCCTCTGGTGGGGAGATAACCCACATAGCACAGCAGACCTCTCCAGTCTTGCTGCTCCCCTCAGCAGTATGTTTCAGTAGATTACCCTGTTCTGCTCTGCACTCTATCTCTGGTGAATCCTCTGGCCTACACCCCAGTTCTTGTATGCATAAATAAAAAATAAATCTTTAAAAAGAATTATCAAAACCTCACACACAGTATAAAATAATGTTGAATGAGGACTACATGAACAATCCCAATTACAATGTAAAATTAACAAGTATTTTTATTATACCAGAGTTTTAGATTGCCCAAACTCAAGGATTTCAGGAACAGGGAAAAGAGAAGTATCTTCAGAAACCAAGAGATTAAATTTATCAGTATACTCTCAATTAGTTTTTTTCGCTCCAATCTCAACCTGTCCCCTACACCCCCAAAACAAAGAAACTTAGAGAAGGAGCTTAGAGTCAAAATTCTCCTAAAGTAAAAAAATTCCTTTAAAAAAGGTAAAAACCAACAAATGCAGCATTGAATATACCTAAGGATGAACTTTTAAAATGTGCATTTTGTACTTATATACACAAACACACACACACACACACACATATATATATAAATAATTCCTCTGACTTAATCTAAACTGAAAACCCCTCTTCAATGTGTAAATTTTGGAATACCATTTAACATAGCCATTGTAAACTAATTATTGACTTAAAATCATCAAAAAAGTGCCTTCCAAAAACCAAAAATGAAGTTAATAGGCCCATTCAAATCCAAGTTCACCTAGTGACTTTTGCAACATAATCCAGGCAAAAAAATATGATTCATATCCCAGTTATGCAACAGCTAACTTTTCAATGTTTTTTATAGTAGGTGCCACCAACCAAAAAAAAAAAAAAGGAACAGTCACAGCTCTAGTATTAAAACACTACAAGCAACTTGAGAGTCTTTAAAAATACAAGAACTAAGTAATACAGATTCATGGAAGAACTTCAAAAAAGTATATGAGAAAAATCATAATCCAAAAATGCTGAGATGACCATCATTAACATCCTAGTCTGTTTAATTTCATTTATTGTTTAGTTTTTTTTTATTATTTTTATTGAGGTTGACAATTTACACATACAGGTTCATACCTCTTCAGATACATGTTACCACATGGCACCCACCGCTAAAAATATCCATAATCCTCCACTATAGTTCAATGGACACCCTTCTTCCTTTGCTCTTCACCCATCTTTCACCCCTTTGCCTCATCTCCCCTACCCCCATGCGCCCCAGTCTCTGGTGGTCCCAATTATAGAATCAGATTTCTAGTGTTTGTTCTGATTTACTTTTGTCTGTTCCTTTTTTTCCGTTAAATATTCCTAACTTATTTCTCACAGAAAAGACTTCAAAGTACATATGTTTTTACTTAATATATCAAGAACATATTTCTGTGCATATATACACACACACATGTAAATTGTATGAATGTACGATCTCCTACTTTGTAAATATACGCTAATTTGACTAGCTCACTGAGGTTCTATGTAATCTATTCAGATGCCCTACATTAAAGGAATAGATTTAAATAACTATTTCTTCAAGTTAATTGCCCAAGACATCCATTTTTGAATTACAAATTAAAACTTGGTCTCCTTTTAAAATAATTTGGGAAATAATGACTTAAGCAACCCTCAATATTGGATTTTTATAGCATTTTAAATTTTTTTCTACTATTAAAATGCTGTGATCAACTTCTTGTGGATACATTTCTGTGTTCCTGAGGAAAAACCTCTAAAGATAGATTGCCTGAGCCAATAAAGTGCTTATGTTAAAAGCAAATGATAATTTCTGCCCAACTGTCCCCCAACAGAACTGTCAATCTTTTAAAAAGATAATGTTTCATTAAGGAATACTTTGGAAGTTATGTGTATTCATCATATACAACCAGTATTTTTAAACCTATATGTGACTATTTTAAGGACATGAGTAGAGGACATGGTTATAAATATCAAAGGTCTTACTGTGATTGTGCTTGACTCAGAAAACTATTTAAGAATATGCCTCCTCGCATCCAATATGGCAAGCACAGGTACAGTAGCCTCTCATCTTCCTCTTCATCACATTTACATGTTTCTGGATATACATTCTGTGCTCGTAAGGAATATTAATACCACCTTCTATGTACAGAGTGCTTCATTCTACTAAGACATTTACAACAAATGCTAGAAGGAAAAGGTATTCTTTAAGAAAATCTATAAAGCTATATCATAGTGTAGATCTACAGATTTACAGCCAAGACTGTAATAAGGAAAATCTTTTCCAATCAGTCACCACCAATGTAATGGAGGGAAATGTATATTCCCAGGTATAAATTTAGAATTGATTTTCAGTGCATATTTCTAAAGTTTCAAACAATAAGAATAAGCTCTTACTATCATATAAAGTTGGTCCACCCAGCAAAACAGGCTTTGAGTCCCTTTTCTGTTTTTCAGTGACACTGGATGTAATTTTATTCCTTAAATTCTCTCTCAAAGTTACTTAAGTATAGTGTTCACACCCAGGGTGGGGTTCTGTGTAATTTTCAAAGTTCAAAGGGGTCACTGCCTATTCAAAAATATTTCAAGAATCTATGGCTGAATTGTATTTAAAGCTTTTTTTTTAATTACAGAAATTTGTATTCAACAGGTTTTAACTGGAGCACAGATCTCTGCATTGTTTTTTAATTTCCCAGGTGATTTATTTTTACAAACAGAGTCAAAAAGCACTGGGTAGTGCAAGATGGGAGAGGGAATGAGTGTATCCTTAGGTCCTCAATTTAAATGTTCCTTCGAGAACCACAAAGCTTAGTTACTTTATTAGATTGCTTACTTCAAAATAGAGCCTTAAGAAGGTTCACAAGAAGTTTCCAAAAGGGAAGCTAAGACAGAATACCAGCTGATCACCAGAAGGGCTGGGGCTGGCGCTATATAGTAGCAGAAGCAAATCCCAAGAAGACCCACCCTTCCAGAAACCACAGACTTGCCACTTGAAGCGCATATTCCCTTCAACTTCATAAACCAGACCAAAGGAAAACAGCAATTCCTGTACTTTTGTGTTTAAAGGGAGAGCCTTATAAATGCACAGCATTCGACAACTGGTAGCATTTCATCAAGGAACGCCAGCCAACATGTGATGAGATCAAATCGGGTTGAGAATGAAGGCAGAATTCTGAGGAAGGTGAAATTACATTTACAGGGTATAGTCATTTGTCAAATCATGTTTCTCAAAAGATGTATGTCTCACAAGAACAATGCAAAACAAGTCCCAAAATGTCTATCTACTAAGATTACATGCATAAAAATCTGTCACTTTTTGGACCTCCCTGGTGGCACAAAGGGTTAAGTCTTAGCACTATCAAGCTATCACCAGCCACTGAAGTATGAGTTCAATCCCCAGCCCGGGAGGTGACCCACATGGCGCAGCAGACCCCTCCTGCCTCATCCCCTGCTTCCCTCAGCAACGTATTTCAGTGAATCCGCCCATTCTACTCCCCACTCTGTCTCTGGCGAACCCTCTCACTCACCCTCACACCTCCCGCCTAAACCCCAGTTGCTGTATGCATAAATAAAAATAAGCTTTAAAAAAAAAAAAAACCTGTCATTTTCTTAAGCTTCCATTACCTACCAGATCTGGACTTAATGATGTCACTGAACTCATTCTGTCCATCATCAGGTCTGGCCTCCTGATCTCCATATTTGGCCATCTTTGCTGAACTTCACTATAATCCAGGCTTTAATTGCAGTTTTCTATGAAGGTCAACATCAATGCCTAGAGAAAGAAGGAAAACAGCAACTTGAAAGACATACCTGTATTTAATGTATAGTTACATGCAGTTACATACAAAACAGAGTAACCAGGAGCCTCCCTGGTGGCGCAATGAGTTAAGCAATGCACTATGAAGCAGACCACAGCCACGGCAGCATGAGTTCAATCCCTGCCCCTGGCCGAGGAGATGACCCACATGGTGCAGCAGACCTCTCCTGCCTTGCCCGCTGCTGCCCTTGGCAGTGAATTTCTGTTGATCTGCCTATTCTGTCCCCAGCTCTGTCTCTGGTGAATCCTCTCACTCCCCACGTCTCTGGCCTGTACCTCAGGTCTTGTCTGCATAAATAAATATTTAAAAATAAATAAATAATGGAGTAACCATTCATGAGCAGTTATTTATTCAGTGCCTATTACAGGTAAGGCAATGTGGATATGACGAGCAAAGAGAGACAAGGCCTCTGCCATTATGAAGTGCACAGACACTAAGCAGTTCATCACACAATGAATTATTTCACTGCAATACTAATATGTCATCAGTGTACAAAGCAGAAGCATAAAGTAATATGAGCAGACAGCAGGGGAATCTGAACTGCCTGCGACTATCAGAGAAGGTTTTCTATAGAAGTGAAATTTGAACCAAGCCTTCAAGGATGAGAAGAATTTAATTAGTCAAAAAAAAAAAAGTGGGTGGGGAAAAGGTGTGAGCCTCCCATGTGGAATGACAGGAAGAAATCAGGAGATGCTCAAGCAGCTGAGCACAAGTCAGTGTTTTGCAGAGAAGGCGGCCAAGAGTTGAGAAAGACTGAAGTAGGCGAGGCTGGGCAGGTAGAAGCAAAGACAAGGACTTGAAGATCTTTCTCTAACAGCAGTAGATATCTCTAGATGGTCTTAACCCAAAAGTAACATGATCAAATTTGACTTCTTAATAGATCATTCTGGTTCATAGAGGAACCAGAGTAACAAGTGGGGAGCCATGGACAAGGCAGAAGACAGCTGTGTTCACTGAAGAACCTAGGACACAGATAGATATACAGATGTTGCCTGAAAATTCCCTTCAACTCCTCTGCATGTTTGAAATTTTTTCTTAGACAAATGTAGCAGGCAATCTTAACCAAATGATCATTCTCCACATGACCAATAAAAGGGTGTCTTGTGAAGTAATGGAAAACACACTGGATCTTAATAGTACCCTTGACAAAATGTTGAACGTGAAGCTGATTAAGAGCAGACAAAGTTAGACTGTGGGTTGTCTTCAAAATAAGTTGCCTAGACTCTTCAACATTGTCACTATCAGAGAAAACAAATATATCGGGGAAACACTGTGGGTTAAAGGAGACTGAGTAATCATAACCAAATATAATCCCTAATGGAATTCAGAATTTTAAAGGATATTTGGAATGTAATTTGAAAAATCTGAGTTTGGGCTATTTATTATACAGTATTACTACACAAATATTAAGTTCTTTAAAATTGGTTAATGGCTTCCTCATTATACAAGAGGATATTTCTGCTGTAAGAGAAACATGAAATATCTAGCAATAATGCATAATAATTTTTATTATTTAAGTTCAAACAGGATGGCATACATCTGTCTATGTATACACACACACACAGACTCAGAGAGAAAGAGAAAGGAAACAGACATAAGAACAAAAGTGAGGAACTTAGTTAAAGAACATATATATGGGTGTTTGCTACTCTATCTTTTCTGCTATAATGTCACAGGCAGGAAATGATTTTGACCTAAACAAGGGTAGTTAGGAAAGAAATAGGTGAATGTGTAGGATAGTAGATGTTAAATAAAGAAGGTCAACAGGATATGGGAACTGAGTATGAGGGGTTCAGAATACGAAAATATAAAATGACTGCCCGATTTTGACTTGGATAACTGAGTAGAGGATGAGTCACTTACTAAGCCGAGGAATACTGGAGGAAAAGCTGCCAGAGGAAGAAATAATTAATGCAGTTGGACTTGCAGAGTTTGACATGCCTCTGAGCTATACAAGGGGAGATAACAAAAAGGTCTGGTCTCAGGAATATTCTAGATTATATAGAAATCTGCAAATCTGCAAATTAACGTAACCTGTCACTTGTGCTCAGCAGCTTGAAGTTATATCTTTACCCATTGACATCAATTTCATTCCCGTAAGTACAGCACATGAATTCTGTCGAGCAAAGACATTAACAAACAAAATAATTTTGTCTTCAGGAATTAAACCATAAGGAGCAGTGTTAGCTGGAAAGACATGAACGCTGTATCCCGCAGGATCACCTTGTCTTTAAGAATGTCAAGCAGTAGAGGATGACATTGCCAAGACTTCCGGGAACACACCACCCCAGCAATCCAGACAGTATCAGAAGTCGTTTAAGTTTGGCAACTTGGCTCTACCTTAACAGTCTTTCAAATAAAATTAAGAGTCGTTTCATTGTGACTCTCACAATCACCACATCCAAATAATTTGCAAATAATGGACATGAAGTCACTTATTATAATAGGTAACAGAACCAGAACTTAGTGCTAGCTCGTTGGGACTGGACAACTCAATTTTTAATTCAAGAATACATCATCAGTACTAATATTTTATAATATTTTACTGTACACATTTATTAATATATTTAGTATTTTATATTATAGTGTATACGTGATATTCAAGGAAGCTCTACCTATGATTTTATACAATTTTTTCCTTACTTGTAATATACAATAGTTTCCTTGTCAGTGAAATAGTGTGTTCTAATAATAAATGAACCAAAATTCCTAATGAAAAAGTTTCAAGTGTTTAAGAGTTTGAGACAGATGAAGACTGATAAACTGCTAAAGCTTTAGAAACAATTTCCTCTACGGTAGGGAAGAAAATGAGGATTGAATCATCAGTTTGTCAAAATTTATGAGTATGAAAAACTTTTAGTTATTTATGTTGGTCTACTGCTATTAATACTTTATGGACTATGATTAGGTACATTTTGAAGGGTATCTTTTGGAGGTACTATGATATACATACATATACTGTGTATGTGTGTGTGTGTGTATATATATATATACTTCATATACCTACAAAAGGTGTGTTGAATTCTTAAGCATATTTTATTATATTTAAGAATCAAAAACTTAGCTCTTAAGTATGCATATAAAATTTGATCATGGGAAGTCAGGTTCCCAATAAAAATTCTCTTTATAGAAAGCAAGTAATTGTTCCCTCTGAGAGAGATTCCCAGCACTCTCCTTTACAAATGTTTCAGCCAGTGGTCTTCACTAAAGACTTCCCAAAGACTATTCCCACTCTGTGTGAAAAAGAAAAGTGAATGAATGCTGATGTGAGGTTTTACTTTATTTGCACATCAATATTATAATATTTTATTCTGTATTTCTTGGCCACTCTCCTAAGTTCTCAAATTTGCTCCTCTTGATAATCAAAATTCATCACATGCTACAAATAGACCTGCTACCGAGAAAAGGGGGGTGGGAAGACAAGGGGTCACTGGGAAGGAGGGAAAATCACATTTAGACAGAGCTGCTGTCACTTGTCACCAACGGGTAGGGGGGTCCAGCTGAATCCATGACAAAACATGCCTCCTTCAGATTTGCTAAACGCTGCCACGATTTGTACTGGTTATCAGTAGACAGACTGATAGTTTCATCACTAACAGTATTCCCAGATGTGACCTTCCTCTTCCAAATCTATGAAACTGAAGAAAGTCAACTTCCAAACAGACCTGGTGAGAAGCTGACAATGAATGGGATGTGACCTTAGAAGCCTTCAGCCCTTTACTATTTTCATCTAAGGTGAAGACTCACTCCTCTGGGTTTCTGTTGCCTCCTATGGGTGCTTTGAGAAGTCCAGATAGTTCTCAGTCTATACATTCAACTCTGTATTCACCAGCTCACTTCAAAACCTTACTATCACATGGACCTGCGTGAGACAGTAAACTTGGTGTGAAAGTAGGGATGATTCTAAAGGCAAAACTAGTATTTTAGTTTTAAAATAACTTGGGAATTACACAATGTAAGAATACAGATATGTCTACCCATGTGCAATCCTAATGGAAACTGGGTGTATGTCCTTGAGCATAAACAATTCAATCACTTATACTGAGAACCCTAACCTAGGAATGCAAAAGATAGTGGCAAGGGGCCACGGAAGGGCAAGAATTTAACACTCGGCTTGAAAGCATAGTAAAAGAAACCCCAGTGCCAGGAACTGCCATTCAAGCGCTCCAAGGAAGAGTAATGCTACACTGATTAATACTGTTTACAGGGGCAATAAATTTTAGGTAAACACCCAAAGGAGAGTTAAAGAGCTGTTTCACCAGTCACATAAATGCGGGCAAAGGAGGCGAGGCGGGGATGACTCCATGCAAACGCTGGACCTTAGCTCCAGGTACTCTGCAAGCTGACACACCCACGAGCTTCGCATTCCTCGAACTCCCATCCAAACCGCTGAATACCCCGCGCCCCACCAACAACCAGAAGAAGGCACCCACTGGCGGAGGGATCACCCCACCCATCCCACCTGACATCCTGCGGGCAGCACAAGTTACAAAGCAAAGGATGCGGTGGCTGACGCGGTTCCAAAAAGCCCAAGAGCGACAGCGCCCACCCCTCACCCAGACCCTAGACCAGGGGATTTAGGGTTCTATATAGTTGAACGCGAGGCAACCTGTGCATCCGCTCATCCTAGTGCGCTTGGAGGAACTGACCCCCAAGGCCTTGGGAGCCAGGTGACCCGGAGGCTGGAAAAGAGGAAGCTCTTTAGAACACCCCAGCGCTTGGGGGTTAAGAGAGCGGGGTTAGACCTGGGACCCTCCAGTTCAACAAACTGCGGATCTTCTAGCTCTAGGAGGTCCAGCACGTTTTCTCCTCCCCTCGAAACCGCCCTGGAACGAGTCCCTTTCCTAATCTGGGACTTGGAACTTACACAACCTAAAAGAAGTCGGTTTTGTAAATGGCCTTGGGCGCCCAGAGCCTCAGACCCGGGACCAAAGGGGACAAGAATTACCTTATCGGTCGAAGCAAGGGATGCCATGGGCCGGGAAAGACAGAGGCCACCGCGCCGGACCACGCACGGACTGGACGCCCCCTGTCCCCGGCCAGGAGCCCCTTCCTCCGGATCAGTAACCCCCAAATGAGCCTGCACGTTTCCCACCAGGCGAACAGCTGGGAATCGCTCCCCTGCCCGCCAACTACAGCCACCCTCTCCCCGGCCTCTCGGGGTGAACACCTCCCGGCCCCGCCTTCCCGGGGCTGGAGCGCGTGTGACAGGCCCTCTTAGGAGGCCACGTCCCCTCCTGGCGATCACCGGGCCGCGCGAGTCTGGCCGCGCGACCCTCTTACCCCGCGGGCGGCGGCTCGCAGGAGCCAGGGGGAGCCCAGAACCAGTCGGAGTTGTTCGCGTCGTTGGCTGGGACTCGGTTCCCCGGACCCGCTCAGCCGAGCCGGACCCGTTCAGCCGAGCCCGCCCCGCGTTGCGGGTCTTCTCTCCCCGCCCCAGGGAAGCCAAATGAGGTTCCGCGGAAAGTGTCCTCAAAAGTTGGTCACCTCGCCGACTCCGCCTGGAGAAGGAGCTCGAGACCGGGGCGGGCACGGGAGGCGCAGAACAGTCCATCCTCCCAGGCCCACGCCCCACTGGCCCGGCTGCGCTCACACTCCGCAGCCCGAGGCTTCGAGGACGCACGCACGGGCTTACCTGCTCCCGTGACCCGCGGGCCCGCCTCGCTGCGCCGCCGCCGCGTCCGGAGCGGGCCCGGGCGCCGCGCTCTGGGTCTGGGTCTTGGTAATCGCTGGGGGGGGGTGTGCGAGCGGGAGTGGGTGGTGCGATGTTTTTTTGAAAATGAAACGTGGAAGACCAGACAAGAGCCGAAAGAAAAAAAAAATTCTTTTTTGGACACTCGCTTGAAAACGCCCCTAACTTGTGCAATCTTCCTGCCCGTAGTTCCGCCAAAAACAAAACCGTTCCAGCGCAAACCTGGAGAGGGGCGCGCAGGCACCAAGTTTGCCGAGCACTAGAGACTTTTCCGTGACCCCCGAGAAGGGGGGCACCGCTCTGCGAGCTTCCCCAATCCGCTTCGGGAGCTGGAGGCTCCTCCTCGCCCCTCGGCGGGAGAAAGCCCGGGCAGGCTGTGGCTGCCGGCTCCCTCCTCCGAGGAAAAGGCGACTCCACAACTTTGTGCGCGAGCGGCCAGCGCCTCAGGCTCCTCCTCCTCCTCCTCCTCCTCCTCCTCCTCTCCGCCGCCGGCCTGCCCCTTTGTTGGAGAGGAGCGCAGCCGGCGCGGGAGGGTGGGGCGCTGGACCCGGCGATCGCGCGCAGCGCCCCTGCGGGCACCCCGGCGTTGGCGCTCTGGAGGAAGCGGCCGGGCGGGTCCGATCCAGCTGCCCCGGCGCTCTGGCTCCACCTCCACTCTCCCGCCCGCCGGCGCAGCAACTTTGTTCCGGGAGATCAGTCCGTCTCGACTCGGGGTTCGGCCCCTGCCCAGGCGGCGGTCGGGCTGGGCTCTGGGAACGTGGCGCCCAGGTCACCTGATCGTGGACCCAGTCAATCAGCACCCGCCCCGAGCGCCTCCTGGCCCCGCGATCGGCTGGGCTGGCCCGGGGCGGCGCAGCTGGGGGGAGAACCTGCGAGTGCGGAGCCCGGAGCGAGAATGGATGCCCTGCGCAGGCACAATCGCCTTTCTTCAGATTGTCCGAAAATATGAGTCACGCCCCCCACCCAAGACAACCCATTTCCAGAGGTGGTTTCTTTCTCCTTTCCAGAAAAATTTCCATTTGGGCCTTCACTCCCCGCCCCCCCATCTCAGTTTGCCGACTGACGTTACTGGTATTTTGGTCCTGGTACCAAGGGTGTATTTATTTTACATACTTTTCTCCGAGTCCTTTTTCATGTTAAAAAAAAAAACAAAAATCCTGAAATTTCGTTTTACATTCCTTCAGACACACAGTGTTTGTACTGACCTTCTGTCTCTACTTTTCCAACATAAACAACACACACCTCTTTCTTACAGAGCCTGTTTCAAGAATGGGAAGAAATGAATTAGTGTACCTATATGTGATACACACACGAATACATAGATAAATATATATATGCATACATATATATTTGCATATTTCATTCCCCAGGTGTTCCTGTTCTTTCACATCACCCTGGCACTGGTAAAGGAAAGAAAAAATAACCCAAATTCCTAGTTCTTAGAAACAAAGAAGAAAAAAAAAATTGAAAAACCACTCCTGGCTTATTGCTGATGTAACAAGAGAATTAGCAAGTGATAAATTAGTAAAGATAAACAGCTGAAGACCTTAAAGGAGTGAGGGGGGTAAGAGGTCTTGAAACAGTATTCCTTGTAAAGTCTCCAGCTGAACTGTCTTTGAGGAACTTTCTTCATGTAGATGAAATAAAATCCAGAGGATTAATTTGAAGTGGGTATAATTTATGTATTCACTTGTACTCTATCATTCATTTGTGAAAATACTAATGTGGGGCCTGTCAGGTCAACTAATACTGTGAAAATGTAAAATAAATCTGATAAAGATCTTGCCTTAAAGAACTTCAAATCTAGCAAGATAAGGCCTGTAAATTAATAAGAAGATGCAAGATCAATGATAAATGTCATAAGACAGAGCCAATATACTTGAGTCTGGTCACATGGAGAGAAAATGAAGACTTAAAAGCTACTTATCCTGCTCTGTCTCCTGGTTAAGTTGATGGAAACTCAGATTTCCTCCTTTAAAATAAAACCTCATCAGAATATTTGAGGATTTCCTTACTTAAAATTGTGTTAAGTGAAAAGTACTTTGCAAGTTGCAAAGTGCCACACAAATATTAATTTAACTTAAAATTTTTTGAAAAATATAGACATTGGAGACCTATAATTCCTATTTGTCATCTCTGAAGGGCTTCTTAGTCAAGTTTTCCTAAAAATCATGAAGGAGCAAAAAGGACAACAGCCCCATCTATGTGGGAAGGTCTCAGGCTTCGGTGGTATTTGCTCTGGTATCTGGGCACCTGTGCCCTGTTTGTGACGCTCCTCCCCTCATGCAAAGACTGACAATTTCTGTAGGCCATGGGCGCAAGAGACTGAAAAACCATTGATGGAATGACCAAGAGGTCCCAATCTTATTCCCTGTTTCCTTTGTAACCAGGGAAACTACACTTCCTGGAAGAGTTTGACCACAGAGGGCTACATTTCCATGAATGGAGAGTGTAGTCTTTACAGATTGCAAATATTGCTGGGGGGAAAGAGGAGACCAGGAGGTGGGTCGCTGATGGTGTACCCGCAACCTACATTCCAGCAGAAGCCCATGCAGCAGCAGCCTGGGTCTATTGAGAAGGAAAGAAAAACTGGTAGAACAAAAGAAGAGAGAGAGAGAGACTCCAAAAGAAAGGAAAATATAAGGAGAGAAAAGAGGATAGTGCTCGGTGGGATTTGTCCATCCAGCCCAAATATCACTGTAGAAAACTCAGAGAAAGTAAAGAAGAGCTTATGGCCCTAGATCTACCACTAATCTAAACTCCAAATTGTCTGACAGTCATGACAGAACAGTGAAATTTTAAGAAAATTGTACTGAAATCTAGATAAAGCTCTTAACATAGCAGAAAACAGTGTATGAGTGCTGTAGACCTAGATACAAACATATATACAAGCATATAAAGTTATACACATATAAATGTATGCATGTGTTCATATATTATATAGAGAAATATGATTCTCCATATATAATATTCATTTAGAGAGAACTATATCCTAATATGAGTCAAAAAAAACTTTAATAAATTTGTGCAAGAGTATATAAATCCAGTTTCCCTTGAAACAGAAACATGGAGAAATACACAGTGGTTAAGGAGCTCCTTCAGTGTGTTTCTATGAATAACTGTCTACTATGATAGACCATGAATAAAGACCACATGGAAGCATTGAAGACAGGAATAAAGATTAATGAATTTACCTTTTCTCTCATCTTTATTAGGTCAAGCAGCTATAGATCTGTGGCTTATAATACTAGATGCTACAGAATTGGCTGAATATTGTTGCTAAATTCTTCCAACAGCTAATACTTATTGGGCAAGTTAAAGACAGATATAAATAAAATTCCTTGTGATACAATTAAGGAAATGATGAGGAAAATACATGAAACTTTTTCAAGACAATTAGCAAAAAGGCAGAGCTTCTCACAATTTACTGAGCTTTAGAATCACTGGGGAACATATTGAAAAATCAGATTCCTTGCCTGCCCCTAGAAATTCTAATTTACTAGGTAAATCCTGATTTACTGGTGTGGCCCAGAAAGCTGCATTTTTAACAAGCAACCCATGGAGTCAGCACAAGAGGGCTGGGAACAACTGCACTTACAGCTATGGTTCCTCGTGGCTGACCTCAAATCAGCCACTTTAGATGATTGGAAGGTTATACAAATTGTCCTACAAGAAAAAAAAATCCATACTGGGTCAATCATAATTTCAAAATAACCATAATTAGCCTTATCTCTTTGAATCCTAGTGTTTCCTTCCACTATCACCCTTGAGATTACTGAGGATCTTTTAACATCCCAGGGGCATTCTGTCCCCGGAGTTTCACCTGCCCTGGGACTGGTAGTTTCTGAGCAAGTGCTCCAAGGAGAAGTTCTGTGGCAGGAGTACAGGGGGAGAGGACCAGTGAGAATGTAGGGTCCAAGAAGCCAAATCTAAATAAGTTATTGAGAAGGAAAGAAAAACTGGTAGAACAAAAGAAGAGAGAGCCCTTAGGAGGAATATAAGGGAACCAAATAAGGATCAAGGAAAGGAATAAGAACAATAATAACAACAACAAGAAAGAAACAAAAATCAAAAATGAAAAGACAAGGACAAACTGGGGACACTTGATGGGGAGGGAAGAGGGAAAGGGTGGAGGGCAGATGGGAGCACGGGGGACTGAGGTGATGGTGATGGTGCCCTGGTGATGGGGAATACATGGGGGTTATAATTGATGTCAAATATATGTAAATTTTAAAAATTTTACATTAAAAAAAACAAAAGAAGAGAGAGAGACTCCAAAAGAAAAGGAAGATATAAGGAGAGAGAAGAGGGTGTAACCCCAAAACAATTTCAAGGTGTACCTCCAAATGAAAACCAGCAAACCTTCCATAACTCTTGGCATAATCATAGTTGTTACTTTCACTTCATCTCATTTACTTTGTATAATTTGATAATGTTGGTATTGCGAAGGCTTTTTCAGTCTCTCCTTCAACTCCTAATTTAGTCACTAAAGAAACAAATGAGTGATGCAAAACAGGCTAGAGACTACATTTAAGTAGAATAAAACGGTCTATTGGGGAGAAATATCCAAGTGTTGCTAAAAAGTGAAAAACATCCTGATGTTATAGAAATTCACTGTTCATCTGCAAGAGGTGGAGGAGGAGGAAAGAAGATAGTGTAGCTGAAAGAGAACAAGACTGGATTTAAGTTATGTAAGTGCTAATTATTATAATGACAGTTATTAGCTGTATGAGCCTGTGGAACTTATTTAACCTTTAGCTTCCTGTCTGTGAAATAGAAAAAATACCTCCTTTACATGTTGTGGGATTCTAATGAGTTAGTTAATGTAAACCATTTATCACAATGACTAGTCCTTTTTACACTTTTGTGTCCCCTTCCTCTTAAACAACTTGCTGTTTTTTGTGTGATCATCTTCATTTATTATTTCATTGGAAAAAAATTCTGTACTTCCATCATCTTCTGAGAGTTTGGGTGTGCAACTAGGGTTAAGCTATAGGGGCTGACAGGAAACTTCTGGCTAGTAAGAGAACCCATCAGAGACAATTATAAATGAACATGGGAATACTAAGATAAACCGAGATAAACATAAGCCAGGACAGAGGCATGTATCCCCAGCAGTAGGGCAGGGGGCATTAAAATATGATACCTCAATGGAGTCTTGGCTGATGAGTAAAAATCATAAAGGACATGTGGTCTTTCCTCTGCCCAGCACATTTCCCCCTCTTTTAGACGGGACATTATGCCTTTCTTTGAGTAATTGCTCTTCTGTTCCAATGAAATTATGTGACTGTCAATCTCCTCTCCCACCATGCCTTGGGGCTGGCTCAAGAGTCAGTAATAGTCAATCATATGGTCTCAGCCACAGTCATAATGATTAATCTGAGAACGTCTATAAGTGTTCAGAGTAACACTGAAGGGGAAGATTGTCTCTTTTTCTCTTTAGAATTAGTAAACTGGGGTAACATAAAATTAAGACTACCCACCATTTGTCCATGTCCCTTACCTTTTTCTGTTATCAGAAAAAGAAAGTGAAATGTCACCCAAAGGGCTGAGAAAAATAGAAAGAGACTTGAGGATATGAGAATCACTAGCTTTCATGCCCAAAGGCAGTGTATATAACTCTTTTTGTCACTCCTTTCTGAATGTTAGCTTGTCCTGGAGTTCTATCACCAGTCTACTATTACAATCAACCAAGTGTAGAGGAGGCTTATGTGAAGGTTTGAGGGTAAGAAAGAGCAGAGGATGTGGGTACGTGGTGGACTGCAGAAGGAATGTTTCCTTTTGTTGAAGTCCTACTGGATTCCTGTTGAAGTCCTTGCCCAATGATGGACATGCTTACCCCCGTAGGCCCACAGCCTGAGCCAGCTAAGGGCAGGCTCACCATCTAGATTTCCAGACTGGGGCCATAACTTTCTTATGCCTAGATTGTTCATTAGCTTCCTCCCCAAAGCTCTAGGAGTACTGGCACTGCAGTGTGCCCTAAATAACAGTCTGTTTAGCAAAAGACCTAGCCTTCAACCTGCTTCCCTGCCCTGGGTCAGGGTTCAAGTTCCGGGATGGGTCCCATGACAAATAGATCCACCCCTTAGTATTGAGGAGCCAGCCCGGGTTTTGTTGCTCCTGGTCCAGTCCACCTCCTTGGACAGGACAGCTTTACTGGGTCAAGCTCATCTCTTGATGTCCCTCTAGAGCCTGTCAAATGACCCAATGAACTGGCTCAAAACAGACTCACTTTACAGTGTAGTCTCCATAGCCCCCACTTCCCAGGACCCCTCTCACTGGTCACCCACTTCTCTGTAGTGCAGAGGTGGCCAACATGATTTCAGCCTGACCCAGTTAAGATATTAGCCGACTTTCCTCTTTCACCAGCCACTTTTACATCTAAAAAACATCATTTTCAGGTGGATGTCAACTTCTTTGTGTTCTTACCCTGTGTGGTGCCAGGAATGAGCACAGAGCAAGTTCTCGACCATTCTGGCAGACGGGGTAAAGGAAGGAGTCTTGGAGCCCTCGGTGGTTTTTCATACTTTTATTATCAGAGATGACCAGGTACACAGCAGGCAGGGGGGCAGGGGGCTAGGAGGCTGGCAGTCCTCCTAGCCCTTGGCACATCTTCACTCTCTGGGCTCTCTAGTCTCTCATCTCTGCTTCTGCGCTGTTCTCCTATTCTGCTGGCATCCTCGTGACACTGCCCTTATACCCCCGTGTCTAAGCCCAGGTGCACCCCCTCGTGCATGCCCACTTAGGCATGCGTGCAGCACCCCCGGTGTCCATCATTATACCAATGGCAGAGGGCAGAAAAGCCTGATAACTTTTTCTGATCCTACACCCTGTTTTTAAAAGATGTGTTGCCACATCAATTTCCCCATCCTGTTAGGAGCACTGTGGGGGGCTATGGACCTCTTTTCCTGGAGTACTATCTGCAGGCTGCCCTGTACCCTCAGTGCCTCTTGGTGATTGGTGGGTCTCTCCAGCCACGTGGACCTGAGGAAGCCCCAAGAGTTCTGTGGGATAAATGAAGTTATCAGGCTCTTTATGCCATTAGCCTCTATGGCTAGCACCTGCAGCCTCCATCTTGTTAAAGTAGGGTGCATGGCATGCGTACCTGATTGTGGACACCTGAGCATGGGTGTGTGCGTGTGTGTGTTCGTGTGCAAGCGTGCACAGCTGTGCCTAGGAGGGAGGGGATGAAAGGGTGGCATCGCCCTGGGAAGGAGGGTTCAAGTTGCTGTCTCCCTGCTGGCCTGTTCCCCTTGTTTACCGTAAATCCTGTGGAGATGATGCCAAGGGCTCGAAATTCTCCTTGAGATTGCTTGAGTTGACAGTGAACCTCCCCGTCCTGGGATGGTCGCAAAATAGGTTCCATCACAGTAGAAGGAAAAATATTTGACGGGGTGTTGGTGTTAGGAGAATAATTTTAAGTATCAATTATTTTAATAAACTCAACTGTTTTATTTTACAAAGTTACAAGTGCTTTTCAGTGTAATTATTGTACAATCACCATGACCTCAAACTAGTGACTGCCTGCATGGAATGAAACCATATCACCACGTCCACACGCCCTTCCTCCAGGAAGCCTCTTTATTCGGGCATGCTCTTTTTGGGAAGAAAGGCGAGGCAGAGGTGCTTTTCACTTCTGTAATTCAGGGGAGATACACACAGGTGGGGCTTGGCACAGCAGCAGCCTGTACAAGGAGGCTTCCCATAAACCTGAGAACCCGAGAGGTCTTTGGTCAGCGCGCATGCGCAGCCAGAGCTTCCCTCAGCTCTGGAAGGAATGAAAATAAAGATCCAATTCGTGTTTATATTGATGATCCCCTTGGTGTCACAAAGGGCTATTTTGTCTGTACAAGACTAATATAAATAGAACAATGAGATGATATGTGTTCTTGCCAAAGGGACAGCTGTGCCATCTGAAAATGTTTTTCCTCTATTTCTCACTCAGAGATAGGTGAGTCTGTTTCTCAGGCAACACATGGTCGCATAGGGAGGGTGGACACAAAGAGACTCCACCACCCAGCAATAATACCACAGTTAGGTCTAGAGAAGCAGATTAGGCCCTTTACCAGAATAGCTGTCGTGTGAAGCTTATGTTGTTAATTTTAATGAAATAAGTGGGTTTGTTGTATTAAGTTAGGATTTTCTGTATTTGCTTATATATAATCATAAATAATCTACTTACATTTGTGCACATTTAAGTAATATAATCAAAGTGTAAAAGTGCTGGAATCTGTAGATTTCTCTTTTTTTGGACATTACTCAAGCTAACTTCACAGCTGTGTTAACACTGGGTGATATGATCATAGATTTTTATAAAATATTATCAGAAACATCAAAAGCCCAATAGGTTACTGTTTGTACAAAAAACTAAATACTTAAATTCTCTACAGTTAAAAATTCAATTGCAGTGACTTTCAAATAAAGATGAATGTTGAGAAAACGCCATCTAATTTTGTTTACAAAACTCAACTTAAAGTACACCAAAGAGATTTTTTTTTTAAGATTTATTTATTTATGTATAAAAGCACTGGGGTACAGGCCAGAGGTGGGTGGGTGTGTGTGAGAGAGAGAGAGAGAGAATACACCAGACAGAGCGGGGAGCAGAACAGGCAGATCAACCGAAAATACACTACTGAGAGGAGCAGTAGGTGAGGCAGGAGAGGTCTGCTGCGCCATGTGGGTCAGCTCCCTGGCCAATCAAACTCAAACTGCAGTGGCTGCTGATAGCTTCAAAGTGCTAGGACTTAACCTCTTGTGCCACCAGGGATTCCACCCACCCACCACCACTCTCAACTCCTTATTCTAACACTGTACCTGCTGGCTTAGTGTAGCTTGCAGCCAGAGTAAGGAAGAAACATAGATCCCTGTTTATTCTATAGTTGACAAAGCTCCCTTCGCTGGGGATCAAAATGTTTAGGTCAGAATGATGGCAAATTAAATGACTTTTAAACAGTAAAGCTTTATTTTCTCTGCCACAAACTTCTGAGTACAAAAGTTTATGTATTTTCTCTCCTTGTTCCTAAATTTACTGCAGATTAGTAACATCGTGTTCAAATGCTTGAAACCTACCACTTAATGTAAAGCAGTATTAAACTTGTTGGATGTATTTTCCATAAGATGATTCTCAAGCAAGTGTAACGTTAAAGGGCTCTTCTGTTTCCAGTTCTTTCTCCATTATTATAAAGTGAACTTAACATTTCCCTTTTAATTTCAATCTTTATACTTAAGTGTCATAGATTGTGATCATTCCCATTTCAACTGGTTTCCTTGAGATCAGTTCCTTTGAAGCAGTGGCCAAATATGCAGATGAAAACCAAAAGAGTTTTTAAGCATTTTTTGAATACTATCTTAAAGTTGTGAAGCTCTGTACATTCTTTCAAGCACATTCTCATTCCTATTTGGATGTTTTTCTATCGTTTCCATTTCAGTCAGTGTATCTAAAATTGAATTTTCCTTTAATTATATCTCCTTTTCTCTCCTTCCCCCTTCCATCTCATTAGGTAACATAATTCTGGTCACTACAGCTTGAATCTGATTCTTGCCTCTTCTTCTCTCCACTGTCAATATCTGATTGGCTAATCGATTAATATCTAATTGGTTAACAAGCTGTCTATTGATTCTGCCTTTGCCAATATTCCACACATTTAACTTACCCATTCCCAACCGTACTACCAACTTCTCCTTATTTGAACCTTTGTAATGGCTCCCTAATGGACCTTACTCATCCATTTCTTCCTCCCTCTACCCATCCTATACTTTGTCATCACAACCACTTGTTAACATAGCAATTATGTTG
This sequence comes from Galemys pyrenaicus, assembly GCA_019455555.1. Classification (NCBI taxonomy): domain Eukaryota; kingdom Metazoa; phylum Chordata; class Mammalia; order Eulipotyphla; family Talpidae; genus Galemys; species Galemys pyrenaicus. The sequence goes on along the minus strand of JAGFMF010011961.1, from coordinate 645,836 downwards.
CATAAGGGTCTTCAATGGCTTCCAATTGCCCTCAGGATAAAACTTTGATTTGAGTCTAGTAACAAACTACACTTTTGCTACTCAAACTTTTCTTTCCACTTTTTTGTTAAAAAATCTTTTACAGTCCACCCCGCACTGTGGGTCATTGTTCTTCCGGAACCTCCTCTTAGGACTTTTCTTTCATTCATGTGCCTCAAACACACTCTTTCTTTGAAGCTTCCAGAGTACTCATCCCACAACAATTATATCTCCTGGATTCTTGTTAGTACCATTCATTTATAACACCACATACCACCTTTTCTGCTTAGTTATAGCTTCCTATTCATTTATCTTGTCACCCAAATAAATTGTGAGCTCCTTAAGAGCCCAGCCGATGTCTGGTCCTAGCATAGTGTTGGTCTCATAGTGTGATTAATTATCCATCAATACCTGTTGGATACATATTTCTGGTTGATCCTCCTATTTCCATGTAGACACAGGGCATATGAAGAATGTCATCATACTATTGAATTATACACATAAAATGGTTAAGATGTATATAGTATATATATTACTGTAATTTAAACTATATGTAATTAAAATATAGCTGTCCATCTTTTGTTTGTATATCTTTTCAAATTAGATCTGACAAATTTAACGTGCTAGCTATCTGCTTAGTTTATGGAATGAGTCAGAAGAAAACACAGGGCTGCAGTCCTAGCTCCATCAGAATCAACTATATGATCTTGGGCACTTTGCTTAACTTTCTGATCCTCCATTGCCTGGTCTGGGAATGAATGGATGGACTCATACATGATTTCCAAAGGCCAGACTCCCTGAGTCTAACTTTCCATTCTCTAGAGAGCACACATCATCTCCAGAATTATGAGAGAAAACTTGCCATTGGCTCCCTTCCCAGATTTGAAAACCGAACCATACTAAGTGAGCATAACCTACTCCACTCCCAGCTCTGCAGATTCTGAAAACAGTTTGGGAAACTAGTAGCAGCTGTGAATTTGGAAGGTTGTGCTTCTCCCCATAGGCTGTGCCTCTTTGGGGGCGTGAAGGACTCGTTCTCAGTCAGCACCCTGGCCTCAGAGCACTATCTGCACCCAGCCTGACAGAAGGGATCAACCCCTTCTTTTGGAGATTCCTAACCAGGCCTCTACACCAACTATTCCTGCTGGTGGGGGAGGGGTGGGCGAAGGAGCCTTTCTTTCTTAAATTGTAACATACCAGGGAGTGCTTGGTGAAAACAGGTCTCATTAATTCACTCAGCAAGATTTTTGAAAAGTTTATTATCTTAAAATTTTAACAGGAGGATCTCTTGTCTATTTTACAGTGGCAAAAATCTTTTAAGATAGCTTTTAATTTTTTTAACATTTTCTCACCTTTGGGAAAGAATATGTTCTAGTAGTTGTACTTTGAAGTTAATTATGGCCACTCAATTTGGATTTTTTTTTCTCCAAAGTGACATATTTTGAGTTTTCAAAAATCCCTAGTTCATCTATTGGCTCAAGTTAGTTACACTACCTACAAAGCTGTCAATCAAAAAGGCAATAATATTAATTGTCTAAAAAGAGTGCTAGCAAGTGTAAAACCCCAAAGGCTCAATTTATACATGCAAAGCTTGGGGCAGAAGAGGAGGGCGGAGAGAGTCCTCTTAATTGTGGATTGCTCTCCCACCAGGGCTTACCGGGAGTGAACAAAGGGGCAAGTTGAATACTTTAGGCTTGAGATCACCCAACTGTCAGCCAGTCTTTGCTGAGAGAGAGAGAGAGAATTTCTTGCTGTCATAGTCTCAAGTGTTTAATTATTTAGTGACCTGCAGATTTCACTAAGGGATTTAAGGTTACTTATGAAATGATTAAATAAAATGGAAACTAAGTGGATGAAGAAAGCTGGACCAAATTAAAATTACAGGTAGAAAGATAAAGTCAGAAACAAGGTTAAGACAATATATGTACATTTTTTTTCTTGATGCTTTGCCACAATTACCACGAATAACCATCCTTGTGTTAATGATCTCAAAATCTTATTTGTTACCAGCCCATTACTAGCAGAACCTTCTTTAACGCTATTCCTTTAAGTGGCCAAGACAGCTGTGCCAGAACCCTGCTTCCCCTGCTGATCTTCCCTGGGTTAATGGTGTGGTTTGTCCATTATTAACTTGAGGGGTCACTGCATCCACAGAGCCAAGATTCCCCGGGTGAACTTCTTTAAATTCTAGAAGTCTCATTGTTCATTTTTCTGTCTTTATGATTGATTAACTGTCTCCAGATGGCTGGATGAATAGTGTGGTTTCTCCGTGGCACCTCCCGGACTTGACCTCCAGCCTCTGCAGTGGTTACCTTAGGCAGCCAAGTATGTGGATCCTGCCAACCAGATTCAGTGGTTTTATTCATTTTTCTGGTTATGTTAGAAAAGAGGCTTTTCTGTCAGTGCCTTTGTTCCGAAGAGCAGTTGGGTAGTTTTGTGATTACACTGCAGTTTCTTCAGACACTTTCAATACTCCTTTATATTTTTCCCAAGAATCTCATAACCAACACATTTTTAGAATATTAAAGATAATACTGACAATTTTAATCCAGAAAATTTTCTTAAGACGCTCAGTCCCAGTTAATCAATTTCCCTAAAAACTACACTTTCTTTCACCAAGTTCTTCAGCCCACAAACTGGGTTGGAAGTGAAAAGGTCACAGAGGAATTTCTTCAGAGGAGAGGGCATACATGTTTCTACACCCTTTGATGAATCAGAGATAGAAAATGAGAGGCAGGATGACAGCCATACACTAAGGAATTCCAGAGCTAAGAAAGAATGTTGTCCGGAGGCTAAAGATTTCAGAATTACATTGTCTGCCTCCAAGCTGGCCTTGGATAACAAGTCAAGAGTAGAACTTGGAAGAGGGTCCAAAAAAGACCACGGCTCCTAGATTGTTTTGATCTTTTTGGATATTGATTGACATACAAAACACTATGCCTCTTTAACGTCTTGGCGAAACTGCCACCATAAATAACACCATAGTATTGTTTCTTCCATCTCTCTTTGTTTGATGGGCAGATCTCATCTAAGATCTACCCTTAACATTTTTTAAGTGTAAAATAGTGTTATTAATAACATGCAGTAGCCTCACCGTAGATTTGTAAGACATATATCTTCTATATATCTCCCTGATCCACCTCCCCGTGGATCCCAGTTTTCAGTTAGCGAATAATTTCACCATCAAGATGGAAGAATTGAATTCTCTCCCTTGTAATTTTAGAACTCTTAGGTAAAAATATTCACTTGGACTTACTTTGTGAAAATTAACTAAAGGATTTCAAACTTCCCTGTCTAAATAGAAGAGGCTCTCAGATCACTTAATGTGGTTTTACTCCTGACTCTGACACCCACCAACTATGACTTCAGGAAAATAGTTCATCTTTCTGTTTCCTCATGTGTAAAATGGTGATAAAAATACCTACACCATTAAGGGGATTAGGAAGAAGCCCATGAAAATAGCTCACACATGCATTTAGCATAATTCTATTCAATAACTGCTAATGGCTTCTCTGAATTTTATTCTATAGTGCCTGATTTACAGTCAATTCATTTTTTAAAATAATTTAGTTTTATTATGAAACTGAGATAAGGCCTGATAAAAACCTTACATTATTCTCAAACCTTACAAATAAGTGTAGCATGTTTTACAAATACAGAAACTGCAGCTTATGAAACTGAGATAAGGCCTGATAAAAACCTTACATTATTCTCAAACCTTACAAATAAGTGTAGCATGTTTTACAAATACAGAAACTGCAGCTTAATGCTACAGATTGAATGTGCATCACCCAAATCCAAATGCATATGCTGAAGCCCCACCCCCACTCCTCCCCTTCCCCAATGTGATGATATCTGAATGTGGCATCTTTAGGGAGTAATTAAGTGCTGATGAAACCACTAGGGTGGGGCCCCAAAGACTCTGGTCAGTGCCCTTTTAAGAACTGGGAAAAACCAGAGCTATCTCTCCCTACCTCTTCCTCCTCTCGCCATCCCCTCCACCCCCAAAGTGAGGATACAGAAAAAAGATGATCTGCAAACCAAGAAATGAATTGGCAGCACCTTGACCTTGGACTTTCAGTCTCCAGATCTGTGAGAAATTAGTTTCAGTTGTTTAAGTCATTTAATCAATGGTGTGCTAGAAGCGCCTGCTATTCGTGACACTTTAAGTCAGGCTAAGCAAGGTCACCTAAGATCACACAACTAGTGAACAGTTAAGCCCAAATTTGAGTAAGAGTTCGGTGTAAAAGTCTTGCTATTTTCTGGTCACTGCAACCCTATCTAAGAGGGAAGCTACTTGGATTTCCCCAGACAGAAAGTTATGTTACATATAACATATGTACATATGTTATAGAAACATATGTTAGCATGTGTAAGTCACTTGACTTCTCTGTGCTTTAGTTTCTTCATCTGTAAAATGGAGAAAGATGAAGTGTTTAGGACAGGGCCTGGCAGTCATCCGTGTTGCTACTATTATTGTTGTTATTGTTATTGATCACCCTGGAGTTGACTCAGATTAGTCTTTAGGAGAGGAGAGGAAAGAGCAACAAATAATGTATTTTCAACACTGATTGAGAGACTTTAGATAATGAAAACTAATGTATTATTTGTGGAATATCAACTTTCCTAAAGTTGTCCCTGAGAATTTTAGAATAGAATTTGACTGGTCAGCCAAGATAATCACCGGCAAAACTTTTAGAAAATAGATCTCAACCTACCCTCCCATTCGGTAATTACTCTCCCCTCTCCAACCCCCATCCTCACACCAGACTACTAATCAGAATCTACAGGACTGAGTCAGAAATATCTACCTGAAACAAATATTTCAGCTGATTTAATGTTCAGCCTTATGTGGTCCACTCAAAAACAATTAAAAGGGAGAGCTGAGATATACAGTGAATTTCCTGTAATTCAAGGCTCCATCTACCACAAGGTGCTGAGTCTCAGGTAGAAGTGCTGCCTGGCCATTCGCTTCTTCTTCCAGGAACACTGTTGGTCTTTGTCAGCCAAAAGTATAGGCTTGACGGAAAAGTTGAGCTAAACTCAATAGATTTACCACTGCACACCAGGGATGTGAGGGAGCTAAGGGCTGGGGGAAAATATGAAGAGCAGGTACCCAAATCCCTCTCCCCTCCCTGTGAACTAAGATAACAAACATGGAGAAAAAGGAACTCAGGTGGATTTGGATTCCAACCTGGGCATAAATACTAAAGAATCCTGCATGTAAACACAGCATCTATCTTCTGTTTGTTATAACCCTGGTTGAAAGATAATCCCATGTTAGCCTTTTGAAAAGCATCTTATCTCTCTTTTGTATTTTTAACCAGATGTGACCCTCTTTTTCTTTACTTCTACTGCTGTTGACATTGGATTAATGCTGGATCCACTGATCCTTCAGAAGTTACCTGGGTTGTTCATTTACTTGCTGTCTGACAAGGTTAACTCTGCTTATAGATCACCCAAATGGTTTTCATAGTTTCCAACTACCAAAGAAAAATTCAAAATATGAAGAAATCACTTTCCTCAGGGTGAGACCTGAGCTTTGAAATGGCATGTGATGTTGCGCATGTACTCTCTGATTTTGCAGTGATATTATTTGTATTTTAAAAATTAATTGAAGGATGAGAATAGTTGTAAAGATTAGAACTCACTCCTGTCTCTATATGGTTAGGTTGTAGTCATAGACTTAAAGTCGACAGCGCCTTTTCTCTGAGCACTCCCTGAAATTGTGAGAAATCTCAGGCAAGAGAAAAAAATTCTTCAAGACTCTCATGAAACCAGTTTTTGCATATTGTCTAATAATTGCCTTGAATGTTCTTTAAAAACAGGAGTGCTGTCTTTTACAGGGGTTGTGAGGATGAGTTGCCAAATGTGGAAAATAGCTGTATGCACCAGGAAAAAACTAAAATAATTGCTATAAACACCTAGTCCTACTGTTACAGGGCAGGGAGAGGAGTACTTAGAACTTTTAAGCTTCCTTTTTTTGAATGGGTTTTGTTATTTGCTGCATTAAGACAAACATAAAACTTTTAATGGAAAGGAACTTTAATATAATTAGAGTATAATAAAGAAAGAATAAAGAATATAGTTACTAAGTTAAGCATTTAAAGTTACTTATTTTTTTGAGGGTAAAAGTTTAGTTAAATAGGATTGGCTTAAAGCAAGGCCTAAAAATTTGCTACACATTTAAAGGATTTTTTAGTAGAGATTTATAGAAAAGGGTTAGAAAGAGTTAGACAAATTTGGGAGGAAAAGAGCAAAATTAAAATTAAGATGATAGCTGCCATTGTTAACTTCCCCACGGGTATTTTACCCACATTTGTTTTAACCTGTTTAAGATTAAAAAGCAAGCACAGTTTTTTTACATGTTCTTTTGCTTTATGTGTCTCCTCCAGGTTTTTTTGCTGTTTTTTATTTTTTTGCAAAAATTTTTTTAGCTTTACCTACTTAGGGCGGAACTAGGATTTTGGAATTTTTTTTTTTTTTCCAGTCAACAGGGAAGCTGAAAGGATGTCTATTGCTAAGATGTTTCCACTTTCTTAAAAGGTAAAAAAAAAAAATTAGTCTTAGGGACTTGTTTCTACTTCTTGACATAGATATTCCCTACATGGAATCTTTCCTTTGTGTTCCCAAGCAGAGTTAGGGGGAAAACAGTAATTTTTTTAACCTGGTGTATTTTTTCTCCTAAGCCTAGAGGAAAAAATAAATGTCCTCGTAGCAAACATCCTGCATTTCCTCTATTGTAACACTCATCAATCTTCTAATTGCTTGTTCAATATCTGTGCTCCAATTAAACTATAAATTCCATGAGAGTCACTGTGTTTCTTATTCACGACTGTGTCTCTGGTAGAGAACCCTGGCACATACCTTGGAGTTAATAAATATCTTTTGAATAAAATGCTGAATAAATGATATTGAAGCCATAGCTTTCTACAGAGATGATTGGAGCTAGTGACATTTAAATTGCAAATGAAACCACTACATGGTGTTGGGATTGCTATATGGATGTAAGATGGAGAATATAAGTGAAATGAAATAGATGAAAAAGGGGAATATCTTGGTTTGGAGGCAAAAATAGGGAAGAATTTTCTGATTATACTGAGCCTGTGTAATCATTGATAATAATTAAGAATCAAAAAGAAAAATGCCAAATTGCACCAAGTCTGGCCATCTTGAAACATTCTTCATCTACCATAAAGGATATATTTGTGTTGCAGATTCAGTTTGTTTTAACAAGGAGAGGTTTTATTTCTCTTGTAAGTAGCAATATAAAAGTAGTAACATCTGTGGTTTTAATCTGTGTACTTTCAACAACACAAGTAACATCTTAAAGCCATATGTGGTTATTAGTTTTATTGTTGACAAATAAAGTCCCTGAAAAATAAATTTCCAAAATTAAACATATGAAGTAGCTGCAATAATCTGATAAATGCTGTCTATGTAAAAAAAAAATTAAAACAACACTATCATTTCATAGAGACAATCTCTTTTGATGGGATGAATATCTTTCTGGAAACAGATGATGAGTAACTCTGCTTGAAAACTGATCACCAGTTTATCTCTTTGTCCCACTTCAACCCCTTGTTGGTGCTGCCTCTTATGAAGAAAACTGAAAGTAGTGAACTCAGAATTGTAACAGATCAGAATCAAAATTGGAGAGCAGTGGACATGTTAAAGTATAGGATATAAATATACTCATATTGATGTCTTGGTTAAGGAATTTTGAACAGCCTACACTTGAAAAATAAATCTCTTGGAATGTTGTTTGTGTGCAAATTTAATTATGTGACTTTTTTCAAAAAATACAAATTTGAAACTTTGAGATATGACACACAATTAACTATAACATAGAAAGTATACAACTTGCAGTGTTTTCTTGTATTTCTATCTGTGAAACCATTACCTACCAACAATTAAAAAATTCAATATGTTCAAAAGTTTCCCTATGACTTTTTATAATCACACAGTCTTGTTCCTTCCCCGAAGCAAACTGATCTGCGATATAAATTATTTTTCCATTTTTAATTGTGATGAAAAGCACATAATGTAACACTTGCCATTTTAAGGAATTAACAAGGACTAGAGCAAACATTAATGAAATTGAGATTAGAAAAAAAGTCAACAAATCTAAGAGTTAGCTTTTGGAAAAGATCAACAAAATTGAAAAATCCTTTGGATAATTGAAAAAAATAAAATACTTGATGAAATTGAACTTTAAGTGGTGAATTTAGTGTTTTATATATATACACATGCTAAATTTCAATAATGTACAGCTGAACATATAGATTTATAATGCAACGTTACTTCGATTTCAAAAGTAATAAAAAGAGACAAGACTCAAGTAACAGAAATCAGAAAAGGAGAGGGGCAGGGGGATTAGAACTGATGCCATAAAATACAAAAATATGAAAGGATACTATGAACAATTGCATATCAACTAATTTGATGACCTAGAAGAAATAAAAAGATTCCATTCCAAGAAACACCCAACCTACAAGACTAAATCATTAAAAAAAAAAAAAAGGCAAACATATCAATATCTATGAAGGAGATTAAATCAGTCATCAAAAGTCACCTCAATAATCCCTAGCTCAGAGTATTGGGCTACTACATCAGTAAAACTGAAGATTAATTTGTAATATCAGAAAGTAGAAATAAAATTTCAAAGATCTCTATTCCAAGCCTTTCATCAGTTTGCAAAACATGAGCCAGAAGTAGTTAGCAGTTTGGTTCTTAAAAGACCACTGAATTGTATACAGTTGCTTGGGTCAGGGATCCATTATGGGACTGGTGAAGGGGAAAACCCAGTAGCACTGTCATTATAGTTTCCCTAGCAACACATGCAATTTGGCAACAGATACACAAAACAGACAATGTCAATGGAAAAACAACATGGCGCAGACTATCAAGGGGCAGCTAGGCCTCAGGGGCATGGTATGAGTATGTGAAAGGACTGTCAAGTTTATACAGAAGGGGAAGCTGACTTGGGTGAATGTATGAATAAAAATAACATGAAGTGACAAGAAACAACAATCATAGCAGATAATATATTTTGGACTTATAGGTTAAAAGAGAAGGTAAGAAGCTGAGTCTTCTTAGGCTATTATTTTACACAGGTTTACTTCCAAATCCTGTATAACCTTTTTAATTTTTGAGGCCAAGAACTAAAAATATATAGAGAGAACATACACACACACACACACACACACGTACCTACACCAAAAACCCCCAATAAGGAAAAGCCCAAGATGAGATGGCATTATTGAGCAACTTTACCAAACATTTAAAGAATTAACATCAATCCATCTCAAACTCTTCAAAAAAAATTGGAGAACCTATCTATGTTCTTTCTATGAGACTGGTCATTACAATGATACCAAAGCCAGATAAAGATAATACACACACACACACACACACACTCTAATATCCCTGATGAACATGATGTAAAAATACTCAACAAAATACCAGCAAACCAAGCTCAATACCACATTAAAATGATTTCACACTATAACCAGGTAGGATTTATTCACAGAATGCAAGGACAGTTTAACATATAGACATAAATCACAGCAGAATGAAGGACAAAAAGCACATGATCACCTCAACTGACATAGAAGTATTTGATATATTTTTGTTACGAGAACTCAGCCACCTCAGCATTGGGTCTGGCAGCAGCAGTGGTGTTCTCTCACCTGCTGCTCTTCCACAAGTCAGTTGTGGCAGTTGCTTCTTAGAGAACAGTAACTGCCTTTTAGTCAGTCATGGCAGTTGCTCCTCAGAATGCTTTTATGCAATGGATCAATGAGGTATGAGTTATGAGCTGATTGGTACTAAATGATCCAGTCAACCACAGAATTGAAAAATGGTTCAGTCACACTTGTGGGTGGGGTTACTGAAAGATGACATAAACCAAGATACAAGCCAGAAGCTTAGTAGAAGACAGTTCCATCCCCCTATGAGGTCAGAGGACTCTAGCCCCCAAATAGGACAAATGGTTCCAACGTCTAAAGGAAGAAGAAAGAAGGGAAACATTCCATTCCTGGCCTCCAAAGAAGGAAAAAGAAGCATTCAGCAGCCAACCACCAAGGAGAGAAGGAAAACCAAAGAACTTTGCAGAGACTGGACCTCCGGTCCTGTCTCTGATGTTGCCTGATAGGACCATCAAAGGCCTTGAGTCTTATGTCTCAAAGAACTAGTTGTTGTTGATATTAGCCCAGCAACTCACAAAGAGCTGATAATACTGTGTGTCTCTGACATTGCCTCTGGGTGACCAGCAGTGACCATCACTATGGGCAATGCTGTCTAGCTTTCCTAGTGACTGCTGGCGATTATCACTGACACTATCTGGGTGAGATAGCCAGCCATTTGTGGCTACAGTAAGCTCTTTGGTTCCTTTGTTTGTAAAATAAACCCCATGATTGTTGCTCCTGGAGCCTGAGGTCTCCTACAATTGTCTCAGCTCAGAACCCACAGACAGTTACTTGTCCTCTTATCAGGCACTGTCCTTTGTTTGGTATAGCCCCTGACCCCTATTATAACCCATGACCCCTATTATGTGGGTATTAGATTGCTATAGCCTTGGTTTTGGTTTTTGGCCATTTGGACTTTTTGGTGGCTCTGGTCTTGGAGCCCAAGCAGATGGGTGCTGTCCCATCCTATGATCTGACCTCCTGCCCTGACTACCTCTATTTCATTTTCACAATGAAAACACTCAAAAAAGTAGACATAGAAGGAAACTACCTCAACATAATAAAGACTATGTATGAAATGTTCACAGCTGATAACTTACTCAATGGTGAAAGACTAAAAATTTTTCCTCTAAGATCAGAAACAGGAAAAGAATGCCCATTTTCACCACTTCTGTTCAATGTCGTATTGGAAGTCCTAGCCAGTGCAATTGGGCAAGAAAAAGAAGAAATAGGGCTTCCCTGGTGGCACAGTGGGTTCAGCAGTGCACTATGAAGCAAACCACAGCCACTGCAGCACGAGTTCAATCCCTGCCACTGACCGAGGGGCCCCACATGGCACAGCAGACCTCTCCTGCCTTGCCTGCTGCTCCCCTCAGCAGTGTGTTTCAGTCAGTCTGCCTGTTCTGCTCCCTGCTCTGTCTCTGGTGAATCCTCTCACCACCTTGGACTCTGGCCTGTACCCCAGCTCTTGTATGCATAAATAAGTCTTTAGAAAAAGAAGAAATAAAAGACATCCAAAATGGAAAGAGAGAAGTTACCCCTGTGTGCAGATGATGTAATTTTATATATAAGTTCTAAAAATTCAAACACAAAAATAAAGCATTAGAACTAATTAGTGAATGCAGCAAAGTTGCAGGATACAAAATTAACAAAAATTAACTGCACTAGTATACAATGACAATCAACAATTTGAAAAGGAAGTTAAGAAAATTTTACTTATAGTAGCATCAAAAAGAATAAAATACTTATGAATTTGTCTCACAAGGAGATAAAATATTTACACACTGAAAACTACAAAACACTGTTGGAAGAAAATTAAAAAGACCAAGTAAATTAAATAGATATCTGTGTTCTGGATAGGAACTTTAAATATTGTTAAAATGCCTGTATTATTCAGAGTGATTTATAAATTCAACAAAAGACTTATCAAACTTTCAATGGAATTTTTTTTTACAATAATAGAAAAATTATCCTAAAATTCAAATGATCAAATATAATCCTTAAAAGATCAAAACAATTTGGAAAAGAATAAAATTGGAGAATTCACAATATGACTTTGAAATATGTTACAAAACTATAGTAATCAAAAGAGTGTGGTACCAGCATAAAAACAGACTGTAGCTCTAACTTCTTAGATATTTCCATAAGAATTGAAAGCAAGTTCCAAAAGAGAGATTTTCACATCCATGCTCGTAACAACACTATTCACTATAGACAAAAGTAGAACCAACACAAATGTCTATCAACAAATGAATAGATAAACAACACAATGCGGTATGTATGTATATAGTTACATACACATATACATAATGAAGTACTACTACACCTTAAAGTAGAAGGGAATTCTATCACATGTTGCTGTAGTAATTGAAGTAAGTACTGAAATAGGATGAATCTTGTAGACATTATACTTAAATGAAACTATAGAGTTCACAAAGAACACAAACTATATGATTCTACTTAGCTGAAGTATCTCAAGTAGTCATGTTCATAGAGCTAGAAAGAATGGTGATTGCCAGAGGGTAGGGAAGTTGTATAATGAGTATAGGGTTTCAGTATAGAAGACAAAAAGGTCCTGGAGATCTATTTCACAGCAATGTAAATATACTTAAAACTACCGAACTACACACTTAAAATTAATTAGATTAAGATCTAAAAAAAAAAAAAAAGGTTAGAGTGGTAACTTCTAAATTTTCTTACCGCAATAAAAAATTTCTCAAAGTAAATAAAACTCACCACATCAACTGTTGGCAAGTATGTGAATAAACTGGAACTCTTAAACTATGCTAATGGGAACGTGAAATGCTACAACAGTTTCAGAAAGCACTTTGACAGTTTCGAAAAATGGAAACATATCTTCTATTCCACACCATGTATTTGATGAGGAAAAATTAGAGCACAAGTCTACACAAAGACTTGTATAAAGATGTTCATAGTAGCTTTACTTATATAGTCAAAATCTGGTAACAATCCAAATGTACATCAACAATGAATAAACAAATTGTGTGGATCCATATGATGAAATGTTACTTACAAAATAGATGTACCATTTAGATCTCATTTATTGAGTTTTTATTATGTACTACGTATTGTGCCAAATGCTTTAAACATGTAATCACAACCTTATGAGGCAGGAATAATTAGCTTTATTTTATAGATGATGAAACTGTGTTTTGGAGTTGAGTAACATACAAGATCACATATCCAAATTATGTTAAAGCCATGATTCAAAATAAAGTTGAGTGTAATTCCAAGATGGAACACAAAATAACTACACCATATTTATTTAATTCAACAGGAGCAATCAAACGATTGACTGATAGAATCTCAGCTGTAGAATTCTTTAGGTCAGGAAAGCTAGGGCCTTACCAGTAGTGTTAACTGACATTGTAGCATGTATTTGTGAGTGTGGACTATAAATGTTAACAACCTAGGTATGAATTACCACGGCTTTCCTAGTTTTGTATGGGAGCTATTTAATCTCTCTGTCCCCTTATCTTTAAGATGGAGATAATAAAAGCTACCTCATTCCCTGATTGTACTTAGAACAAACAGTTCCTGGCATTTAGTTAGAAAACTATCTACCTTCACTTAACGTTTTAAATTTAACTTTGAATACTTCCTGCCCCTGTCAAGATAGCTAGGCCAATTTTACATCAATTGAGGTAACATTGTTTTACATCTTCATTTGTGTTTTGGAAGTATGAGAAACCACTTCTTAAAAACTTCATTTAATTTAATGCATTTAAACTTGTTTTGTGCATTGCCCTAGATGAGGCATTGTTGAAAATCAAACATGAGTCACATAAAAGAATCTCTCTCCTCAGAAATCCTGCAATCTGTTACATACTTGGCCTGTTCAATAGCCTTGTACATGTCCAGTGCTTTGTGGTTTGTTGGGGTTTGTATTAAAATTGTTCAGTAAGTTGCAACATTCCAACATATTTTGAATCATGATATACTGTACATAGGTCATTTCCCACTTAGGACTTTCTAAGTTACCAGTCCACCCTTTTTCTGTCTTGATATTAGTTTCTCATATTCTTTACTCCTGAAACTTAGTGAAGTTTATGGAGCGAAAGTCATTTTGAAATAAAGTTAAGTATTTTTAAGCAATAGAAAACATAATTTCTGGGGATTGTAATGTTATACATGGTAATCACCTTTCCTCTTGAGTAGTGGGTAGAAGTAGTTTCCTGTCCTGGGAAGCTGAAAGCCAGACAGAGGTTTTGGGGCTGTGTAGGTGACCTCTTTCGCTTACTTGAATGTCTACTACTGAAGCCAAATTGACTGACTATTGAAGATTGAAGCTAAACCAAGCTCAAATTTGGTATAGTAAGCCTTATCTAAACTGATCATCAGGCCCTTCTGCAGTGCTGCTTTTAGGAAAGGGCAAATAAATAGAACTAGATCAGTTCTATTTAGATCAGCATTGTGATGGGATCAGCACTGTGATGAAAGTTACATAGTAGAAATGTGTTGGCGATTACACTGTGTCCCCTAATAAGACATAGGTGGAAGTTTAACCTCTTAAATTTCATTTGTTGAGCTTAGGCTGTGACCTGATTTGGAGATGGGAACGGTGTACCTATAATTACTTAGAGTGAGGTCAGTAGTATCTAATATGACTGGCATCCTTATAAAAAGGAGGAACTGGGAATGAGAGATTCTCGCTGGACAATCTTCACACCATGTGAATATTGTAGTCAAATGTCCATGGGACAGGCCTCTCTGGTGGCACAAGGGGTTAAGCATCACACTGTGGGGCTTCCGCAGCCACTGCAGCATAAGTTTGATCCCTGGCCAGGGAGGGGATCCACATGGCGCAGCAGACCTCTCCTGCCTCGCCCGCTGCTCCCCTCAGCAGTGTATTTCAGTTGATCTGCCTGTTCTGTCCCCACTCTGTCTCTGGTGAGTCCTCTCACACCCCTTTGCTTCTCTGGCCTATACCCCAGCCCTTGTGTGCATAAATAAATAAAATCTTCAAAAAAACAAATGTCCATGGGACAAGGAACCAGCCAAACCTGAGAGATACCTAGCACACATGCTCCTTCAGAGCAGGGCTCTGCTAACACCTTGATCTCAGGCCTCTGTTACTGGGCTGCTCACCAGCCAAAACTGAGCAGACAAGAGTTGGTGGAAGGAAATGAGGTTTAACCAGGAGACAGGACCCTCCAGACTTGGTGCACTACTGTCTCCAAAGTCATATCCCTGAACTAGGGAGAATTGGAGACTGAGATCAGGGACTACCAAGGAAGGAGAGAGGCTAAAGGATTTCAGAAAAGTGGCAGGGGTTTCCAGAAACTGAAATTACAACCCTTTTTCTTCCAAGTTTGGTCTTGAGCTCATCTGCCCCAGTGCTGGCACGTGTGCCTTTTGCGGCATTCATGAAGCTGTGGTTTGACACTTGTCTTCTATCTCCATCAGTTTCAGCCGGTCTTGCCTGGATTTCTAGTTTTGTCTATAAAAAAGGTGAACAGGAGCAGTGGAGCAAGGACAAATAGAGCAAGGATGAAGAGCTGATGATGACTACATGGGTGACAATTCCCTCCTCTGTATCCTACTTCTCATTCTTGAGGGACAACGGGCAGAGGCCTACTTTCTATAACTGCTTCCTGCTGAGTAAGGGCAAGGTTTGGGGGTCCAGAGAGAAGCAGGATCTTTCTCTAGCTAACTTGTGATATGACTGGTTGTAATCCTAATGGCTTATACCCTGAGTTACAGTTATTTAATGTGTCAGCCTTTGGACAAAGGGAACTGAGTAATTAAGGGAACTAAGCAATTTAGGAGAAGCAAGCAGATTCTAGTAATAGTGACCTTGGGGCTGAGTAAGGTCTACTCCATGCAAGCCCATGAGAAAAGGCTTTGTTTGTAACAGAAATCCAGGGCCAGGTTTTGTTTTTTCCTGCCTCCTCTGGTTAGCCCCTTCTTTCTCTGCACTTTCAGTTTGCAGCCAGCCTTGGCAATCAGCTCAAGGCTGCTGCTCTTACTGCATCTGTAAGGACAAGTCTTAGAGCAAAAGGTAAGGGTTTGTGTGTGTGTGCATGTGTGTTCTTTAAGGTCTGAAAGTAATTTTATCTTTCAGCCTTGGTTACACAGCTGGAAGAGCTGTGAATTCTGGTTGTTCAAACCATGAGTTTGGGGTGCGTTACGACAGCAGTCTTAGCAAACTAGGGCAAGACGCAAGGGGACTTCTGTTCTCCTTCCTTTGGTTTTATTTTTCTTTTTCCTGTTACTCAAATGCTAGGGTTCTTCTGCAACCTGATTTTTTTTTATTTAAAGATATAAAGATAAATTAACCACATTCCTTTTCTTGTTGAAGATCTGTCTTGGGAGATACCCCAGCTCACATGAGGTGTCAATCTCAGCTTAGTCACTTATTTGTTGGAGACTTTGGGCAAGTTACTTAACTTCCCCAATTTCGAGTCTCTTTTCTATAGAATAATATGCCAGTGTCACTGAATAACTTGAGATAATGTATGTAAACCAGTAGTGTGTGCTCACAGAATACAACTATTATTATTGCAAAACTACTACAGTTTAAGGGAGAATGATGATGAGTAGAGGTGTGGCAGATGCCTTGGGGATTCACAGGGTGAGGTCTCACATATGGCTGGGGGAAGCAGGATGAGGGTAGTGGCATTTAGGTTGGTCTTTAAATAACTAGCAGATTGGGTTTGGTGAGAAATCACAGTGAAAGAAACAGCATGAATAAAGACGTTAGTGGGAAGACTGGGGGTACCCAGGACCCACAGACTTGCATGTTCTGAAGGGGTCTTGCCTTTTATCCACTGCATAAAGAAAAAGCAAATTTTTAGCATGGAAAAATTTTTAAAATAAATTAGTGTGCATAGAGAGAGAAAAGAAGAAAGGATAATAGTTGCCCAATTAAACACCCAAATTACCCATCCCCTTGTGGGTAAATCCTCAAAGAGGATTGGCCCAAAGCAAGGCACCAAACCAATCTGCCAGTTATTTAAAAATCAACCTAAATGCCACTACCCTCATCTTGCTTCCCCCAGCCATATGTGAGACTTCTCCCTGTGAACCCCCAAAGCATCTGCCACACCTCTAATCTTCATCATTTTCCCTTAAACCGTAGTAGTCTTGCAATAATAATGGTTGTATTCTGTGAGCACACACTACTGGCATACATTAACTCAAATTGTGGCCTGAAACCTTGTCACAAGTCTAAGGTACTTACTGATGGGAAACCACAGGAAAAGGGGAAAAGGGATCAGGTGAGACTGGGATAAGAGGAGCAAAAATAAAATACAATCAAGCCAAAGGGCTGCCATTGTCAGTCTCCCCCTGAGTCCCTCACCCACAACTCTTTCAAATGCCTCTCTTGTTTTGACTCCATGTCTCTTCCGCATCCCCCGAGTCCCTGGTGCAAGCCCAAGCCTGCGAACCAAGCATGCCACCTTCACATGTCTCTGCTCGTGTGTTGCTCCTCCTGGGTTTCTTCTAAGTCTGCTAGAGCTTT
The DNA here is from genome assembly GCA_019455555.1 of Galemys pyrenaicus. NCBI lineage: Eukaryota > Metazoa > Chordata > Mammalia > Eulipotyphla > Talpidae > Galemys > Galemys pyrenaicus. Next base: position 628,643 of record JAGFMF010011961.1, on the reverse strand, counting down.
CACCTGGCAGTTCAGCTCTGCCTCTTATTAGTTGGAGGAGGGAACTTGGAACCTCCCTCTTTTTATGGAATTTCTTCCCATCCAAAAGTGCGTCCCCAAACACCAGGACATAATGTGGTTTAGGCTAAGAATTTCAGCTTAACTGTCTTCCATAAAAAGCCCCCTGACAACCTGGGCTTAAATAATTTCCCACCTCTGCCTCACCTCTCTGCCATGCTGATATCACCACATGTGCTCCTTCTTATCATGTACCACAAACTGTAATTCTCCTGTGGATTTACCTTTGTCTATGGTCTATAGGGGCAAGCTTCGTTTCTCTTATTCAGATCTGTATCCCCAGAAGAAGATGCATATTAGTTGTAAGGAAGGGAGGGAGAGAGGAAAGAATAAAAAGAGGGAGGAAAGCTAAATGGATGAGAAATAGTGCCAGTAAAAAGTGAAGAAATCATTTAGAACCAGAGCCTAGAAGGACTCCTGAAATGGCAGGTAAAAGATTCCAACAGAGAACTTGGAAACAAAATTCCTTGATCAGAAACATCAGACTCATATTTGCTGGAATAGCAAATTCTGAGGTCCTGGTCCAGACCTACTGATATGGAGTCTGCTTTTAACACGTTCCCAAGATAACTGAACAATCCAAGCTTTCACTGAAATACTGATGGATTTCACTGAAATCCATTGGGCTGCTGTGACAAAAAGATCATGGACTATGTCACTTAAACAGTATGTATTTCTTTTTCTTACAGTCCTGGAAAGTCCAAGATGAGGGTGCCAGCAGATTTAATATCTGGGTTCAAAAAAATCATCTTCTCTCTGAAATCATCTTTTCTCATGTAATTCACATGGTAAAAATAGTAGGAAACTCTCTGGGGACTTTTACATAAAGGCACTAATCATATTCTGGACAGCCCCACCTTCTAAATGCCCCTCACTTCTAAATGCCCCTCACTTCTAAATGCAATCACATTGGGGATCAGATCCAACAAAGGTATCTTGGGAGGGCACATTCGGTCTACAGCACATCCTTAGTTGTGTAGTCACTGTTTTTTGTTTCTTCCAGACATGAATAGAAAATTGGACTAAGTGTACTTTGCAGTAATGGGAGTCCTGGAGCAGAAATCAGAGATATAAATATTCCGACTCTATTTGGTGCCTATAGATAGATCTCAGGCTCAACTATGAGAGTTCCTTAAAACTGCAGCACACAAGAGTGTGCTTTTAAACAGAAGTTATTCTGGGATATTCCACTGGAAGCCAAAAATTATCTCCCACCCAAGAAAGGAACTCAGAAGACCAACAACAGTGACAGTAAATCACTACAACCAGAATAAAGACTTGCAGCCCATTTAGCAAAACAGTGAAATCTGTTGTGGGGAAATCTTTAGGACAAAGGAGGGCACTAAAGGGATAGGAACAAACCAAAATCCTTTAATGAATCATGGAATCTGCAAACTGGTATCAGATGTTCTCCAGTCACAGAGCCACAGAGAGTCCTACTAACATTTCAAATTCTTCCAAATAAGGTAGCCCCAGCCGAAAGTTCCTATTCTTTTTTTTTTTTTAAAGATTTATTTATTTATGCACACAAGAGCTGGGGTACAGGCCAGAGACGCATGGGAGGTGAGAGGATTCACCAGACAGAGTGGGGAGCAGAACAGGCAGACAGACTGAAACACACTGCTGAGGGGAGCAGCGGGAGAGGCAGGAGAGGTCTGCTGCGCCATGTGGGTCCCCTTCCTGGCCAGCAGCAGGGATCGAACTCATGCTGCAGTGACTGCAGTTTGCTTCATAGTGTGTTGCTTAACCCACTGCGCCACCAGGGAGGCCCCGAAAGTTCCTATTCTTAAAAACAACTGTCCTCTTACCTGATTTTCTATTCAGTTTAGAATGAACTGATTGTTTGCAGAAATAAAGCACATTTATTTTTGTAAGAGTAGATGGATAGTGAAACTTTAAACACACACACGCACACACACCCTTCAAGTTATTCCTGAGTCAGACTTTCCAATGTATCTGTTAGAGAAAGGAGTAGTGTAAATCCAAGAAGAGAAACTGTCTTTGGTTTCATGTAGTGATCAGGGAAAAAGGGGGATTTGTTTTCCCAGTGTAGCATAGCAACTTGACTTCAGTGCTTCTCCTGTGGCATTATAGGCAAAGAAAAGGTCAACTGTACCATGCAAGAATTTTCCTTTAGGTGCAGAGATGACCCTTTTCTAGCCTGTAGACTCTTAGATAAACACACAAAAAATAGCTATGTAACTCTTTGCAATCCAGAAACTTAAAGAGTAAATAGAATTGTGGACCCGTAAAGACTACTCTTGACAGAAAGCTAACCAAAGAGTTGTGTCAATATATCATTGTCTTTGCCCCAGGTGGTGGAGTACTCCCTGAAACAGTCAACACCTCTGGCTACTTGCCTCAGGTGGTGAGCCACTTCCTTAGTTTACCCCAGTGTGCTAAGAGTATTGTTCTCTATGTGTGTCAAATTGTAAAAAAAATTGGAAGCACCCATTCTATAGCTTTCCGAATGTGACTAGAGTGATGATTTTAGGTGACAAGTAGACATGACATTAAAAACCTTGAGTTGAGCTGGTTGAGCACCACACTGTGAAACATCCACAGCACAGTAGCATGAGTTTGATCCCTGGCCAGGAAGGGGACCCACATGGCGCAGCAGACCTCTCCTGCCTTGCCCGCTGCACCCCTCAGCAGTGTGTTTCAGTCAGTCTGCCTGTTCAGCTCCCATGCTATCTCTGGTGAATCCTCTCACCTCCTGTGACTGCCCTGTACCCCAGCCCTTGTATATGTAAATAAATAAATCTTTTTTTAAAAACCAACAAAAAACATCGAATTGCTTACCATTTTCTTTGATCCTTCCAAAAAGAGTAAGAAATATGATCAGTTTGGAGTTACTTTATCTTCAACTCTTTACATTCTTTTAAACAGAGATACCAGATTGCAGGCACAGGACTTTTGCCATGTGACATCTGAAATTTAATAACTTTTAAAAATTATTTTTAAACTTTTTTTAATGGTCTGACCATTGATTCTTATTTTCTTTTTAGAATAATGATTTAAAGTTTCATTTCAATTTATTTTTTAAAGATTTATTTTTATTTATGCATGCATGCAAGAACTGGGGTGTAGGCCAGAGGTGTGTGGGTGAGAGGATTCGTCAGAGACAGAGATGCAGAACACCAGAAATACACTGCCGAGAAGAGCAGTGTGTGAGACAGGAGAGGTCTGCTGCGCCATGTGGGTCACCTTCCTGGCTTGGGATCAAACTTACGCTGCAGTGGCTGTGGATACCTTGATAGTGCTGAGACTTAACTATTTGCACTACCAGGGAGTCACTAAAGTTTTATTTAAAAACAAACTTATTGAGAAAAAATTGTGAGTTGATGCAATGAAAATATTGGTGAAAAATGATAAAAATTGTACCTTCCCTATATAGCAAAAATTGTGATGTTTTTGCTATTCAAGTATCTGAAATTCAGAAAATATCACCCATTGGCTTCCTTGAATTCACTTAAATTGCTGGGGAAACTGTATATCTTCATGCAACTATTTCTGATAAGTCATTTAAAACTCTCTAGACATAGCAAACATATTATAATGAAGTTTTGTCCAACTTCAGACACCTTAATTGTTCAAATTTTTAACACTTTGAGTTTATTTCCCAGGATCTTCTAATTAAATATTTGAAAATATTTTCTTCCTTTAGTACTGTCCCCCAGATTTTTAAGCTGCTGCTTCTCCTGGGCACACACACACAGCAGATATTCTCTTTTCAAGCCAGATTCTCCTATTTCTCCCCCATTGAAATGGTTCCAATCTCTCTCTCTCTCTCTTTCTCTCTCTCTCTCTCTCACACACACACACACACCTGGAAGTTCTTCTCTGGGCTTATTCTAATTTATTGGTGTCTCTCTTAAACTTTGTGAATCAGTAAAAATTATTTTGGTTGTGTGGCAAAAAAAAAAAAAAAAACCTATTTAAGTTACCTTAGCCGAAAAGGATACTTTATTTGTTCATATAGTTGAAAACTACAGAGTAAGTTTCATCAAAGGCATGATTTAAAATGAACTATGGAAGATTCCAGAATCAGGATTCATTGTCTCTCTCATCTGCTGGCTCCATTTCTCTAAGAAGTTTTCCATATCCAGGCAGGCTTCTCCCTCAAGATGGTAAGACCATCCATCAAAGAATTTCAAGATTTCATTGTACACTAATATCGCTAAAGGTTTCATGTGTTCCCTAAGTCAATCACTATCACCACAGGGGAGCAGTGTGCTCATTGGTCAGAAGTGAGAAATAAAGACAACTCTACTGAAAGCCCATGATCTTTGTTGAGGAAAGAGTTAGTGTCCCAGAGGGTAAGCAAGTGGTATTTTCTAGAAGAACTCACATTCAATATCCAGGAAATAACGAAAATAACTTCCTTGATAATGAACATCATATGTATGTCAACTTGAGAGTGAGAGTATTCGCCATTCATTTTTTAAAGATTTATTTATTTATGCATACAAGAACTAGGGTACAGGCAAGAGGTGTGGGAGGTGAGAGGATTCACCAGAGACAGAGTGGGGAACAGAACAGGTAGATTAACCAAAATACACTCCTGAGGGGAACAGTGGGAGAGGCAGGAGAGGTCTGCTGCACCATGTGGGTCACCCTCCTGGCCGGGGATCAAACTCACACTTCAGTGGCCACAGAGGCATTACAGTGTGTTGTTTAACCCCTTGCGCCACCAGGGAGGCCCACCCATTCTTAACTCATCCCTGAAGCTATTATTTCCCAGTCATCTCTCTGTGCTGGTAACCCATGCATGATGACATAAACAGAAAGCATTACATGGACATGACATTGGTTTTTGGTCTGTAGGTCAAGCCATATAATTAAGACGGGCTGATAAAAAGATGGGAGCAGAATGATTAGCAGGAGAGTGGGAAAGGAAAAAGAGAACGAGGGAGAGGAGGAAGAAGAAGAGAAAGGAGAGTGGGGTTTTAGCAGTAGCTGCCTTGATAGCAAGAAGGTGTGAGAACTGACAACAGAGGAGATAGAAAAACAATAATTAAGGAAGCAGAGTTAGAATCGGCACGAAAGGAAAACAAAGTTCCTAGTTTTATTTATTGAGTTTAAAACTCAATAAATAAAGAAAGTATTATCAATCAAGACAGTGTGGTATTGATGTAAGAAAAGACATACATTCAACAGAATGGAATTTAGAGCCAGAAATATTTAGGTTCAATTGATTTTTGAAAAAGGGGGTCAAGGCAACTGAATATGAATTGTCTTTTCAATAATTCAATGTGAACTGTGCTGGAATAACTGGATATCCACATGCAAACAGATGGATTAGTTCTATACCTTACACCATACACAAAAATCATTTAAAATAGATCATTGAACAAGATGTAAAAACACAATAAATTAGACTTCATCAAAATTCAAAGAGTTTGTGCTTCAAAAGACACCATTAAGAACTAGTACATTAAAAGTCTAGTACAGAAATGAAAAAGTTATTTGCAAAATGCAAGTGAAAAACCACAATGAGATACTGCTTCACACTACAGTAGATGGACTGTAGTCAAAAAGCCAGACAATGTCAAGTGCTGGCCATCATGTGAACAAACTAGAAATCTCATGCATTGCTGGTGGAAACTGAAAATGTTGCGACCACTTTAGAAAAATATCTGACTGTTTCTTAAATGCCAAACATAAGTTTATCATATGGTACAGCATTTCACTTCTAGCTCTCTACGAAGAGAAGTTGAAAATATATGGCTTCTCAAGGACTTGCACATAAATGTCCATAGCATCATTATTCATAAGAGCCCCAAACTTTCATCAAGTAGTGAGTGAATAAATAAAATTGGTATATCCATACAACAGAAGAAGTGAAGAAAGGTGTCATTCAGATCCTTGGCCATTTATTAAAAGGACAAATTACTAATACATGCTACAACATAGATGGATCTCAGAAAACATGATGCTAAGTGAAAGAACCCAGTAATGAAAGATCAAATGCTAGGATTCCAGTTCTATGAAGTGTTCACAGAGGCAAATCTATAGAGACAGAAAGTAGATTAGTGGTTGCTGGAGCTGGAGGCAGGAGTGGAGATTGACTGCAAATGGGCATGAGGGATCGATTTGAACGGATGGAAATGTTCTAAAATTGGATTGTGATGATGGTTGCACAGCTCCATCCATTTGCTAACAATCATTGAGCTGTATGCGTATACCGGTGGATTTGCTATGTAAATTATATCTCAATAGATCTTTATTTTTGTTGAATAAACAGTATTCATAGGAACACAGAAACTTTGTTAGTAAAGGAAACATAATTATATTCCAATGAGGTGGTGGATTTATAGAGGCTTTTTATGTTTTTCTGTATTTTCCAATTAAAAATATGTTTTAAGTCAGGAGAAAACCATACAAATGATTTCAGAAAGGATCCTCTGAGATGCAAACATGGAATCACTCTGGGATGGACTGGAGGAGAGCTATGTAAAGTCACCTTGATTAAGTGACAGAACGTATCTCAGGTCTCAAGATTTGGCAGTAACTTGATTAAAATTAATACCACAGCTAAAGAAAAAAAGGATCTATCAGCAGAAAGCATTGATCAGCAAAGAAAGCAAATAGGGGGTGGGGGCCGTAGCAGACAATCCTTGCAGCTCAGAACCAACCTCAGCAGCAAGGCTGGAGTCGGGTCACCAGCAGGTACCCACTACCCAGGGTGGAGGAGGACTTCGTTTCTTAGAGCCACAGCCAGTAGGATGCTTAGAGTACAAAACAGATCTGCCTTGTTTTTATTTTTTATTTTTTTAAAAAATTCATTTATTTATGCATACAAAAGCTGGGGTACAGGCTAGAATCCAGGGCAGTGATAGGATTCACCAGAGACAGAGCGTGGAGCAGAACAGGCAGACTGACTGAAACACACTGCTGAGGGAGGCTGGGGTGAGGCAGGAGAGGACTGCTACGCCATATGGGTCACCTTCCCAGTTTGCCTCATAGTGTGTTGCTTAACCCACTGCACCACCAGGGAGGCCCTACTTTGTTTTGAACTGTGTACTCACCACATGGTACTTTCATTAAAAAAAAATTCCCAAGAATTTTTGTGTATAGAAAAAAACCCAGTCAAATCAATATGTCATGAATTGACATATATTCTGAGTTCTATACCTTGAGTCCAAATTGAACCAAATCCAGAGCATTGGCAAAGTGGAAATGACACACCTGGAAGGCCGGGAGAAGCTGGATTGTGGCAAACTCATCAGGAGAAGCGCCACCTGGTGAGCGGCTTGGAAGCCAGCCAGTCAGCTCACCTTGGCAGTGACAGCCGACCTCAACAGAGGCTTCTCATTCCTTTTCAATGTTCAGAAATTCAAGACATATTGAAATCATTGTAGGAGCAGCATTTTTTTTTTTAAAGTCGTTTAGGGTAAGAATTTAAGTTATTTAAGTCTTGTACTGAGTCCTGATGCCTCCAGCCTCAGCAATGACAATTCTGACACAATAGGCTCAATTCCACCCTGGTCAAGAGACCGTCCTGATTCAATAGTACACTTCCTCCCAGGGGCCATGCTGCTGGTGGTGCTGGAAATTATCTGCACAAACTTCTGTGCTTCTTTTTTAAAATATTTATTTATGCATACAAGAACTGGGGCACAGACCAGAGGTGTGGGGAGGGCAGGGTGAGAGGATTCACCAGAGACAGAGAGGGGAGCAGAACAGGCCAATCTACTGAAATATACTGCTGAGGGGAGCAGCGGGCAAGACAGGGGAGGTCTGCTGTGCCATGTAGGTCCCCTCCCTGACCGGGGACTGAACACGTGCTGCAGTGACTGAGGATAGCTGCATAGTGTGACTTAACCCCTTGCACCACCAGGGAGGCCCCCAAAGTTCTGTGCTTCTCAGGGCAGCAGAACTTATTTGTTTGAGCAGAGCTGTAGTGTCTCCAACTTACAGGTGCTTTGCACCGCTGACCTTTTGTCCTGGTGTTAGACTGAGGGGTTACCCTGGGGCACCCAAACCTGCACTGGAAATGGATTCTGTCATGTGCTGCATTAAGAAAAAGCACACTCCTAGTGTGAGACATTTATAGGATCAGTGTGCATAGAAGAGAGTTAAAGGCTGCCATTTTCAGCCTCCCTGCAGGTCTCACCCATGTCTCTTCAAAGTGTCTTACGTGGGCCGTCCCTGGTGGTACAGTGGGTTGAGCAGAGCACTATGAAGCAAACCGCAGCCACTGCAGCACGAGTTCGAACCCTGCTGCGGGCTGGGGAGGTGACTCACATGGCGCAGGCAGAACTCTCCTGCCTGGCCCGCTGCTCCCCTCAGCAGTGTGTTTCGGTCCATCTGCCTATTCTGCCCCCTGCTCTGTCTGATGGATTCTCTCACCTCCCCGCACCTCTGGCCTGTACCCCAGTGCTTGTGTGCATAAATAAATAAATAAAATTTTTTAAAAAAGTGTCTTACGTGTCTCACTCCATGTCCCCCAGATCCCTGCTACAAGTCTACGAAGAAGCCAATGTGCATGCCTTCATCTATCCCTTCCCAGCATGACCCTTCCTGTCTTCCAAGTCTTCTCTGTCTCCTAGATACTCAGCTCCACCCTCCAGGTGGATCCAGGAACATAGAACCTCCACTTTTTATGGAAATAGTAACAAATCATTTTTTTTTTTAAATTTTGTGGTCTCATTGTCATATAGGATTTTGTGGCCAAGTAGCTGTTCTACCCTGTCTGCCACTACCTCTGGCAATGCCATCCCATCCTAGCCCTAGTCCTGCCCTGACCTGGATGGATGACTGGATTTCATCACTTAATGCTCTGAGCCACCTTTCCCCAAAACAGTACTTGTCAACTCCGTTACAATACCACAACTCAATTCTGATACCACCCGGCTCTCAGGAGTGAAAAGGATGTCTCCAACAAGACTGCCTCCTTCAGGCATTAGCTGCTAGTCTGGGGGTCACCAGGTCACCCACACTTCTGATCCACTGGCTACACATTCAGGAGATCCTATTACCCCTTTAGGTTTGATAATTTGCTAGAATGACTTACTGAATTTAGCAAAGCCCTATACTTGTAATTACGGTATTATTGCGAAAGGATACAAATCAGCCAAATTAAGAGACACATAAGATGAACTCTGGAAGGGTCCCAAGTGCAAAGTTTCTATATCCTCTCCCCATGGAGTTAGGTGATATCACCTTCCCAGCGCATCAATATGTTACCAAACCAGGACAGTCCCCCAAGCCTCAGTAGCCAGAGTTTCATTACACAGGCATGACTGGCTGGGTCTTTGGCCACATGACTGAAATCAGTCTCCTGGAGACTGAGAGATTGAGCTGATATCACTGCAGCTCAGTGCCTCAATTCTCTGATCACACAGCTGGTCTTTTGACCGAGACCAGCCCCATTCCAAGTTATCCACTTAGCATAGACCCAGGTGTGGTCCAAAGACACACCACAAATAACAAAGGCACTCCCAACACTGGTGGAATTCCAAGAATTTAGAGTCTCCCCTGTAGCAACCAGGGATAAATCCCAGGTCAGTTTCTTATTATACAACAAGTACATACTGCAATTTAAAAATATGTTCCTGTCAGAATCCCACCAAGAAATTCTCTTTAAATTGTTCTGGGGGAAAAAAAATAAATAAATTAAATAAATAAATAAATTGTTCTGGGGTGCAATGTGTATGTAACCATTTTTACATCTTTTCCAGATAATTCTTCCAGACCCTACAAACTGTGCTGCTAGCCCTGGCTTATCCCCTTTGTTGGAACTTCTAGGAAATATGTGCGCCTCCAAATTAAATTGGAATGACTAGTCTGGTTAATGGAGCTCTCAATTTGGCACTGGGCTACATTGTACAATCTGGAGTTTTCTGACCATCTCTGTTACAGGGCAGGGAGAGGGGCACCCTAGAACCTCCAAACCTGCTCTCTCTAAAGGGGTTCTGCTATCTGCCCATCAAGACAAACATATAAGACTTTTAATGGAAAGGAGCCTTAATACAATTGGGGAACCATACAAAAAGGACAAAGAATATAGTTACTAAGTTAAGCATCCAAAGTTACCCATCTCCTTGAGGGTAAAAGTCTAGCTAAATAGGATTGGCCCCAAGCAAGGCCCAAAAGCCTGCTACAAATCGAAAGAACCTTTCAGTGGAGACCCATCGAAAAGGGTCAGAGTTAGACAAATCTAGGAGGACAAGAGCAAAATCAAAATCAAGATGAAAGCTGCCATTATTAAGCTCCCCAGGGGTCTCTCACCCACATCTGTTCCAACCAGTCCAAGATCAAAAAACAAGCACATTTTCTTCACATGTTCCTCTACTCCACGTGCCTCCTCCACACCTCCTTGCTGCTCTCCATTCTGCTTCCTTCTTCTTCCCTTCCTCTGTCCAATTATCTTCTCTCTCTAACATCTTCTGATCCCTGCTCAGCTCCACCCACATAGGGTGGCACAGGGATTCTGGAACTTCCCCCTTTCCTGGGGACTACCTTGTTACAGCTCCAGTGAGGTAATCTAGAAGATGAAGAGGGAGAAGAGGAGGGGCGCCCGTTCCCTGAGGGAAAGCATTACCTGAAATAACCTGTGTTTCCTTTTGCTAATAACCTTGTCCAGCCTTCTTTCTGACTATAAAAACCATCTAGTGCAAACCTTTGCAGCACCTTTCCGCTTGCTAGACTAGAAGTTGCCCAATTCATGAATCATTTAGCACAGTCAGTTAGATCTGAACTTGTGAACTCTGGTTGTGTAAGAGGTCTCTGTGTCACACGACTCCAACAAGAGTCTATGAGAATGCTACTTGCCATGTCTTAATTGAGTGAGCACACATCAACATATTTAGCAAAGGACCAATGTAGCAGATTTACATTTTTTTAAAAAACATTGATTAGCTTTAGCAGGAATATTTTCAATTTTAACTTCAAACCATCTAAAATAATCAGACTATACAAACAACCCTGTATAGTAAGAAAAAAAGTCTGAACTAAAAGACCAATCATGACTTCTGCAAATTCAAATAAATTTAATATAGTAAATCGTTGTATAAATTACCTTTTGCAAAATTGGCCTTCAAGGAATTGGAATTCCACCACTTAAAAAAATTGTTTGACAGTGAGTTACCCTGGGTATTTTCCACCAAGATTTTCTTGTGTAGCATACAATTAGGAGATTGAGTTACAGGGCAGGGAGAGGGGTACTTTAGAACTTTTAAATTTACTTTTTTTTTAATGGGTTTTGCTATTTGGTGCATTAAGATAAATATATAAAGTTTTTAATGGAAAGGAACTTTAATTAGGGAATAATGTAAAAAAAGATAAAGAATATAGTTATTAAGTTAAGCATTTAAAGTTACCCATTTCCTTAAGGGTAAAAGTCTAGCTAAATAGGATTGACTTAAAGTAAGGCCCAAAAGCCTGCCACAAGTCAGAAGGACCTTTTAGTAGAGACCCATAGAAAAGGGTCAGAAAGAGACAAATCTGGGAGGAAAAGAATAAAATTAAAATTAAGATGAAAGCTGCCATTATTAATTTCCCCACAGGTCTCTTACATTTGTTTTAACTAGTTTAAGACTAAAAAGTAAGTGCAGTTCTTTTACATGTTTTTTGGTTTCACGTGCCTCCGCCAGGTCTCCTTGTTGCTCTCCATCCTGCTTCCTTCTTCCTCCCTTCCTTCTGTCCTCCTCTTTTTTAGCATTTTTAAATTTTTGCTTAACTCTACCTTATTTAGGGTGGGATTGGGATTTTGGAACTTTTCTTTTCTGGGGACCACCCTGTTTCAATTGGATTTTGAAAATGTTTCAAAAGGGAGGCATAGGGAGAGGAAAGCATAAACCACTTCCTACTAGATAAATTTTTTACCAACGGTCTGAGATACTCTCCAACAATGAACCAAGACATTTTTTGCAGCAGGAAAAAGATTTTAACTGAACTTGGCAACCATGTTGGGGAAGCAGTTGTATTTGAAAAGAAAACCCTTTCATGGGTACATTTCCTGAATGAAAATAGTGATCATCTTTATATAGATTGTCCTTTTAATACCAACTCAAAGTACTTATGTGAGACATTTTTGTTCATCCACCTGAGACTATTTCTTTGTTCAGAAGACTTCTCTCTACCTCAGACTAGAATAGGAAATAACTTTTAGCAAACTTCTTTTTCTGCCACTGTGAAGGAAAGAGGATTCGAATTTGTGATAGTGATGGCATTTCAAATTACCTAAAAAAGTTGCTAATGGAAAAAAAAAAAGAAATCTAAACATGGATTTCTAAAAATAAACCAAAGCCTCTGACTAGAATCTTCCCTAGCTCTAACTTTGAAAGTTCACTCTTGAATTCTAACTTCTAGTGTTTGGCATATTTCTGAGTTTATGAGTTAACTCATCTGAGGACTGACATCCTAGGACTGAATACAATATGAAACTATTGTTGGTAATTTTGGAAAATAAGTACAATTTCTCAACGTATTCGACATGCCTCAATGATCTCATACTATTAGAGGATCTGGAAGTTCAGAGCCAAAGTTAAGTGTTCAGAACAATCAGATTCCCCAGTGTCATTTGGGTGGGCTAAAGGTGCATATTAGTTTGGCTTTTACACCTCCTGCTCCTTTCCGAGAGAATAATTACAGTGATTTATCTTTGCAGTGTGCAGTTTGGAGTTGGATGTGGCAAAGTCACATAATGGTGTCAGTGTTTCAGCCCAAAGTAAATATAATGATGAAATATATTTAGCAAGCGATAACACAAAGCACGGAGAAACAGATAAAAAGAAGAAACTGTCTTTACATGATTAGAGAACTTCACAAAATACCCAGCTTTTGCAAAAGGGAAATAATTATAGAAAATAGAATCAGTGGGGAAAGAACAAAAAAGTCTCTCTTCCATGCTCTGAATTTCTATGCTAATCCTAGGCCCTAAAGGCAGGTCAGTCTGAGGCACTAGGCTCTGCAGCTTCTCCCCAAGCTTTCAGCCGCCCTCCGTGTTGTAGATACCGTGGAGCCGCTCTCTAGATCTGCAATGCCTTTAAGCCTAATGTGAACGTTCAAGCTAATGGTGTCCATAGTGATTTGCTGTTTTGTCCAGATGCCCTTAAAAGGGCAGGACTGTGGGTTCTGCCACAGAGGAGTCTGTACTCTCTTCTACGGAACTCGCAAAGGTTGCTTTCCAGTTTTCTTTCCTGTAACACAGATTGGGTTTGCACACAAATAAAATTTGTTTCAAAGGGTTTGAACCGTCCAATCAATTAAACAACTGACCATTTTTTGGCCACTGAATAAGTTTGTAATTTATTCAGCAATGTTGGAGGCATTTATTTTTGCTATATTAATTGAAGTAATATTGATTTACATCACAGTATATGTCTTAGAGGGTAGATCTACAACTCTATAAATCTGTTATTTTACCACACCTGCCACCAAAGACCCAGTCATCCTCCATTGGACAACCCTCTTCCTTCTACTCCTTTCCACCACATCCCTTTTGTGGTAGCCTTAGTCCTAGCCCAGTGTACTCTTCCCTGGTATTTTCACCCTCTCCCCTTCACCCTCTCCCTCCCCTCTGGAAACCTCATATCTATAGTCACCTTTCAAGGTTTGTCTTTGACTGACCTTTTATTTGGTTTCGTTACAGGGCAACCCTAATATGAAATGGGTTTCCCTCACTGGGTCCTCACCTGCGTGCTCAGAAGACTTTTATAATAAGCCTCAACTTCAGGCACACGTGACAAAAGTTATTAAAGGGTTTTATTTTACAAAAGAAGGGGAAAAGTAAAAATAACACTAAGGGAAGAGAAGGATACAAATCAGTAAATATCCTACCAGATCTTCGGAACTGGAATGCAATGGCATGCTGAGAGCTGGCTCTGAGTCAAGTGAGATGGCTCCAAAGGAAGAAAGAGCCCAAGGCTCACGTCTCTGCTTTTAGACCCAGCCCAGCTGCTTAACTCCACCCTCAGGTCCCAGGGATCCACTCTTCGATAATCATCTTATCGGATTTGTGGTTCTGGAACACTGGTGGTCTGGAGTGAGGGTTGGAGTCCACACACCCATCTGTGTAATCCATTCAGGACTACCTTTCCCCCTAACAGTTTCTCTATAGTCCACATGTAAGTGACACCATTTGGTATTTATCTTTGTACTTCTGACTTATTTCACTTAAGCATAATCTCTTCCGGCTCTATCCAATTTGCTGCTAACACATGAATTTATCTTTTCTTATCACTGAGTAGTAGCCCATTGGGTATATGCACCACATCATCTTGATCCACTCATCTGTTTTGGGGAATCACATTATTTCCAATGCTTGGTGATTGTGAAGAGTGTGTCACAGATGCGCTAACTTGAAAAGAAACCTGTACTCTTACGTTTATTGCAGCACTTTACAAACATGTAACTCTTTAACCGGCCTTGCCACTGAACAAAAACAGAAAGAAGTCAAATCAGTTTGTGTGGTGGGTAGAACCCTGGACACATTTTGGTATGCACAGAGTTTTTGCCCCTCTTGCTGCCTGAATCTCGACTTGTTACCAACCTAAGAGATCTGTTGCTTGGACTGTATCAGTCCATTTACCTACTTCTGGCAATGAGAGTTTCAATTACTTGAATCAAGTGAGGAAGCAGAAAGAAGAATCATTCCCCAAAAGCTGTCTCACTAAAGGGAGTTCTAAGAAGGATTTTTATAGGATTGTTGTTGGGAGCAGAGATGGCAGAAAGTCCAAACTCTCAGTTGCACAGGTGGAGTGTAGTCTCAGGTCCAGACTGGGCCTCTGCTTGGACCGCATGTTCAGAAAATGGCAGCCAATGCTGTTATCAAGTGATTGGATGTCAATGTACCTAACATTAAGTCACCAAGGGTTCTTCTGCCATGTTGCTTTTGGGTTTCATGAGTTTGGGCAGAATGCGTGTCTGGCTGTTAACAAAATAGCTCTAATAGATCCAAAAAACTTCCCTGATGATGCAAGCTTTCATTGTAAGTTTTTAAGATAACCACCCCCCATCACCACTACCAATTTTATAAACTGAAATTGCTGCTAGATCTGTTATCACCTGTGATCTTCTAGTTACTAGATTCAAATAACCAACTATCAGTTTATATCTTATGTCCCAGATCACAAGAAGTTGATACTGTTTACCAGTTGATTAACAAAGGATATTAATAATCTTTATATATATATGTCCTGACATATATATGTGACACACACATGCATATATATATTTTTACACACACACATATATAAAATTCAGCATCTCTTGCACTCATTCTTCACATTATTCATGACATGTTTCCCTTTCTCTTTAATGTGAGTCTTCTGTAGCATTCCACCAGAGATCTCCTCACTCACCTCCTAAGCTTTTCATAATTGGATTCCGTCCTTTGCTTTCATTGTCACGTATCAGTTGATGAGTCCCATCTTTTAGCTCCAAGCATCTCTCTTGAGTTTTCATTTCATATATTTGAGATTGGGGAAGTGGAGGATGGGAGGCTCCATTAAAGAGGAACACATTAATGTGATCAGAGCCTTCAGTTTCAGAAAGTAAAATAATTCCTTTAGTAGCTGAAGCTTTTAAAAATATGTAGAGGTTGTTGCTGCCTTCTTCACTTGGCACCTAAATATCATTATTATTGACTGGAATTTCTCTAGAAGTAAAAAAAAAAAAGCATGTGAGCATTTTTTATAGCTCCATATTCAGGCAGAGAGGCTGAAAAATTGCAAATTCCCTTAATTCCTCTGTATTTCAGAGCAGAATTGAGAGAATGTTTGATAAAAGTATATGTTACAGGGTTAGGATGGGCTGGTGGTCAATGACGTCTTTGTGTTTCTTATACTACTACTACTATTTGTGTGAATTTGTACTGATGTCAGATAGGACTTGCTTTAACTACAGATGGAAAAATCTTCCATAAGCAAGTTAATATCTGAAGATTGGTGTTCAGTGTTGAGACGGTGGCTTTGCTTAACTAAGACTCCAGGAAAAAGTTCTCTCTTATTTTCCTTACTAGATGATGGCCTCCATTTTGCAATCAGTGTGATGGTGGAAGTTTCAGCCATCATATCCCTGTTCCCAGGAACAGCAAAGGGCACACTCAGTTTTTAAAGAATGTTTTCCTGGAAGCTGTCCAGTGCCATTTCTACTTACAAATCACTGGCCAAATCTTACTCACATTGCTGCTCCCAGTCCAGAGAAAATGGACAATGTGGCCTTTCTTCCAGGCAGCTCTGTGTCCTTTGAAACATTGTGCTTCAATTACTGTGAATGAAGTGGAGAAGAGAAGAGGGGAGGGAGGCAAGCAGCATGCTCAGCAATATTGTGTTCTGAACAATGAATAAAGCAGGGAGAAACTACCGATGTTTATTTGAAGACAACAGGAGAGGGAAAGAATACTTTTGCAGGATGACATTGTGGGAAAAAAAAATGTCTGGATTAAATCTATGAACCCAGAGGTTTGTTTTCAAGATTCCTAGTGCTTGCTCAGTCATGGGCATCACGGTGTGGGTGGGCATCACGATGTGGGTGGGCATCCATGCCATGAGGACTTGGGGCCCACGGGTCATTTTCCTGAGATGGGTGGGCAGGGATTCCTAGAGACATCCATGGCCGACTCCTGTGGGTGGACGTGTCTGAGTGGCTGCCAGCTTGGATTATTCTCCACAGAAGCGCCTCTGTTACTTTGTGGGGTTCATCTTCCAGTATTCCAACCAGGATGCCCACACTTGTCTTGAATTTATAGAAGCCTCTGAGGGAATTTGTCTCCCTGCTACTCAACTTAAGTCTTCCTTTGTTCAGAATAGTTCCTCTTCTTCTATCTTTACAGACCCCTCAACGGTACCATGACCTCAGGAATGTCATCTTTGCATAGAATATTCTACTAAATCCAGCAAAAACAGGCCCATCAGACCATTCCTAGTACCTCAGGAGATTTTTCTTTTGTTTTCTTTTGTCTTTCTTTTTTGGCCTAGCAAAGCCATCCAATACATGGGAATCTTTTTTAGTGGTCTTGGTAGCATTTGGTAGCTTAGTAGCTAACATCTAGTGAGTCTTAGATTAAAGGTGTTAAAAAGATTAAGGATACTTGAAATACTGATAGTCTAAGAGATGAATTAATGTGGGTATTTCACATGTATAAACAATTTAATTTCAAAATTGTGTTTAGAAATGTAGACTGACACCTACTTTTTTAAAGTTAGGTTTTAATCTATACATGAAATGGGTGATTCAGCTGGACATTTTGGGAAGGGATTCAAGAAAGGGTGAGGAATGGCCACCTGAATAAGCCCCCAGGCATAGGAGGCACTGGAAACTTCTAGATTAACCTTTCAACTGGCCTTGAGCACACTGATGAGTTACGACTTGCACTCTGAAAATATCTCACTAAAGTAGCTTAATGTAAAAATAGTAAGAGGGAGCCTTCCCCCAACCTCATGTAAACTGATGGGGAATGGTGGAAAGAGAAAGGTGTCAAGAGCTATTCCAGCCTGGGCTCATATTCTAGCTCTTAACTAACAATGTCAACAAACTTGCTGTTTCTCATTGCTCATCAGGTTACTAGATGTTACACAACAGGAGTCAGTCCCGCTGAGTTATTTAGAGGACAAAGTTGGCGCCTAGGGGTTAAGGCTCAGGGCTATTACTGCTATGGCCTGAGTACCACCCCCAGTCAGGAAGCTGACCCACATGGCACAGAAGACCTCTCCTGTCTTGCCCACTGCTCCCCTCAGCTGTGTATTTCAGTAGATCTGCCTGTTCTGCTCCTCAAACCACCCCCCCCCCCACACACACACACACCACTGGCCTATACTACAGTACTTCTATGAAAAAAAAAATATATATATAATAGAGGACAAAATTGGACTTGAACTTATCATCTACATCTACATTCAATAGTCACTAATACCCTTATTGGCATTTCTGCCTCTTCATACTTTGCCTCACAGTTTGTTGTGGCTATGGAAACAATAAGCACACACAGTAGGAATTTTTTAAAAATACATGCTCAAGATAAGAATAGTTATAATTAAGAACATATCAGAAATAACTGATAAGTGTTTTTTTTAATTATGTCTAAAAACAAAATCAGATTCCAGGTCTTCATTTAGTAGCTATACTTCAAACAAGTTAATTAACCCCTTTGATAGGAAAGCGATGATCAGGAGAGGCAAGCATGGATTCCTTAATGACATCTTAGTTCAAACTGACGTATATTTATTTATTTTTAATAAGATCTCTAGTGTCTGCATAGATAGAATGCATTTCAATTTTGGCACACTATTAGAAAACATATCAGGATATCCTTGTGGTCACAATGAGTGAATGCAACAGCAAAGATATGAAACCAAAAAGTCATTAAAAGTTCGGAGCTGAGTGAATAACATATCAAAGAGTGGGTCTCAATTCTACATGGAAAGAATATCTCTGAATAGTAGGAAAGATTTGCCCCTATTGTGTTCAAGATTTTATAAACAATTTGAATAATAAAAAGGCAGTAAATACTTGGTTGACTCAAAAATTAGAGGGACAGTTTATGCACTGAATAACAGAATCAAAATTCAAAATTAGGGGGGCCTCCTTGGTGGCACAGTGGGTTAAGCAATGCACTATGAAACAAGCCACAGCCACTGCAACACAAGTTTGATCCCTGCTGCCGGTCAGGGAGGGGACCTACTTGGCCCAGCAGACCTCTCCTGCATCACCCGCTGCTCCTCTCAGCAGTGTATTTCAGTCTGCCTGCCTGGTCTGCTCCCCACTCTGTCTCTGGTGAAACCTCTCACCTCCCGTGACTGGCCTGTACCCCAGCTCTTGTATTTTTAAATAAATAAATCTTTAAAACAAAAAACCCAAAAAACAAAATTCAAAATTATCTTGATAACCTAAAAAAACAGCTAAAATAAATACTATTAAAAGAGCTTCTCAACTTTTGAGATTCACAGCTATTTGGGGGTGTGGACATGGTTCACGGTTGGCAGCCTGGACCCACCTGGCTGGCTGGTATGGAGAGAATTAGGGATAAGAGATGGCTGACGTGATTAGAAATTGGTTACATACTGGGGGATTGTGTAAATAAGTGAATATGTTGAAGACAGTGGATGTTGGATATGGTAGTTAAACACATGGATGAGGAGACGGTTATCATTACCCTCCAGAGTTAGTCTTTAGTTGGAGATAGATGCAGAAATGCATATAACAATAAATAGATAAGTGGATACAGATGCCATGTATATTTGTGTGTGTGTGTGTGTGTATGGAGAGAGAGAGTGAGAATTCTTATTAAAAGGACTAAAAGTAATGATATTACCATAGTAATGAACATATCTTGGTTTCTAAAAACCACTGTATTTTTAAAGAACCCATATCATGGGAGATTGAGTGACTCAAATCCAATGCAGGAAAGCATCTTAGGTGAGATAGAATAGCTTATATCAGATAGTAAAAAATATGTTCAAAAAATGATGAGAGCTACCAAAGGATAGAGGAATCAGTTTGAAGGGATTCCTATTGGTCAAATCTGAGAAAAAGGGAGTGAATTTTACTTTGCAATTATAACTGTGGAATATAACCAATGGAATGAAACAGGAATTTATGAGACCATATAGTTGAATGAATGCATGAGGAAGAAGAAAAAGGCCTAAGTTCTAGTAGAATGTCAGTTGATAAATGTAGAAAGAACGATGGACACACAAAAAATCCTCATCAGGCAAAAATCATAGTAATTATTATTTCAGACAAAAATCTTCAATAAAATCATGTCAGGTGAACTTACAAAATAATTAGTCACTAACTTTACAGTGGAGAAACCTGTCCAACGTCATCTAAGTTTTAAAAGTCACAAACACCAAAGTCAAATCTATATCATATGCTTCCTGGTGTGATATACTAAGAAGAACAGGGTGTCAGTTTAGGGTATTTTGGTCAAAATCAATAACCTGGCTATCATTATGAAAAAATGCCAGAAAAGTATAAATTGAAGAGCATTCTACCAAAATAACTGATCTGTATCTTCAAAAGGGTTAGGGTCATGAAAGTGAAGAAAAGTCTGAGGAACTCTTCCAGATGTAAGAGCCTACACTAGAGATGTGGACCAAAAAGGGAGAAGTGTTTAAAAATACCGTTCCTAGTCCCCATTACTAGTCCCTATTCCAGACGTGAGGAAGCCTGCTGAATCCGCAAGTGCTGTACTCATGACCCCTGACACAGAAGGGGTCCGGAGCCCACACAAGAGATGAGGACCAAAGAGGGAGAGAGTGTTTAAAAAGACACTAGTAAAGAAATCTATGCAACTTGAATCAGATGTATGGGTTGGACAGTAAAATTATTATACTCATATCGACTTCCCAATTTTGATGATTATCCTGTGAGAATGTAAGAGAGTACCCACAGGTAGGAGTAACAGGGCATCTTATCTATGACTCAGCTCCAAATGGTTTTAGGAGATTAGATAAAGAAAGTAGGAATGGGGAGAAGAATGATAGACTGATGGAAATGGGAGGTGTCCATTTTGTTTCTGAAAACTTTTCAGGAAGTTTTCAATTATATCAAATAATGAGGCACACAGTCCAAAAAGTAATAGAGAGATTGAAACCTTTGGCTTTTTCAGGTTCCCTCTGCCTGGCCGGGTCAAAGGTTCTCTTCTGGGTCAGGGGTCATGAGTAGAACAGTCCGGATACAGTAGGATTCCTCAAGTCTGGAATGGAGACTAGGAATGAGGACTAGGAATGCAGTCTAGGAATGGGGACTAGGAATGACAACTAGGAATGGGGACTGGGAATGGGGACTGCAACCTAAGTGTTTGCTCACTAGTGTCTCTCATCCCTGCTTTTCTATCATGTACTTCGCCCTTTTCTCTCTGTATATCAGATTGTCTTGTGTCTCTGTGACACAGAAGAATATACCAGGCCTGCAATGTGTCCCTAAATTAACAGGGACAATTGCATTCTCTTTCAATAATTTGAATCATGCATCTATTAAAATATCCTGCTAGAAATTAAAAAATATTGCAGGAAGAAAGATGGTTCTTTATTAAGTGGGACCCATATATGTCACATGTCCAGCATCCCTGGCCCTCCCTAATGACAGTAGCCTCCCCCCCAAAAAAATTATGACAAACCCATCCAGAATGTTCTCTGGGCAGTCCGTATTAAGGCTCACTGATTTTGGGTTTACTTTACCTCCATCAAGAGTTATGTCAGATTTATTGGAAACTGTCTAAGTAAACCTCTCCAATACTATCACTCAAAAAGTCCATGATTAGATTTTGTGAAGCCATTACTTGTTCCTCTTCTGCAACACTACATTCCCCCCACTTCTTTGATATTGAAGTACATACTCAACTTATGACAATATTTAAAAACTACATTAGGCAGAATACTTTAGCTTTAAATAATTAAAGCAACACAAATTAAGGTCCATCCACACACAAAAGAGGAATTTGCCCTCAAAGCTTAGAAAAACAAGTGGAGTGATAACAAATAACTGGACTTAGGAATTCAAGTAAGTAAAGGAAGTAATTTCTCCCTCAATCCCTCCTAGTCTTTCCTTCCCCTCCTTCTCTCTCTTTCTTTCTCTCTTCTCTCCCTCCCTTCTGTGTTTCCCTCCTGGTCTCCCTGTCTCTCCCTTTTTGCTCGCTGGGCTGTACACACTCCCTCCAGGAGATGGGCATGTGTATAATGGGGTTCTCCATTCACCCCCCGTTGGTTTTATGGAAAGTCACTGCTTCTCTTCCCCTACTTTGAACTGTGCCCCACGGTTTTAGCAGAAAATTATGATTATGGGATAACTAACATGATTAAAATCTGTATTCCCTAACAAGATCTGTTGCGGCCCAGACCCAGTCTTTCTTTCTCATTGCTGTATCCCTACAACAAACAGACCATTGCTCATTCCAGTCACTTAAAAACTACTGCATAAATTAATCATTCATTTGAAAGCAGAGCTTGCCCATCTTTCCATGCTGCTATTTCTCTCCAAGAATTTCCCATTCCACAAACCTGGGCAAAAGATTGCTGTGTGTTGTATAGGCAGTCGTTAGGCTCACTATGGTGCTGAGAAAACCAGAGAAAGGAGCAAAACAGAAATCCAGGGGGAGGTCTCCTCTTTACTCTAGATCCACTCAAGGGACTTCTCCACCCAGAATTATGCAAGTTCATCCCCATGGTCTGAGATTACTCATAAGAGCCTAAAGTCAATATTAAGGAAATCAACTCATTGATTCAATTAGTTTACTACTGAAGTCATTTCAACTCATTAGGCTGCTATGACATTTTTTTTGGTTCCATGTACACTTAAATGTTGTTCTTTGTAGTGCACTAATAGAATTAGGTGTTGTACTAAATCGTAGTGAAAGAATTCTCCTGTGTAATTATCACTTTAATGCCAATTGACACTGTATGAAGTACTTTGCCATACTTAAAAGCGTGACATTAAATAATATTTAGCACGTCTTCCAAGTGTGAGGGCTTTTTTATTTTTCTGATGTGGCATTAAAAGAACCAAGTCAGTTTGCATTTAAAATCGAAGCAGAACTGGGTGGGTCAGAATTGCTAGTGTTTAAAAAATGTGAACAACATCCTTAATATAGCTATTTGTGACTAACCAGTGGGCGTGACACCCAAAGGGGAACAATAAGTTCACTTATCATGTATTTTAAAAGTTAGAATTTAGAACTCTGCTTTTTTTTTTAAACATGAAAAGTATTTAAGGAATTATCTGGAGTTTTAAGAACAAATTGTTGGTGATGGAAAATTAGGCATTGAAAGAACTTTAAGGGAAAAAAAGTTTAATATACAAATCAGAAGAATGTAATCTATGCCCCTCCTCTAAATGTTCATGTCCTTTTAAAATTGTGTCATTTATGAAACTAGAATACTGCCTTTCACCATGCACAAAAATCAACTCAAAATGGATTAAGGACTTAGACATAAGACCTGTAACTATAAAATTTCTAGAAGAAAAAGTAGGTAAAACCCTACATGACATACACATCAATGACATCTTTGGAGGTACAACACCTAAAGCACAGATAGTGAAAGAGAGGATAA